>BLSH010403327.1:156687-170609 GCA_018402905.1 Glandirana rugosa | reverse complement strand
TGAGAGATCAGTGCGGGGGGAAGAGGGGGAAGCTGCAGCCCTGTGACAGCTCTCTACATGAAAATTATTTCATACAGAGAGCTCTCACAAATCGCCCCACACACAGTGCACCAAGCACCACTGATACCCCTGTCCCCATACATGTCAGTGTCCCCATAAATCAGTCCCCAAAACATCTTTATGTCCCCCATCACATCTCTCACAGTCCCCGTCACATCTGTCACCATACACAAAACATCTGTCTGTCCCTGTTACATCTGTCACCATACACAAAACATCTGTCACCATACACAAAACATCTGTCTGTCCCTGTTACATCTGTCACCATACACAAAACTTCTGTATGTCCCCGTCACATCTGTCACCATACACAAAACATCTGTCTGTCCCCGTCACATCTGTCACCATACACAAAACATCTGTCTGTCCCTGTCACATCTGTCACCATACACAAAACATCTGTCTGTCCCCGTCACATCTGTCACAGTCCCCAAAACATCTGTATGTCCCCCATCACATCTGTCACAGTCCCCAAACCATCTGTATGTCCCCCATCACATTTGTCACCATACACAAATCATCTGTATGTCCCCCATCACATCTGTCCGTCCGCCATCACCGCCAACACCAAATAAACCCCAATTTGGGTTATTTTTACCAAAGAAATGTAGCAGTATCATTTTTGGTCAAAATTTATGAAGAGAAATTACTTATTTGCAAAATTGTATAACAGAAACAAAGAAAAATGCATTGTTTTTGAAAATTTTCTGTCTTTTTTAATTTGTAGCACAAAAAATAAAAAACCCAGAGGTGATTAAATACCACCAAAGGAAAGCTCTATTTGTGTGAAAAAAATGATAAAAATTTAATATGGGTACAGTGTTGCATGACCACGCAATTGTCATTCAAATTGCGACAGCACTGAAAGCTGAAAATTGGTTCAGGAAGGAAGGGGGTGAAAGTGCCCAGTATTGAAGTGGTTAAATAACAAAGAGGCTCTATACACTCAGTGCCTTGAAAAAGTATTCATACCCCTGGAAATTTTCCACATTTTGTCATAAAGTCAATACCTTGTAGAACCGCCTTTCGCTGCAATTACAGCTGCAAGTCTTTTTGGGAATGTCTCTACCAGCTTTGCACATCTAGAGAGGACATTTTTTGCCCATTCTTAGCAAAATATCTCAAACTCTGTCAGATTGGATGGAGAGCGTCTGTGAACAGCAATTTTCAAGTCTTGCCACAGATTCTCAATTGGATTTAGGTCTGGACTTTGACTGGGCCATTCTAACACATGAATATGCTTTGATCTAAACCATTCCATTGTAGCTCTGGCTGTATGTTTAGGGTCATTGTCCTGCTGGAAGGTGAACCTCCGCCCCAGTCTCAAGTCTTTTGCAGACTCTAACAGGTTTTCTTCTAAGATTGCCCTGTATTTGGCTCCATCCATCTTCCCATCAACTCTGACCAGCTTCCCTGTCCCTGCTGAAAAAAAGCATCCCCACAACATGATGCTGCCACCACCATGTTTCACAGTAGAGATGGTGTGTTCAGGGTGATGTGCAGTGTTAATTTTTCCGCCACACATAGCGTTTTGCTTTTAGGCCAAAAAGTTAAATTTTGATCTCATCTGACCAGAGCACCTTCTTCCACATGTTTGCTGTGTCCCCCACATGGCTTCTCACAAACTGCAAACGGGAGTTCTTATGGCTTTCTTACAACAATGGCTTTCTTCTTGCCACTCTTCCATAAAGGCCAGATTTGTGGAGAGCACAACTAAGGCCCCATTCACACCTGTGCGTTTTGTAGCTTGAAGCCTCAAGCTACAAAATGCTGGAGGGGGAAAAAATCAATTATTCTCTATGGAGATGGTTCACATCTCCACTCCAAAATGCCTGAAGCTCAAAAAAGTTCTGAAGCTTTTTTTTAGGCAGATTACAGGCGTTTCTCTGCTTTTTACATTGGTGACCTTTTGACCTGTACAAAATCGTGGTAAAAATCATGGCAAGAAAAAGTGCATCTTTCTGCCTGAAAACGATATGCTCAGGAGTGAATGCAGCCTAAGGCCTCATACACACGGGCGTTTTGCACGCCGGCGTCTGTAGGCGTTTTTTGCAGCTCTCCATGTTATTCAATGGCCTTCTAAAAACGCCGGCGTTAGTGAGCAGTAGAGGGCGTCGGCGTTAGTGAGCTGTTTTTAGAACGCGGGACCATCGCGTTCTGTAGCTGTAGCGTTTTGGCGTTTTTTGACGCCAATCGGCAAAACGCTCACTAACGCTTGCTAACGCCGTACCGGCGTTAACAAGCGTTTTTTGACGCCGGCGTTTTTAGCAGAGGACTGATTTTTTTTTTAAAAAAACGCCTATTGACGCCGACGCTCACTAACGCTCGCTAACGCCGATGCAAAACGCCGCAAAAAACGCCGATTTTTAAAAAACCGTCGGACCTGGCGTTTTGCTTATTTATTATAAAACGCCCGTGTGTATGAGGCCTTATAGTTGTCCTGTGGACAGATTCTCCCACCTGAGCTGAGGATCTCTGCAGCTCCTCCAGAGTTACCGTGGGCTTCTTGGCTGCTTCTCTGATGAATGCTCTCTTTGCCCGGCCGGTCAGACGGCCATGTCTTGGTAGGTTTGCAGTTGTGCCATACTCTTTCCATTTTCGGATGATGGATTAAACAGTGCTCCGTGAGATGTTCAAAGCTTGGGATATTTTTTGATAACCTAACCCTGCTTTAAACTTCTCCACAACTTTATCCTTGACCTGTCTGGTGTGTTCCTTGGCCTTCATGATGCTGTTTTGGTCACTAAGGTTCTCTAACAAACCTATGAGGGCTTCACAGAACAGCTGTATTTATACTGAGATTAAATTACACACAGGTGGGCTCTATTTATTAATTTGGTGACTTCTGAAGGCAATTGGTTCCACTAGATTTTAGTTAGGGGTATCAGAGTAAAGGGGGCTGAATACAAATGCCCCCCACACTTTTCAGATATTTATTTGTAAAAAAATTAAAACCATTTATCATTTTCCTTCCACTTATGTGCCACATTGTGTTGGTCTATCACATAAAATCCCAATAAAATACATTTACGTTTTTGGTTGTAACATGACAAAATGTGGAAGATTTCAAGGGGTATGAATACTTTCTCAAGGCACTGTACTTCCAGGATCTGAGGATGCAGCCACCACTGTCTCCTGCTTCCACTTTGCCCCCCTGTCACTGAACGGTCAGTCCGTGGCCGTCCCTGGTGTCACCCCATAGCGACGCCACTGCTCGTAGTGTCCCTTCTGGCTGGAGGCCATGCCGCCCCTTTAAAAGATGCCGCCCAAGGCAAACGTCTTGTCCCCTTGTGATCACTGGTCCCAATTGGAAGTTTCAACTTTATTACTGTTCTGGGGTTAACCAAAAATTTTGGATTTTCCTTTTAATTTTACTTGTGGTGATAACAGTAAAAAGAACAAATAGAGAGGGTGAATCTCAGACAGCAATAAAAACCTGACAGGTGTTCTAATGTTCTAAAAAATGAAAAAAAAAAGGTTTTGCCTTTAGGCCTGATTTACACCTATGCATTTTTTGTGCTTTTTGCAGATTTGCACTACTGTCCATTTATCATGGTTTCCTATGGAACACGTTCTGAGGTGCAACTCTGCAAAATGCAAAAAGCACTAAAAATGCATAGGTGTGAATGCAGCCTTAGTTACACTTTTAGGCTGGGTTCACACATATGTGAATTGGATGTAGCTTAAACTGCATCCAATTCGCAGGACACTTGAAAACACATTGTTTTCAATGTGTCCAGTTCACATAGGTGCGGTGCATTCGCACTCCACATTGCACAGCAAACGTGCATTTTCTGTGCAGTGTGGTGCGAATTCCCAGTCCATTATGTTCAATGGGAACACATCTGACACGGAGATGTGATCCGCACTGAACAGGGATATTTCTCCTGCTCACGGCCCCTCCCCCTCCCTCCTCGGGCAGCCGCTGCGCTGCAAGAACGGACAGGAGCTCTGGTCCTTCTCACAGGAAAACAGGCTGGAATTTGCACTGCAATGGTGTGAATGCAGCCTCAATGTTGTAAGTCACAGTTCACAAGAGCCTAAAGCATGCCATGTTACCCTTTGCTAATTTATCATTTAAAGTGTTTGCTATGATGAGATAAAATAAGGAATCCAGGTGGAATAACCCCAGCAGCTTTGTGCGTTGGACTTTAATATTTTGCTGCTTTGGCACATTCTCAGATGTTACGATCATTCTACATTTTACAGGAAAATGGCAGCCACAGCCCAGCGGAAGTGGAGATCGCACTAAATGTTTCTGCCATCAACAGGAATGCCGGGGACGGTGCTTTACACAAGAGGGTCAGTGTCGCTCTGCAAGAGGAGCTGTGGGAGAAACATGTCAACTCTGTTTTCATTTGATATTAGTTTCAAGTGTTGCCGGTTCACACCAGAACGTGTTGTGGGAAACCTGTGTTCCATGTGCATTTCCCATACCGCGTTCAAAGCGCACTGCAGTTGCAATCCACAGTGAGTGAAAATACGAAGGTAATGGCACCCCAAACGCAGGTCGCAAATGCAGTGCGTTTGCTTGCACCAGATCTCATGGTACAGAAGAATCATGCGATGCGGTTGCAGTGAGTTTCCAAAAGTAGTGCTTGCATTACTTTTGGTGCGGTGCAGTGAGATTTCAGCTCAATCAAAATAAATGGGTTGAAATTACACCGCACAGAACTACGTGTGAATCGATTCCCGATGTGAAGTGGTCATTACTTTTACTTTTACCCTCTTGGCGCCGATGGGATGCAAATATGCGGCTTCACGTCAGGTGGGCCTTAGTGCTGAGCAGCCGCATATTTGCATACCACACTGCAAACACAGCTGTGCTGAGAGCGCATGCACTCCTGGCACTGTTACCAGCAGCTAACGCTGCTTGCGATCAGGAGCTTTCCGATCATTTGACCCCCATCACAGCCAATCACGGTGGTCACATGATCATAAACCCCGCCCCTGCCTGCCAGCATCTGAAACCCCTTAAAGGGCTGGGAGGCACCGGCACCAAGGGGTTAATCACAATTTTAATAGGATTTTTTTTTTTTACTGTTCATTTTTAAAAGTAAATAATTTTGAAACTATCAAGTATCTGTTTTTAACTTTATATGGTATGCTTTATGCTGTAGCATATTACAGTACTTCCCCTTACAACTACAAATTGATGGTGTCAGAGTTCCTTCCTCCAGTATCACCCTTGTGACAGTGTTTGGACCTGTGCACATACAGTCAGGTCCATAAATATTGGGACATCGACACAATTCTAATCTTTTTGGCTCTATACACCACCACAATGGATTTGAAATGAAACAAACAAGATGTGCTTTAAATGCAGACTTTCAGCTTTAATTTGAGAGTATTTACATCCAAATCAGGTGAACAGTGTAGGAATTACAACAGTTTGTATATGTGTCTCCCACTTTTTAAGGGACCAAAAGTAATGGGACAGATTAACAATCATAAATCAAACTTTCACTTTTTAATACTTGGTTGGAAATCCTTTGCAGTCAATTACAGCCTGAAGTCTGGAACGCATAGACATCACCAGACGCTGGGTTTCGTCCCTGGTGATGCTCTGCCAGGCCTCTACTGCAACTGTCTTCAGTTCCTGCTTGTTCTTGGGGCATTTTCCCTTCAGTTTTGTCTTCAGCAAGTGAAATGCATGCTCAATCGGATTCAGGTCAGGTGATTGACTTGGCCATTGCATAACATTCCATTTCTTTCCCTTAAAAAACTCTTTGGTTGCTTTCGCAGTATGCTTCGGGTCATTGTCCATCTGCACTGTGAAGCGCCGTCCAATGAGTTCTGAAGTATTTGGCTGAATATGAGCAGATAATATTGCCAGAAACACTTCAGAATTCATCCTGCTGCTTTTGTCAGCAGTCACATCATCAATAAATACAAGAGAACCAGTTCCATTGGCAGCCATACATGCCCACGCCATAACACTATCATGCTTCACTGATGAGGTGGTATGCTTTGGATCATGAGCAGTTCCTTTCCTTCTCCATACTCTTCTCTTCCCATCACTCTGGTACAAGTTGATCTTAGTCTCATCTGTTCATAGGATGTTGTTCCGGAACTGTGGAGGCTTTTTTAGATGTTGTTTGGCAAACTCTAATCTGGCCTTCCTGTTTTTGAGGCTCACCAATGGTTTACATCTTGTGGTGAACCCTCTGTATTCACTCTGGTGAAGTCTTCTCTTGATTGTTGACTTTAACACACATACACCTACCTCCTGGAGAGTGTTCTTGATCTGGCCAACTGTTGTGAAGGGTGTTTTCTTCACCAGGGAAAGAATTCTTCGGTCATCCACCACAGTTGTTTTCCGTGGTCTTCCGGGTCTTTTGGTGTTGCTGAGCTCATGGTGCGTTCTTTCTTTTTAAGGATGTTCCAAACAGTTGATTTGGCCACACCTAATGTTTTTGCTATCTCTCTGATGGGTTTCCTTTTTTTTTTCCAGCCTAATGATGGCTTGCTTCACTGATAGTGACAGCTCTTTGGATCTCATATTGAGAGTTCACAGCAACAGCTTCCAAATGCAAATCGCACACTTGAAATGAACTCTGGACCTTTTATCTGCTCCTTGTAAATGGGACATTGAGGGAATAACACACACCTGGCCATGGAACAGCTGAGCAGCCAATTGTCCCATTACTTTTGGTCCCTTAAAAAGTGGGAGGCACATATACAAACTGTTGTAATTCCTACACCGTTCACCTGATTTGGATGTAAATACTCTCAAATTAAAGCTGAAAGTCTGCATTTAAAGCACATCTTGTTTGTTTCATTTCAAATCCATTGTGGTGGTGTATAGAGCCAAAAAGATTAGAATTGTGTCGATGTCCCAATATTTATGGACCTGACTGTACCTCTCCCCTCCTACCTTCCCACATCCAGCTATGGCACCACTAGAGACTCAGCATATAGAGAGGTCAGCATTCCATTTAATATACAGTTTTGCTTATAAGTTTACATACCCTGGCAGAATTTATGATTTCTTGGCCATTTTTCAGAGAATATGCATGATAACACAAAAACATTTCTTTCACTCATGGTTAGTGTTTGGCTGAAGCCATTTATTATTAATCAACTGCGTTTATTCTTTTTAAATCCTAATGACAACAGAAATTACCCAAATGACCCTGATCAAAAGTTTACATACCCTGGTGATTTTGGCCTGATAACATGCACACAAGTTGACACAAAGGGGTTTGAATGGCTATTAAAGTTAACCATTGTAATTAGTGTGTGTGTGTGTGTGTATAAAAGGTCAATGAGTTTCTGGACTCCTGACAGACCCTTGCATCTTTTATCCAGTGCTGCACTGACGTTTCTGGATTCTGACTCTTGGGGAAAGCAAAAGAATTGTCAAAAGATCTGCGGGAAAAGGTAGTTGAACTGCATAAAACAGTAAAAGGATATAAAAAAGATATCCAAGGAATTAAGAATACAAATCAGCAGTGTTCAAACTCTAATCAAGAAGTGTAAAATGAGGGGTTCTGTTGAAACCAAACCACAGTCAGGTAGACCAACTAACATTTCAGCCACAACTGCCAGGAAAATTGTTCGGGATGCAATGAAAAACCCACAAATAAATTCAGGTGAAATACAGGACTCTCTGAAAACATGTGGTGTGGCTGTTTCAAGATGCACTATAAGGAGGCACTTGAAGAAAGATGGGCTGCATGGTCGAGTCACCAGAAGAAAACCATTACTACACAAATGCCACAAAGTATCCCACTTACAATGTGCCAAACAGCACAGAGACAAGCCTCAAACCTTCTGGCACTTGGAGTGATGAGACCAAAATTGAGCTTTTTGGCCACAACCTAAACGCTACATTTGGAGAGGAGTCAACAAGGCCTGCGATGAAAGGTACGCCATTCCAACTGTGAAACACGGAGGTGGATCGCTGATGTTTTGGTGATGTGTGAGCTACAAAGGCACAGGAAATTTGGTCAAAATTGATGGCAAGATGAATGCAGTGTTATCAAAAAATACTGGAGGAACATTTGCATTCATCAGCCAGGAAGCTGCGCATGGGACGTACTTGGACATTCCAACATGACAATGATCCAAAACACAAGGCCAAGTCGACCTGTCATTGGCTATAGCAGAATAAAGTGAAGGTTCTGGAGTGGCCATCTCCGTCTTCTGACCTCAATATCATTGAGCCACTCTGGGGAGATCTCAAACGTGCAGTTCATGCAAGACAGCCCAAGAATTTCCAGGAACTGGAGGCTCTTTGCCAAGAGGAATGGGCAGCTTTACCATCTGAGAAGATAAAGAGCCTCATCCACAAATACCGCAAAAGACTTCAAGCTGTCATTGATGTTAAAGGGGGCAATACACGGTATTAAGGTAAACTTTTGATCAGGGTCATTTGGGTAGTTTCTGTTGTCATTATGATATAAAAAGAGTAAACACAGTTGATTGATAATAAATGGCTTCAGCCAAACACTAACCATGAGTGAAAGAAAAGTTTTTGTGTTCTCATTCACATTCTCTGAAAAAATGGCCAAGAAATCATAAATTCTGCCAGGGTATGTAAACTTATGAGGACAACTGTATAGCTTGCCCTGACAATGAGGACCTGGGTACCCTCGAAATGTGTGTCACTAGAAGAGTTATATCTTACATAGAATGCTGAAGTTTCATCATGCTGAATGTTTAGGCCTTGCTATTGGCTGCTAAGCACTGTCACATTGGTGAGATCATGTGACCAACCCCCCAGCAATGTTCTGCGTATTATAACAATGTAGTGAAGGGTTCTGATAAAGCAGGGAGGCAGCGAGTGAGAACAGATGAATGAGTATACCTTTCAAGGGGTCAGGCACTGTCACCCTGCCCTAAATGAACAAAGTAGCAATGTCTCCTTAATAAAGTCGTAAACCCTTACATATACCCAGTGAAGTGGCCTCAGGTGATACACAGAGATAAGCAAATCCTGCTACATAAGTTGTACTTGTTTATCTGTAGCACTCTCTTCTCTACAGATGTTTAAAGACCAGAATTTATAAAGCTGGTCTGACATTTTAGAAAAAAAGAAGACCGAGAGCTGAAGTTTCACTCTGCAGAGCTCAGTGAGGAGAGCTCTGGGAGCTGATTGGAGGGAAGAGACATACCCCTCTTCACACAGCACACAGGAACAGAGCTGAGACTGTCAATCGCTGGCGGTGTGTTAGAGCTTGTTTTGTTGTCACCATTTTTCTCTTGGTGTCAAGAAAACTTATCAGAAGTGATTCATGCTGATAATAGAGGAACAAGGAAGCAGACAGAAATTACACTTAGTGCTCTGGATAAAGACAAGACCACACTATAAAAAGATATGCTTTGTTCATATTTCATGTCTGAGGTTTACAACCACTTAAGGACCGGAAGGATTTACCCCCTTCCTGACCAGGCCATTTTTTGCGATACGGCACTGTGTCGATTTAACTGACAATTGTGCGGTCGTGCGACGTTGTACCCAAACAAAATTGATGTCCTTTTTTCCCCACAAATACAGCTTTCTTTTGGTGTTTTTTGATCACCTCTGCGTTTTATTTTTTGCGCTATAAACAAAAAAAGACAGACAATTTTGAAAAAAAAACAATATTTTTTACTTTTTGCTATATACCCTGTTCCAAATTATTATGCAAATTCTATTTCAGTGTCACAAAGATTAAATATTTTGTTTTTCAGTTTAACTCATGGGTGGCATTGTGTCTCAGGGCTCTTTTGATCACTGAAAACAATCTCAGACACCTGTTCCACATTATTAAGCAGAGCACCATTTTCAAGCAATATGGGGAAGAAAAATTATCTCTCTGCTGCCGAAAAAAGTGAAATAGTTCAATGCCTTTGACGGGGTATGAAAACATTAGATATTTCAAGAAAACTTAAGCGCGATCATCACACTATTAAGAGATTTGTGGCAGATTCAGACCACAGATGGGTTTGTGCAGATAAAGGCACATTGAGGAAGATTTCTGCCAGATCCATGCATCAGATCAAGAGAGCAGCTGCTAAAACCCCATTACATAGCAGCAAACAGATATTTGAAGCTGCTGGTGCCTCTGGAGTCTTGCAACTGTGCATAAACCATCCATTCGGCCACCACTAACCAATGCTCACAAGCAGAAACTGCTGCATTGAGCAGAAAAGTACATGAAGACTAATTTTCAAACAGTCCTGTTCACTGATGAGTGCCGTGCAACCCTGGATGGTCCAGATGGATGGAGTAGTGGATGGTTGGTGGATGGCCACCCTGTTCCAACAAGGCTGCAACATCAGCAAGGCGGTGGTGGAGTTATGTTTTGGGCCGGAATCATGGGAAGAGAACTGGTCGGCCCCTTTAGGGTCCCTGAAGGTGTAAAGATGACCTCTGAAAAGTATGTGGAGTTCCTGACTGACCACTTCCTTCCCTGGTACAGAAGGAAGAACTATACTTTCCCTAATAAAATCATCTTCATGCATGACAATGCACCATCTCATGCTGCAAAGAATACCTCTGCATCAATGGCTGCTATGGGGATAAAAGGAGAGAAAGTCATGGTGTGGCCTCCATCCTCCCCTGACCTCAATCCTATTGAGAACCTATGGAGCATCCTCAAGCAAAAGCTCTATGAGGATGGGAGGCAGTTTACATCCAAACAGCAGCTCTGGGAGGCGATTCTGACATCTTGCAAACAAATTCAAGCAGAAACTGTCCAAAAAAATCACAAGTTCAATGGATGCAAGACTTGTGAAGCTGCTATCAAATAAGGGGTCCTATGTTAAAATGTAACATGACCTGTTAAAATAGCTTTTCATTTCAGTAAATATGCTGCAAACACAACAAATGACAGTTTTCAGTTCTTTACAACCTATAAAGTGTTTTGCCACTTACTGTGCATAATAATTTGGAACAGTGCATTGTAAGTTTTTTATTTTGAAAAAAAAATACTGTTATCGTTAGGAGGTTCGAATAAAATTTGAATTGTACTTATAGTTGATAACATGAGAATTATGCTGACTGTTGTTTACATCAATTATTTAGGTAAATGAGAAAAATATCATTTGCATAATAATTTGGAACAGGGTGTAATAAATATGAAAAAAAATTAAAAAAAAACTAATTTCTTTATCAGTTTAGGCCGATATACATTCTTCTACATATTTTTGGTAAAAAAAAATCGCAATAAGCGTATATTGATTGGTTTGAGCAAAAGATACAGCGTCTACAAAATAGGGAATAGATTTATTGCATTTTTATTTTATTTTATTTTTTTTACTAGTAATGGTGGCGATCAGCGATTTTTAGCGGGACTGCAACATTGCGACAGACAGATCGGACACCAGTGACATTATTACAGTAATCAGCGCTAAAAATATGCACTGACACTGGCAGGGAAGGGGTTAACACTAGGGGTATATTAGAAAGACAGGATCTGTGTGATCTCCCCTGTCAGAACGGAGATCTGCCTTGTTTACACAGGCAGATCCCCGTTCTGTCACTGTGGGGAATGATCGCGGCGGGCGGCAAACACAAAAGCGAGATCCCGAGCCGACGTACACCTATGGTGATTCGCAGGATCATGCCACCTTGCCGCAGGATAATGACGGCTGGTCGGCAAGTGGTTAAGTCAGTCATTTGTCATTGACTTACCAGTTACTATTTTATTTCTCTCATTCAATGCAATAGGGGCAAGTTATTGATTTCCGAGGCATGATACAAGACGCAATTAAAGGGGCATCAAATGAAGTTGCTATGAACAGTTTGAATTACAATCCGGACCCTTCGGTGAGTTTTATCCATTTATAAGATGTTCATATTACCTGCTCCTAATAGTAGTGCTGATTGCCTCTTTAAACAAGCTGTTAGCAGGCTTCAGCACTTCTTGAAGCTTGTTGAAAGCCTGCTGAAGCCTGCTAGCAGATTGCTTTAATTGGCATTCAACACTTCCATTAGGATCTGTGTTCAACATTTACAAACTGGAGCTGAATGGTACTTTAAAAGCTTCAATAAAGCTTGCTGAAAGCTCTTCAAATACTTTATCAAAGCTTGCTGTTTACACTGCTCTTATACAAGCTGAAGCCCATGTGAAACCGGCCTAACGGCCTGTGTAGAGAAGCTTTAGGCTTTTGTCAATGACATCAGTTTGAGACACTTTTGAGGTCATTCTGAATTCATGCTATGCATTTAGATTGAACTGTTTTCTAGGCTTTAATTTGGACCCAGCATCAAATATAGTTGCCATTTGAAGCACTGTCATGCTAGATAAAGTGCAAGTGTAACATGTCAGCTCCATCAATACCTTAGCGTCTTATAGCTCGAAGCTCCAAAACGCTGAAGGAAAATAAAATCTATTATTCTCTATGGAGTTGGTTCACATCTCCACTACAAGCCGAAAGTTCTGGAGTTTCTTCTTCTGTAGCTTGAATCAAGCAGATTGGTGTGTTTTTGCAGCTTTTTTTTTGTTCCATAGAAATGCATGGAAATGCTTGATTGTTTTTTTAGTGTTTTAGCGCATTATGTCGCACTTTTGTGAGCATTTTTTGCCATAATTAAATAAAAATAAATAATAATAAATAAATTATAAATAATAATAAATAAATTATAAATAATAATAACCATACATAAATAATAATCATAAATTATGTTTGCACTATGATGTAACTACCCCTTGCAATAGGTTACTCCACACCCTTTTTAGCTCAGTACATTGGATGATTGCCTGTAATTGGCGTACACTAAACATATCTTGGGAACAAGTCATATCAAGGATGACTACAACCAAACGTATCCATCATAACCTGTCCAACTCCATGCATGTACAGTATTTAACGGAAAATGCTCATACTAGGAAAACTTTCCCCTATAGCTAATTTCTCCAGCCCCCCTATTTCAGATAGATGCACATTACCCTCTCAATTTAGAAATGCTTCTTTATCACGCAATGATTAATCTCAACAAATTCTCTATGGTTTCATTGCATGTATGACCTGGATAAACTAAAAAATAACTTGTACCAATGACCTGTTCGGAACCACTCTGATTAAGATGTATGCACTTGAATTATTGTATTGTAACCTTTTTTTTTTTTCTATGTTCAACCTTCCTGATAAAATCTTTTGTAAACAAAAAAAAAAATAATAATCATAAATAGAAATAAATACGTTAAATCATTCTAACTTCAACCCCTAGCCCTAATTTTAACCCCTAACTCTAATATTAACCTCAAACTCTAACCACTAACCCAACAAAATAATAAATATATAAATAAATTAATTAAAACCTAACCATAGTCTTGAAGGGATTATATTGTAATGAAAACGGTATCATTAGCAGTAATCAGCATGGATTTATGAAGAATTATTCTTGCCAAACCAGTCTATTAACCTTCTATGAGGAGGTGAGCTGCCATCTAGATAAAGGAAGGCCTGTAGATGTGGTGTATCTGGATTTTGCAAAAGCATTTGATACAGTTCCCTATAAACGTTTACTGTACAAACTAAGGTCCCTCAACATGGATCAAAGGGTGAGCACCTGGATTGAAAACTGGCTACAGGGGCGAGTCCAGAGGGTGGTGATAAATGGGGAGTAAACTAGGTACAACTCCCTGGAATCAAACATGTCATTTGCAAATATCCCTTGACATAGTTTACGAAAACGTTTTAGGTCTATGTGGTGTAGATGTCCGGAAGGAAATAGATCTACCGTCGAGTGGAGGAGTATCTTCCAATTATCTGACCAAACCGTTCTTATTAAGAAGTATTTAGGTACGACTAATGACGATTACTATGGCAAAAGTAATGTTATATTAGGGAAGTTCTGATACCAATCCAAAATTAATTAAATAAATATATAAATAATAAAACAACCCAATCACCAATCTCAAACTCCA
>BLSH010403327.1:130868-156677 GCA_018402905.1 Glandirana rugosa | reverse complement strand
CTGGAAAGGGTTCAGAGAAGGGCAGCAAAGCTAATTAAGGGATTGGAGGACCTTAGTTATGAGGAAAGATTACAAGCACTGAACTGATTCTCTCTGGAGAAGAGACGTTTGAGAGGGGATATGATTTCAATGTACAAATACTGTACTGGTGACCCCACAGTAGGTACAAAACTATTCAGCGCAAGGGAGTACACAAAGACACGCGGCCATTCACTAAACATAGAAGAAAAGCGGTTTAACCTTAAATTGCATAGAGGGTTCTTTACAGTAAGAGCAGTGATGATGTGGAATTCTCTTCGACAAGCAGTGGTTTCTGCTGGGAGTATAGATAATTTCAAAAAACTATTAGATGCACACCTAAGGGACCACAACATTGAGGGATATACAATGTAATACTGACAAAAAACACACACATAGGTTGGACTTGATGGACTTATGTCATTTTTCAACCTCGCTGACTAAGTAACCCCTAACAGCTTACAAAAAAAAAGTAAAAAAAATTAACAAATAAATAAATATAAGTGGATTAAAAGCTGAAAAAAAGCAACAAATGAGGAAACAAATTTTCTCTATTGGCTAAAATAAAAAAATAAAAAAAGACAAAGCTCAAAGACGCTGTACAAAAACACCCATATAAATGCCTGAAAAAAAAGCCCAAAAAAACTCTCAGAAATGCAATGCTCAGGTAGGAATGCGGCCTTCAAGGTATTTATTTCCCTTCAAAGAGGTCAGAATGCTCGCCATGACAATGCCTCCTTCGGCTTTTCTGCCCAGTAGGATGGCACCAGCTTTGTTTAGGCATCATCCAGGATGATCACCTTCTCCTTACTGGACTGAGGTGCCGGCTAAGACACATCCATGTAAATCCTGTTGACTGCTCAGTTCTTGAATGTGTCACATGTTTGACATGGATCACCCCCTGCTGCCGCCTCTCACCCTGTGACTTGTTAGAGTTATACTATTCCTGTATATGGGGGCATGTCATGGATTTATTCATACATGCATGTAAAGTTAATTAACTTATTTTCTGGTATATAATTACATCAGTTATTTTTTTTTTCCTTTGTTCTCCCCAGGAACGCTTACTCAAACCGGTCAGTGCATTTACTGGGGCCAACAGTGAGATGAGGGAGCTGGCAGCAGTGATCAGCAGGGTAAGGCTGTATGTTAGATCACAAATCTATCCTCAGCAATTGCTTGTCTGTTTGCCCTCATCAAAAGATTTCAGCACATGAGCTTTATAATCTCTCCAGAGTGCAAAATGAATCAATGCCACTCTGATTGCTGGAATCTGGACTGTTTGTCTTGAATTAATTATAGAGCCCCAACTTAAAAATGTGGTAGTAAAAGGATGGAAAAATTAAGCAAGTTTAAATTAATTTAAATTCCTTAAAGTGTTACTAAACCCAGGACCCTGTAGTCACTATATCTGGTCTCCCACAGTATACAGAACATGGCAATGCAATTCTTTTAGTAAATATAAACTACTAAATACCTTTTATATGTAGCAGTCTTGTGACTTCTATCAGTGTCTGGTTAAAGCTTTTAGGAGGAGTTTTCATTCTCCTCTGACTGTCCTATGAGGCTGCAGGATCCCTGACCCTCTGTCTGGACAGTGCTGATTGGCCCTGTGCTGATTACATGCACCCTCGCAAAAAAAACTCTCTAGCTATACACACCAAACTGAGCATGTGCAGAGTGTCCTCAAGGCTCTGTTCTATCAGCAGATGGGTTGGGGACAGTGGAAGAAGGGGAGAATCAGAGGCGACGGGATCAAACAGCATGTTTTATTGCATATACAGACTGATTTTACCATTGTGGGTTTAGTGACACTTTAACCACTTAAGGACCGGGCCTATTTTTTACACTTGGTATTTACAAGTTAAAATCAGTTTTCTCTTCGTTCGTCGACAGGCACAGCGAGTCTTAGGACTAAGTGGGTTATACTGCCCTCTTCAGGAGTCTACTAGGCAGAACAGGCAGTTCTAACAGCAGGGGGCAGTCCCCACTGGCAGATAACCCCACACCCAGCTCTGATAGCTCAGTTTTTTTCTGCCTAGTGCAAGGAGTTAGACCTAGGCTCCCTGTTAGGATCTGTGGTACCTCTCTGGGCCACTTTCGGCTGTCCTGGGACAGCCTCACAGATGAAGACTACAATCAAGCAGCTGGGCGACAGGCTGGTTCTTGGATCCAGGTAGTCTCCCCAGCCGACCATCACGCGTTAGACCGGATGCTTCGCGCTGGGTCGACAGTGACAGACCCCGACTGGACGGGGTGACCCTGAGGGTTAAATGCCCCGCCATCGCACGCAGTGCGTCCTGGGCCGACAGCTCCCTCCGGCCTAGCCAGGAGCGTGTAAGCTGTCTCGGGTGAGACCCCCCGCACTGCCCACCAGATGGGGTAAGTATGTCCCCCCTCCCTTTCGGGGGCCCGTGGGGGCTGGCGGAGGGGAGGACTTGAAACCTGAGGGGGGCTCCTCCGTGGCGGGGACCCCCCTTGAACTGTCGGACGGCGAGATCCCAGATGCTCCTGATAGCGGGGATGAGTCTGAGGTGTCCGCTGCTGCGCACGAGGCTCTTGTAGACGCTCTGATCACCTCAGTGTGTGAGACCCTACAACTGGAAGAAGCAGCAGGACCCTCCCGGAGGGTGCCCAGGGCTGCATGAGTGCTGCCGACACTGGGGAGCTACAGTTCATTGAGGGAACCATGAATGCCAACATGTACTGTGACATACTGAAGTAGAGCATGATCCCCTCCCTTCAGAGACTGGGCCACAGGGCAGTATTCCAACATAACGACCCCAAACACACCTCCAAGATGACCACTGCCTTGCTAAAGAAGCTGAGGGTAAAGGTGATGGACCTAAACCCTATTAAGCATCTGTGGGACATCCTCAAACGGAAGGTGAAGGAGAGCAAGGTCTCTAACATCCACCAGCTCCGTGATGTCGTCATGGAGGAGTGGAAGAGAACTCCAGTGCCAACCTGTGAAGCTCTGGTGAACTCCATGCCCAAGAGGGTTAAGGCAGTGCTGGAAAATAATGGTGGGCACACAAAATATTGACACATTAGGCCCAATTTGGACATTTTCACTTAGGGGTGTACTCACTTTTGTTGCCAGCGGTTTAGACATTAATGGCTGTGTGTTGAGTTATTTTGAGGGGACAGCAAATTTACACTGTTATACAAGCTGTACACTCACTACTTTACATTGTAGCAAAGTGTCAAGTGCAAAAAATAACTCTTGATATCTTGTCAGTTGATAACTTTCTGTGTTCTCTGCTGCTCTGTTACCAGTTACATTAATTGCTGCTATCTTTAAGGACTACAGAACACCCCCTGTGTTATGAAGAAGATGAGGAGGAGGTGTTCTGTAGTCCTGCCTTAGGTTACTCCATAGATACAGTACAGTGAGTGAGTGTATGTCACCCTGGCACAGGAAGCGTGTGAAGTATGCAGGATTAGAAAATACTGGTAAGACTGGTAAGCTGCAATATGTTACATTTTTGGTTTGGGTTTTAGCTACGTTTTTTCAATTGACACAACACAGGAAGCATACTGAGAGTTGCATAATGTTTTTTGGAGTGCTGTGTGAGAAATACTGACCTTGCTGTTCATGATAAAACAAACTGAAGTTTATGCAACCTGGATACAATCAGAGTAATCAGAGTATTTGTCTTTCTATAGGATATTTATTTACAGAACCCAAATGTAAGGTGGGATGATATTATTGGACTTGACGCGGCAAAGCGGCTTGTGAAGGAGGCCGTGGTCTACCCGATACGGGTAAGTCAGATTTGGCCTAAATATCAATCACAGCACATTGTTGTTTTATCATAACGCATGTTCATTTCTGTAAATACAGACATTTATGAGGAAGATATTTCTTTATTTAAAGTGTTACTAAACCCAGCAATATAACAATTCACCCCTCCCCCCATCCCCACTGTGCGCGCAGCTTCTAAATCTTTTTATATCAAAATACTGCTGCTATATACCTTTTTTTTCATCTGTATATTGCAGTCAGGTAATAAACTGCAAAGAGCCAGGGCTTACCCATTGTTCATATAGGAGGAGATTTCACTCTCTGATGATGAAACTTCCTTTGCATCAGTGACCCTTCACCCACAATCCAGCCAGAGCTGATTGGTGCTTTGCCAATGACATGTTCAGTTCACAAATAAACGATCACTGCTTCTAGAAATGCACTGCAGTCTGTGTTCGTGTGAAACAGAAAGATCAAACAGAGCATGTGCAACCTTTCCACCCTGCCTGCATGTAGTATAGTATAGTATAGTATAGTCTAATATAGTAGACAGGGCAAGAAGGAAGTATCTGGCCATACAAGATCAAACAGCCTTTTTACACAATACAGAGGATTAACCCCTTAAGTTACACAGTAAGTATAGCAAGCATACTATTCTGCATATACAGACTGATTTTACTTTTGTGGGTTAAGACCCCTTTCACACTTGTGTGACGCGATTTTGACGCAATTTGGGATCACTACGACTTTGATCCAACTTTGTTGCAACTTTGGCTCAATGAAAACATATTACAAAGTCGTACAGAAATAATACAGAAATCACATCTATATTATTCAGGTGCAATTTGTATGCGACTTTGAGGGTTTAACATTGAAGTCTATGGACCTCAACTTGCATCAAAGTTGGAGCAAAGTAATGCAGTGACTACTCTGAAGTCGGCACAACTTGAAAGTTGTACAGATATGAACGGTACTCATTGGAAATAATGGGGAACAACTTGTCATGCGACTGTGCAGTACCAAATCGCAGGGCAACTCGCACAAGTGTGAAAGGGGCCTAGTAACACTTTAACCACTTCAGCCCTGGAAGGATTTGCCCCCTTCCTGACCAGGCCATTTTTTCCGATAGGGCACTGTGTCGCTTTAACTGACAATTGCGCAGTCGTGCGACATTGTACCCAAACAATTTTTTGCGCTATGAACAAAAAAAGAATGCCAAATTAAAAAAAAAAACAATACAATACAAAAACAATTTTTTACTTTTTGCTATATAATAAATATCCAAAAAAAATGTAAAAGAAGGAATTTCTTCATAAATTTAGGCCGAATATTGATTGGTTTGAGCAAAAGTTATTGCGTCTACAAACTACGGGATAGATTTATGGACTCTTATTTATTTATTTACTGGTAATGGCGGTGACCTGGGATTTTTAGTGGGACTGCAACATTGCAGCGGACAAATCTGACCCCAAATTATACTTTTTGGGGACCAGTGACATTATTACAGTGATCAGTGCTATAAAAATGCAGTGATCAATGTAAAAATGACACTGGCAAGAAAGGGGTTAACACTAGGGGTGATCAAGGGGTTAACTGTGTTCCCTGGGTGTGTTCTAAGGGGGGATGGGCTGCCAGGGACATGACAGAGATCGCTGTTCCCAATCACTGGGAACAGTAGATCTCTGACAGAATGGGGATCCGCCTTGTTTACATAGGCAGATCCCCGTTCTGCCTCTGTGCACCATGATCGAGGGTCGCCGGCGGACATCAAGTCCCCCAGACACACTGGCATGCTCCCGCGACGCACAGCGGGGGCGCATGCCCGCAAACTCTCATGCACGGCTCGACGTACAGGTACGTCTGTTTGCGCAGGAGAGCCGACCTGTCGCAGTATATCTGTGTGAGCAGGTCAGCAAGTGGTTAACCACTTGACCTCCAGAAGATTTACCCACTTTATGACCAGGCCATTTTTTGCGATACGGCACTGCGTTACTTTAACTGAGAATTGTGCGGGCGTGCGACGCTGTACCCAAACAAAATTGATGTCTTTTTTTTCCACAAATAGTTTTCTTTCGGTGGTTTTAGATCACCTCTGCGGGTTTTATTTTTGCGCTATAAACAAGAACGAGAAACAACCAACAATTTTGAAAAAAAAAAAACAATATTTTTTTTACTTTCTGCTATAAAGCACATCCAATAAAAAAGGCAAAAAAAAATTTAATTTCTTCATAAGTTTAGGCCAATATGTATTCTACACATTTTTGGTAAAAAAAATCCCAATAAGCGTATATTGATTGGTTTGTGCAAAAGTTATAGCGTCTACAAACCAGGGATATATTTCTGTAATTTTTATTTATTTTATTTATTTTTTACTAGTAATAACGGCGATCAGTGACTTATAGCGGGCTGCGACATTGCGGCAAACAAATCAGATTCCTAACTGACACTTTTGACACTTTTTTTGGGGACCAGTGACATTATTACAGTGATCAGTGCTAAAAATATGCACTGTCACTGTACTAATAACACTGGCAGGGAAGGGGTTAACAGGGGCGATCAAAGGGTTAAATGTGTCCCTAGGGGTGTTTCAGTGTAGTGGGGGAGGTACCGTACTTTTACTAGTGGAAGGCATGGATTGGTGTTCCTGCTTTACAGAAACACAGGATCCATGCCTTCTGTACTGACAGAACGGTGATCTGCCTTGTTTACATAGGCAGGCTGCCGTTCTCTCAGTGCACCGAACGATCAGTGGGTGCCCGTGGACATAGGGTTTGTGGGAACTGCAGATCAGCTCCCGCTATGCAAAATCACAGCGGGGGCGAGCCAATGCCGGCTCGCCCTCGCGCCCTATACCCGGAAGTGCAGGATCGTGTATATATACGCGATCATGCGCAGCGCGGCCGCCCTGTAGCAGTAAATGTGCTATAGGGTGGTCAGAAAATGGTTAAAGTAGTTCTAAAAGCTGGAGTTTATATGCATGAAAGAAAAAAATCTTCAGTCTACAGTTCCCCCACAGCCCTCCTAAAACGTACCCGAGCCCAATCGTTATCCAGTGATGTGCATTAGAGTGGCTGCTATCCCCGGGGTCTCTGCCTCCTGATTGGCCATTGGCCTCCACTGCTGTCAATCACAGCTCAGAGCCAGTGGGGAGGGAGCAAGCATGCATGAGTGCCCCCATAGCAAGCAGCTTGCTATGGGGGCACTCAGAAGAGGAAGGGCCAGGAGCGCCGGCCCAAGAAGAGGAGTATCCAGTCTGCTCTGTGCAAAACCATTACACAGAGCAGGAAAGTATGACATGTTTGTTGTTTAAAAAAATACCTTTTAATATCACTTTAAGGCTGTTTCTGAGAGTTTTACTTTTTTTATGCCCACTTATGTAAGGAGGGGCGGGGGCACATACTGGAGCTAAAATTCAAAGTGCTACACATTTACAGCAAACATTTAACTTTCAGCACTGACTGATGTCTTTCAGTACTGACAGCACTGGTCCTGATGAAGATTGTCTGGCTTTCCAGGAGTCATTCAGTATATCTATAGCCAACGTTTCTTTAAGTGCAAAGCAGTGTTTCACAGCCTTCTAATCAACGTAAAACCCTTAAAATAATTTTCAGGTCTCAGGGAACCTCTGCTTAAACCAATTTATTTGGTTTGCGTGCCATCTGTGTTACTTGCAAGTGGGAAGAATTCTCCCTTTTACTGTGGTGGTCATAATGCCCCCTTACAGGCAGATAAAATAATCATTGGTGTAATGCCCCTGGCTCTGCAAATGAGCATTGGCCTCAGAACTATGTAGGCACCATCAAATAGGAGGTCAATCAGCCACAGTTCAAGGAACCCCTAACAACCTTTGGAGGAACCCTCCACACTGGGCACCTTTTCTGCCAATGTGCTATGTGCTGGGCGTAGGGTTGCCACCTCTTCCCTTTAAACCCGAACACATATGAATTACACAGGTTCTGAGTTAATGCAGATAAGGCACCAAGTGAGTTTAATTACAACTTAAATCAGCCACAGAAGCTGTGTAATTAGTATGTGTTCATGTTTAAAGGGATGAGGTGTCAACCCTAGCTGGGTGTCCAATTAAGGATTAAAGGTGCCTTTAAGGACTGGGCTACCTCCAGGCCCATCCGCCCCTTATCTATCCATTAGGATGCATTTGCTTCCACTGTGGAGAGTCTCATAAATTCAGTAGTTTTAGGACTGCAAGCGATACATAGGGTGAAGAGGCCTTGCAGCTTACGCATGCATTGGCAAATGTGTGCTAATTAAACCCCTGTTTTTAACGCATACTGTTGGACAGGTTAATTTGGTTGGTGGCAGGCTGGTTGGTGAGATGAGCTGGGAATTTTCTCTGGTTTTGTCTTGGAGGAACTCTAAGATTACAGGGAATTCTGGTTGAGAATGGCTGGTGTAGGAAGTGTGGAAGTTTAAAACCCCTCAACAGGTTTACTATTTGGAGCCACCAGAGCTTTGGAAATGTTTCCAAACTCTGGATGTCACCATTTTACTGGGAGGAGGAAAATAAAAAACAATTTACTGACCAGACTATAGGTAAACATGCTGTGATGGTGAAGACCATTAATAGAAATCCTGTACAGATCATTTATCATACAGATAAACTAATTTATCCACGTTTTGCCTGCGGGTGGTTGAGGGTGAGGGGAACCGCTGCAATTCCCGCACCGGAAATAGCGTGAACTTAGCCTAAGACTTTACATAAAGTCTCACAAATCTTTTATTAACGTGATTGTAAAGTCTTGTTTATTTTTTTTTTGTTTTTTTTTTAATAACAAACATGTTATAGTTACTTTCCCTATGCAGTTGGTTTTGCACAGAGCAGCCCTGATCCTTCTCTTCTCGGGTCCCTCACTGGCGCTCCTGGCCCCTCCCTCCTGTCTGGTGCCCCCTCAGCCAGCATCTTCCTATGGGGGCAACCAAACCGAGTCAGAGCTCCGTGTATCCATTCAGTCAAGGAGCCCCGACCTGGCCCCACCCCCCTCCCATGATTGGCTGACTGACTTTGATTGACAGCTGCTGGTAGCCAATGGTGCCACAGCTGTGTCTCAGCCAATCAGGAGCAGAGTCCAGACAGCTGAGGGGATTGTGGACATCGCTGCAAAGAGAAGGGGCTCAGGTAAGTAATTGGGGTGGGGGGCTGCTACACACAGAAGGTTTTTTTATCTTAATGCATAGAATGCATTAAGATAAAAAACTTCTGCCTTTACAACTCCTTTAAGGTCGTCATGTTATACAGTTTGAATACTATGTCATAGATATATTATTTATCATTGCAAAAGAACATACCAGAAAAAACTAAAAAAAGAAAACTTTTTTTACCTAATTTTTCATTTTTTTTTTTCCAGGCCTTTCCATCTCTAGTCTCTACTGAACCAACAAGTTGGGACTGGGATGTAAACTCAGTTAATTCATTCCACAGTCACTGCTTGTCTATGCAGTACTGTATGTGGCCACATGTCCGGGGGCGCCTGTTGTATGCATGTGGCCAGTGAAGTGGTGGCGCTGGTGAGCCTCTAAGATGTCGGAATCACTCGGAAATGCTTGGAAAGTGTTTACACTTTAGGTATTTCCGAGGAATTCCGTGTATTTCCGGCCGCCTCCGAGACGCACCAGTGCCACCACTTCTCTGGCCACATACAGTATTGCATGCAAAAAGGCTAAAT
The DNA here is from genome assembly GCA_018402905.1 of Glandirana rugosa. Taxonomy (NCBI): domain Eukaryota; kingdom Metazoa; phylum Chordata; class Amphibia; order Anura; family Ranidae; genus Glandirana; species Glandirana rugosa. The sequence goes on along the minus strand of BLSH010403327.1, from coordinate 147,230 downwards.
TTGGCTCGTTATGCGGGACAGCACTCACAAACTGAGTCAGAATTTAATAAAAAAATGCTTGTATTGCGAAACGCTCCTTAACCGCGTTACTCTCAATCCAAAGTTCCACTGTAATTCAGGTAGTTTTTGTGGTTATTCGAGTACAGTGGTCTTTAAATGGCTCCTTCAGGTTAGGATAGCATTCAACTATCCTGGACCTGTTCTTGTGCCAAGAAAACAGCTCCTCCTCAGCCTTGCTATTTTAAATGACAGTGCATAAATAATGTTTAAATGCATAAATAAAATCATCTTAAATGCAAAGAAAACAAGCTAAACTAAACTACCCTAAACCCACCTCCCCAAAAAAACACACCTTCTAAACAGAGAAAGTCCATTGTTTTCAATCAAATATGTAGCTTTTGTGAGCGAATTTTAGCCTTTCCAGACTTTCCCTTTCAGCAAAATTTTGTTGATGACAAAATTGGTGATTTCACTGTGCTGTGAAGTTTGCCGAAATCATTCCGCTTATCCATGCCACAGAGCAGGAAGTAAGCGGGGCAGTGGCACAAAGTCAGCAGAACTTCAGGGTATGGAAGATGATGCTTCTCACTTAAAAACGCATGGCCATATAACACAGCAGTTCCTGTGTATGTTCTTCAGTAGTGGTTAATGATTCTTACTCTGAATGGTCTAAGGTTATCAGTGGTGTACCCCAAGGTTCAGTGTTGGGACCCTTACTTTTCAATATATTTATAAATGATATTGGGTCTGGGATTAAAAGTACCATTTCAGTGTTTGCAGATGACACCAAGCTATGCAGTGGAATAACGGATGTCTCCAACATACAAGCAGACCTCAATGCACTGTCTAATTGGGCGACTATGTGGCAAATGAGGTTTATCATTGACAAATGTAAAGTTATGGATTTGGGGGCTAAGAATATGCATGCATCATACATACTAGGGGGAGTACAACTGGGGGAATCCATAATGGAGAAGGATCTGGGGGTTTTGGTAGATCATAAGCTTAATAATGGCATGCAATGCCAAGCTGTGGTTTCCAAAGCAAGCAAAATTCTTTCTTGTATTAAGAGAGGTATGGACTCCAGAGACATCATTTTGCCCCCCCCCCCCCCTGTACAAATCATTAGTAAGACCTCATCTGCAATATGCAGTTCAGTTTTGGGCACCGATTCTCAAAAAGGATATCAGGGAACTGGAGAAAGTGCAGAGAAGGGCAACCAAACTGATAAGAGGCATGGAGGAGCTCAGCTATGAGGAAAGATTAGAGGATCTGAATTTATTCTCTCTTGAGAAGAGAAGATTAAGGGGGGATATGATCAACATGTACAAGTATATAAGTGGTCCATATAGTGATCTTGGTGTTGAGTTATTCACTTTAAGGTCACCACAGAGGACAAGGGGGCACTCTTCATGTCTAGAGGAAAAAACGATTTCATCTCCAAATACGGAAAGGTTTCTTCACAGTTAGAGCTGTGAAAATGTGGAATAGACTCCCCCAGAGGTGGTTTTGGCCAGCACGGTAGATTGCTTTAAAAAAGGCCTGGATTGTTTCCTTAATGTAAATAATATAACTGGCTACTAACATTTTTAGGTAAAGTTGATTCAGGGTGAATCCGATTGCCTCTCGGGGGATCAGGAAGGAATTTTTTTCCCCCGCTACAGCAAATTGGATCATTCTTTGCTGGGGTTTTTTGCCTTCCTCTGGATCAACTGTGTGTGAAGGATTGTATATATGGGATTGTATGGTTATATATCTTTTTTTCTTTTTTTTTTTGTTGAACTAGATGGACTTGTGTCTTTTTTTCAACCTGACAAACTATGTAACTAAGTTGTTTACTGTATTTAGCTGCATTGCTGCAGTTTTCACAGTTTCTTATTTATTGGTTTAATAAGTAATGTGTGTGTGTGTGTGTGTGTATATATATATATATATATATATATATATTTAAATAATTATTATTTTTGTTTACAGTACCCACAGCTATTTACTGGTATCTTGTCCCCTTGGAAGGGGCTTCTGCTGTATGGGCCTCCAGGTAAATATATAAGATGCATTACATTTAAAGATTTGGTGCATTTCAAAGAGATTTTTCAGTTACAAGTGGAGTCTTGGGCAGTGCTTTACAATCTATAAAGGTACAGTTACAATAAATTAAAACACAAGAAGGGTAAGAGGGCCCTGCTCATAAGAGCTTACAATCTAATAGGGTGGGGCAAGAGGTACAAAATGTTTTGAACTGTGAGGGATGAGCTGATGGAAGTGATAAAAGTTTAGTTAGTTGGGGGCGTGAGAGGTTTCCCTAAAGAGATGAGTTTTTAGCCAGACAGATTAAGGCCAAGAGTTCCAGAGGATGGGAGAGGCCCTAGAGAAGTCCTGAAGATGAGCATGGGAGGAGGGGGCAAGAGCTTGAGAGCAAGAGGGCTTGGGAGAAGCGGAGAGGATGGTTTTGGGTATTTGGAGATAAAATTGGTGATGCATCATCCATCACTTCCTTCTATAATAGGCACAGTAGTTGTGCACACTCTTGATCGAGTCAGAGTTAGAGATAGTCAGACAGATTGAAGTGCAGAGTTCCAGTGGTTGGTAGAGGCCCTAGAGAAGTCCTGGAGACGAGCATGGGAGCTTGAGAGCAGGAGATCTTGGGAGGAGCAGGGAGGACAGTTTGGCTGATATTTGGAGACAAGATTGGTGATGTATCGTCCATCACTTCCTTTTATAATAGGCACGTAGTTGTGCACACTCTGAAACTCAGTGCAAAGATCTCCAGTAGACTCCCCCAGACATTGCCAGGTGGTTCAACTCTCCAGTCTCCAGTATGGCCTGCCCCCTGGAAAACATATATAGAAAATGCTTTTTAGAATTGCTGAAAGTGAATTATAACAGGCACAAAAATGTCCAAATAGAGATGAGTTTTCAGGGATCGCCTAAAGACAGCCAGAGTTAGAGATAGCTGGACAGATTGAGGTAGAGAGTTCCAGAGGATGGGGAAGTCCTGGAGATGAATATGGGAGGAGGAGACAAGAAAGCTTGAGAGTAGGAGGTCTTGGGAGGAGCAGAGAGGAGGGTTTGGGTGATATTTGGAGACAAGATTGGTGATGCCTCATCCCTCGCTCTCTTTTATAATGGGAACACTAGCTGTGCACACTCTGGAACTCAGTGCAGAGATCTCCAGCAGACTCCCCAAAACTGGCAGGTGGTTCAACTCTCTGGTGTCCAATGTGACCTGTCACCTGGAAAACAAATATAAAAAATGCATTTTAGAATTGCTGAAAATAAATAAAATAGCACAACAATGTAGCACAACAATGTCCAAAAACACCTCAATGCTTCGAAAATCTTTTACAAATATATTAAAATACATTGTTACAAATGCAGAAATGTGAATGAGCCCCTTGTTTGTGTCTGCACCCCAAGGACACTGTCTGCAAGGAGCTTACTGTATATGTTCTCCTTATGGTTATATAGATTTCCTTTGAATGCTCAAAAAACATTCTGGTAGGTTAAAGTGTATGTTCAGCCATTCTGTATATCCGATACAATACATGCAAAATTCTCAGAGTTTTGTTATTTTACAAATGCTGCAAGAACAGAAAAATAACTATTGATCTTCCAGTAGAGATCGGAAACACCTCTTCTGCTGCACTGAAATCCCATGCAGCATTTTCAGCCCCGGCCGGCTCTTCTTGGCTGAACTACAGGACACATCTCCCCGTCTCCTATATACATAATATAAGGAGAGTGTCCTGTGGTCCTAATGCAGTGCATATGTGAAGAAAAGCACGGGGAAATGAGCATGTATTGAATTTTTCCTTTTTGTATTTTGCCCATGTATACATTTTAATTAACTTCCAACTAGACTAGCACTAGTGCATGCATAAGTTGTGTTAAAGAGAACCAGTCAGTAATTAACATTTGTACAAATGTAAAGTTTTATTCTTAAAGCGGAGATCCACTCAGAAGTGGAACTTCCGCTCATTTGCTTCCTCTCCCCTCCGGTGCTACATTTGACACCTTTCAGGGGGGAGGTGGGAACAGGGACCTGTTTTTGACAGGTCCCCTTCCCCACTTCTGGGGAAGTTCGGCCCCCTCCTCCTGCCGCCGGGCCAATTAGAACGCGCAGCGCAACCCGCTCATGCGCAGTAGGGAACCGGCTGTGAAGCCAAAAGGCTCCACTGTCGGTTTCCCTTAGTGACCATGTCAGGTGCCGACATCGCAGGCTCCCCGGACAGGTAAGTCTCCTTATATTAAAAGTCAGCAGCTACAGTATTTGTAGCTGCTGACTTTTAATTTTTTGTTCCCAGGCTGGACCTCCTCTTTACGTTGTTAAAAAATTGTACAGCCTTACCTTGAAGGGCTCATTTCAACACATTAAAGCGCCTACCGCTTCAACATGCTTTTATGATCAGTTTGTGAGGCTTCAGTGATTTTTTTTTAAGTTTTAATGAGGCTTGGCAGATGCCCTTTGTTTGTGTTGATTTTCTATTTGTTTTAAAGGGGCCCACTAGAATCCCGGCTTAGTAGTACCCCCCCCCCCCCAGCAGATCCCCGGCTCCTTAGTAGCGCTGTTTAGCATTGGTAATCTCGTTCAGCAGATCCCCAGCTTATTAGTACCCTCGCTCAGTAAATCCCCTGCTCACTTAGTACCCCCAGCTCTGTTGATGCCCCACTCAGTAGTACCAACAGCTCTGTTGATGTCCCACTCAGTGGTAACCAGCAGCTCTGCTGATCCTCTGGTTTGCTGATCCTGCTCTCTCTCCAGTTCCAAATCACCTACTGCTATATTTCTCCCACGCTACGCACCATGTGTGACATTGCAAGTTTTTACTGCTCTGGTTTCCCACCTCTTCTGATCCTCTGCTGATCAGTCCTCTCTCTCCGGTCTCCGCTTACGTTCTGCTATAGCGTTCGCATGTTGCACACCATGCGTGCCGTCTGTTAGTTGCTCCGCTCCAGCCTGGACCCTGCCTATATTCCTGCTGTCCAGGTTGCACACCAGATGTGATGTCTGCACCAGACACTTTCAGAATATATACACATGGACCCAAAGTGACTGCTGATGATGTCTTTCTGGTTCGCTTGTTGGTTTCCCAGTGCATCCTGGGATATCTCATACCTCCAAAACAAAGTGAAGATAATGCTGAATAAAAGCCTCTCAAAAGGTGCAGGTGCTGTAAGCAAGCTTTGCCATAGACTTCTATGGAGGCTTTGAATACATTTTGAAGCACCATGAAAGTGACATGAGGTAATATTTTTGAAGCAAAGCAAACACAAAGTGTGAACAGTACTGTAAGGTAACCATTTAATTTAGTGACAGGAGCTTTGATTGGCATTCAGAGATCTTTAACCACTGACCGCCAAATAACGAACCTGTATGTCATTTGATTTCAAGTGGTTATAATAGGATGATATCGCCCAAATCGTCCCCTCCGCTCTTCCCAGGACCTCCTGCTCTCTAGCTCCCTTATTACCTCCTCCCATGCTTGCCTCCAGGACTTCTCCAAATCCTCTCCCATCCTCTGGAACTCCCTGCCCCGGTATGTCCGATCAGCCCCTACCCTGTCCACCTTTAGGAGATCCCTGAAAACTCATTTATTCAGGGAAGCCTATCCCACACCCACCTAAGAACTGTACCCGTGCCACCCCCATCAAATCATCCCCCACAGCTATTACCTTTTGTAACACCACCCCCCTCCCATTAGAATGTAAGCTCTAGGAGCAGGGCCCTCCTGTCCCTTCTGTATTGAACTGTTTTGTAATTGGGCTGCCCCCCCTCTACATTGTAAAGCGCTGCATAAACTGTTGGTGCTATATAAATCCTGTATAATAATAATAATGATGATGGGTGCATCTGCAGGCATCACCCCATTTTTTAGAGCCGACGGTCGGTTCTCTTGTAATAACAACGGATGCAGTTAAGCAGCCACTTGGCTGTTATTACAAGCAGGAGGAGGGGACGTCCCATCCCTCCCACCGCCTTCCGCCGCTCACTTGGGCCCTCCTGTCCCACTGGGAAACCCGAGCTACCAGCCGACATGTCCGCTGGCTGGCCTGAGACCCGAACAAAGCCGGAAACGGCTTTGATCGGGTCTCGGATATGGTAACCCGGAAGTGATGTCATGACATCCCTTTGGGTTTACTGGAAACGTAAAGGCGCCAGTTTTAAAAAAAACAAAAGTATTCAAAAACGCAGATCTTGGTGTTTTGAATGCTTTCAAGTGCAAAGGAGGGATTTGGGGGTCTTATAGAAAAAAAAATAAAGCTACAGTGTAAAAATAAAAAAAATAATATAAATTATTATTAATAATAGTAATTAAAAAATAAAAATTAAAGTGCCCCCCGTCGGTCCTGAACGCATGTAAACCACAATCGTCCCGCACATATGAGGTATCACCGCAAATGTCAGATCACGGGCAGTAATTCTAGAACCAGACCTACTCTGTACATCTAAAGTGGTAACCTGTAAAGGCTTTTAAATCCTCGCCTGTGGATAGTAAAATTTACGTTGTTTGTCACTGCTGTGCGGGCATGGGCAACTTTAAAGTATGACCTGTTTGTTATCTATTTACTTGGCATGACATCATATCATCATATTTTACCAAATATTGGGTTAAGTGTTGTGTTTTTTTAGCATTGACATTTTAAAAAGTGCATTTGAAAAACCACTGCAAAACTATCATGTGACATAAAAAATTGGAAAACCCACCAATATATTCTCTAGGCCCACTGCTTGGAAAAAAAAAAAAAAAAAAAAAAAAATATATATATATATATATATATATATATATATATATATATATATATAATGCTTGCGGGTACTAACTAATTTTCTAGCAAAAAGAAAAAAAAACTGATTTTCACATGTAAACAAAAAGTGCCAGAAAATGCCTGGTCTTAATCTGGTTAAAAAGAGTCAAATGCCACATTTTGAAGCAAATGTAAACAAGTTCTTGGGGTTTGTGTGTTTTTTTGTTTTTTACTTGTATTCTCTCCCTGTCAGAGCAGCAACATCAGCTCAATATCAGGCTGTAAGGCTTCCATGCAGGCCTGTCTTTTGCTTGAGCTTAGGACTGATATCTGATGTCCTGGCTGTTGGAGGAGAGCATACTGTCAGTGAAAAAAACTCTTCAGTTTGTTTTTTTCATATTAACCAAATTATGTTTATTATATTGCAATTTTTAATTGTCTGTCATCAGTCCTGGGCTGAGGCAGGAGAAAGGATTGCTCTAGTGTTGAAACACAATGACATTTTACTTCTGCCAGGGAGAGAATATAAGTAATCACCAGTCAGCTAATTCCGCAGTGGTAAGACGGCACTATTATGGCCTCATACACACAAACGTTTTTTGACGCCGGCGTTTTCTGGCGTTTTTTGCAGCTCTCCATGTTAGTCAAAAGCCCCATAAAAACACAGACGTTTTTGAGCTGTAGATGGCGTCGGCGTTCATGAGCTGAAACTAGAACCCACGGCCAGCGCGTTCTGAGGCTGTAATGTTTTGACGTTTTTTGACGCTGACGCCGCAAAACGCTCACTATCGCCATACCGGCGTTAACCTGCGTTTTTTGACGCTGACGTTTTTAGGTTGAAAAATAGCAGAGGGATGATTTTTTTTAAAAAAACGCCTAATGACGCCGACGCTCACTAACGCTCACTAACGCCGATGCATAACGCCGAAAAACACCCTTTTTTTTTTTTTTTTTCCTTGATGTCGGGCCCAACGTTTTGTTTATTTTTTAAGAAACGTCCATGTGTATGAGGCCTATAACTTTTCAAGTGTAGTAGATCCTCATTATCCACATTATTACAGTAGCTTCCTGATGCCTGGTTCTCATCAAAGATGTTAGATTGTTAAATTTATCAAAGGTAGACACTGATGTTATCAGTTGTTTTCTAGGTACTGGGAAGACCTTGCTTGCCAAAGCAGTGGCCACAGAATGTAACACAACGTTTTTTAATATTTCTGCTTCTACCATCGTCAGCAAGTGGAGGGGAGACTCAGAGAAGCTTGTACGGGTAAGAACCAGCTCAATCCAAAGAGTATGGTACACTTACATTCTGCAGCATAGTACCCACCACTAAAATGCTAACCAAAAATATTTGTATGAATTGACCGCCATGGTACCACATGTTGCCTCCCTTTTCTTGGCAAACCAATTTACAGCTTTTTGGAATAGAGCAAATCAAACCATTTCTAAATCCAAACATACCAGAATAGACTTTAGTAATGCAAAATATACAGCCTCTAGGGAATGGGGGGACATGACTGAAACCTTTGAATACATGAAGGGTATGAGTAAGGTTCAAGAGGACATTATTTTCAATATGAAGCTGAGATCAAGAACACCGGGACGTGACCTCAAACCCGCAGGAGGAAAGTTCAAAACTAACCTTAGAAAGTATTGGTTCGCAGGAGCATTATTTTTTACACTGCAGCCTGTGAAGCATTGCACCTGCGATCAGCAAACCATGGGTGCAATGCCAGAATCATGCAGACACTTAGTACACTGTCTGCCCGTACCTCAGATATGGGCAGACAGTTACTGAATAGGTTCTGTCAGTAAAGTTTGTAAATAAGTAATTTTTCTCCTTCACTGATGTGCGCTGATGAGGCAGCACTGAAGGGCAGCACTGATGAGGCAGCACTGAAGGGCACTGATTAGGTGGCACTGATGAGGAGGCACTAATATGCCACACTGATAAGTGACACTGATAGATGGCACTGATGGACGGCGCTTATGGGCAATGATAGGTGGCACTGAAGGGCAGCACTGACTGGCATCACTGATGGGCACTGATTGGTGTCACAATTGGGCTGTGCTGGGGCTGCATTGATAATCAGGGCACTGATGATCAGTGCCCTGATTACCTGTACATGTTTCCCCTGGGAAGAGATGCCGCTGATTGGCTCTCCCCGCCTCATACTCTGTCAGTGTGAGGCGAGGAGAGCCGACAAACAGCACTTCTTTGTTTACATGTGATCAGCTGTGATTGGACACAGCTAATCACATGCGCAAAGAGCCGCGTCATCTGCTCTTTACCGAGATCGAGGTTACACCGTGTCCAAGGGACACGGTGCGACCGCAATAGGCGCACTGCACGCCTCGGTGCACAGGAGCGGTGACACTGGGGCGACATCTTATGATGTTGCCCCAGAACGAAATGGGATCCTGTCCATCATCATTTTAATATATGGCGGGTGAGAGGTAGTTAAAGTCTGTCAATTAGAGTGGACAGGGATGGTTTGAATCTCTGTAATGGGCATTTTGCCAATAGAATTCCGAAGCAAACAGGAAGCATTAGTAAAGATTATATAAAGGGCTTGGCGAGTTTTTTTTTCTTTTTTTTTTAGAAAATCCTATCAATCTGTTCGAACTAAACTAAAATTATATGGTAGAAATAGTTTTTTATCTGGGGGAGATATTTAGATTTACACACAGAGTCACCACTAGATCTCTCCAATCAGAAAAGCTCACATCCTCTGCTGATTGCAGAGCTCTAGCTGTGACTCAGCGGAGGGATGTTGGACTACTGCAGCTGAATGCCTGGGGAGTGAAATTTAGGCTGGGATAATATTAAACAAGTATGAGCAACACCAGAAAGACATTTTGGCTGGCTTCCCATCTATACATTGCAGTCATGCACAGTTACAAATCTTACATGTGTTGGTGCGTGACAGTGCTAATCATTTCGAATGGCGTCTTAATTGACTTACACAGCGTACCTGCAGGGCCGGCTCTACCACTAGGCGGAGTAGGCGGCCGCCTAGGGTGCCACTGCTGCCCAGGGCGCCCAGCCGCTGTTGGTCTGTCACTGGTCTGCATCGATCACTCATGTCACTGTAGAGCTGCAGCTGGCAACACACCAGGCCGGTAAAATGAGGTGGGTCCAGGGGCAAAGGTGCAGGCCGATGGACCACGGCTAAAGAAATGGGTAGAGAGGTGCTGCAAAAATCGTAACCACCTCCCTCGTATACATGGACAGGGCAAAGGGGGTGGAGTCAGGGGTGGAGCCAAAGGGGGCGGCAAAATGAGGTTTCGCCTAGGGTGTCAAAAATCCTTGCGCCAGCCCTGCGTACCTGTGGGGTACACTGTATTGTACAAAAAAAAAAAAGTGCAGGTACATTTTTGTTGTCTGTTTTGGTACATTGGCAGCCAGTTCAAGGGACGGGGCTACCTTAAAGTGACCTATGGGAATGCACTACATAATGTGCATTAACACGGGTATGTTAGTGCGACACACAAGAACAGATAGGTGGAAAGGGGCCTTAAAGTGTAGGTTTTCTCAGCTCATTCAGTATTTCTTATACCTTATCTAAAAACTTTAACTGGGCTTTAAATCCAGCCGCCAGAATGTATGTTCACATCACGGTTGTTCTAGTCTTTTTGTTTGGAGGAGCCATAGATAAATCTTATATCACAATGTTGCACCTGTTTGAATACATTTGTGTTTTCACATTTAAAGTGTAATCTTAGGCTAGAACTAACTAAGCTTAAAACTGCTCTCACCCTCTTTCTAACAACTATGCTAACTACCCTGTAGAAGGAAGATGCATATACTTACCTAATCTCAGGGTACTCTGGTGCTCTCAGTGGCCGGCTTCAGGGGAGAGGAGGGACAGCCGATAATATAAGTCTTTACTCTATATAAGTCTATATAAGCCATAGTAAATCTATGGGTCAGAGGCGTAACTAAAACCTTCAGGGCCCCGGTGCAAGAAATTATGAAGGGCCCCCCTGACCAGGGCCCTCCCTCTTCCCACTGATCCTGGGGCCCTTTACTTCCATCACGGGTCCCTTTTATTAAGGTACCGCAGCGGGACCCTTTCACAAGTTCTGCAGCGGCCCCCTTACTGCCATCTTCAGGCCTCCTGATGATGGTGAAATGCCAGGGCCCAGTCACAATTGCAACCTTTGAAATCCTGATAGCTCCCTCACTGGTGTCAGTAGTTTTTAATTTTATTATTTTTTTTTAACATTTCATTTTATTTTTATTATTTTTTAAAAACATTTTTAGGAGCCCTGGGGGGCTTTGATGAGATATCAGGGGTCTAAACAAACCTCAGCCCCCAATCTCCATCTGTGTAGCCTCAGCTGCGCAGAATGAATGGACAGAAATAGCTGAGCACCGAACCTCCCATTCATTCAGAAATGTAAGTATAGTAAAAACTGTTTACTATGCATCAGTTATGAATGAACCAATTGGTACCAATCACTGACTCTGTCCATTCAGAAAAGGAAGGACCCGGTCAATGACAAATTTACCGACCTGTTCCCATCTCTCCATCATGACACATCTTCTACAGCAGCTGGCAGGAGAGAAGAGGGGGGGAATACAGCAGCTCTGTGGGAGGGGACACAGGGACCCTGGGAACAGCAGAAGACAAGTAACTGGATAGAGGGGGCAGCATATAGAGGAACCAATCTCCTGCATTAGGAGGAAAATGGAGGAGATTGGTTCCTCTAAATGTGGCCCCCGCCATCCCTCCTATCCAGGTGTACAAGGGAGGCATGGGGCCCAGTTGCAGTTGCAACCCCTGTAGTTATGCCCCTGCTATGGGTGATGTCCCTTCCCAGGCATTCCCATAGGTAGTTAGTGCTCTCTCCTCTCCCCTGAAGCCGGCCTCTGAGGAGACCCGGACCGGAGAGCTGTGAGAATAGGTAAGTATATACATCTTCCTTTTACAGGGTAGTTGGAATAGGTGTTAAAAGGAGGGTGGGAGCCATTTTAAGATTAGTTTGTTCTAGCCCTAAATTCCACTTTAAAGGTTAATTTTTCACATTAAAAGTGGTTCTAAAGCCTAAACATCTCTTACATTAAAGTAAAAAAAATGTAGGCATCAGCATCCCCCCTCTTTTACTTACCTCAGCCCTCATTCAATCCAGCTCTGTGCACATCTTCAGCGCTTCTCTCCCCTCATTTCCGGGTCTCGCTGACTATGCTGGGGCACTGGAAGCCATTGACTCTCAGTGCTGTCAGTCAAAGACCATGATGAGAGAGCGGGGGGCAGGGCCAAGGCCCACTGTCTGTGTCAATGGCTGTAGCAGTGGGGCTCGAGAGGGAGCATGCACGAGTGCCCCCATGGGAAGCCGCTTCCCATGGGACCACTGGACAGAGGGGAGGGGCCAGGAGTACATGTCGGGAAGAGGAGGTTTGCTGCTGCTCTGTGCAATTCCATTACACAGAGCAGGTATGTATAGACGTGTGTATGTGTGTTTATTTGTTTTTTAATTTTTACAATCGCTTTAAGCCTAAAGGTTTTTCGCACACAGGTTTTATTTGAACTGGCTCGCTACCATGCCCCCTCCACCATTTTCCTGGATGAGCTGGAGTCTGTGATGAGTCAGAGAGGGACAGGGCCGGGGTGAGTAGACTTACCCTTTTTTTTTGCAAACATCAGTCTGGCACCTCTTTGTTGTTCTCTTTCCACCTAGAAACTGTTATCTCTTCATCAACTTCTGATTGCCTCTTTCCAGTCTCATTATTTGTATTTTTGAATTAAGCATGTCTCTTCTGCAATAAGAGCTGCCTGATCGCAATTATTTCCTCTGTAAAATGATATAAGGGACACCCCACTCAAAATTATAACTTAATAAATAGAGTAGATAGGATTATATGTATCTGCAGCAACTCAGCTACATACAATATACAGTGCTGTGTTCCAGCAGTGGGATGAGAACATCAGGCTGCCTCTCTGCCTCAGCCAATTAGAGGAAGCTTTGTATTTATTCATAGAGTACAAAGCTTCATGTGAATGGCTGAGCTGTGTTCATCCCAACTAGATTTTTTTTCCCGGAAGTGGAACAGGGAGTTCTCGTCCCACAACCATAACACAGAGCTGTATACTGCATGTAGCTGAGGCTACATACAGTTTATAAAGCACACCCTGCAAGCTCACCTGTTATGTGCAATAAATAGATCTTTTAGGTTAGCTTGACTTTAAGTTGGACTGGAGTGAAGACCTCCTGATCTGGATATTTGTTCTAATTCGGAAACAAAGATAATATTCCACCCAACAGATCACCACGGCAACTGGCACAGGTTTCCTTTAACGAGAAGCAGTAGGACATGTAGTTTAGAAAATAACATGCAAGTACCCATCTTCTGCCATGAATATAAAATGCTTGCGGGTATTTGATATCATCAGAGATTGCAGATTCTGTTGTTTTTCAGTCAAGATAGACTTAAGTAAGCCGTAGATGATTTGATTTTCTTTTCTTCCACCATGGGTGGAATGAAAGTAAAATTGCTTGATTCGCCATTAAGACAATGAGTGTTGATGGGGGAATCCCACTCGCAACACTGCTGTGTTCTGCCAGTAGGCTTCCCTGCTGGCAGAACACAATGATTGCTGTTAGCAGCTATAGCCACTGGCAGTTATCACATGTAAAAATCCGATAGGCTGGTTGATCAATGGATAGACTTGGGTACAACCAGCCTTCCCATAGATTGATTGAATCTCGCCCAGTCCCTGCTGAACCAGCCAAGATTTGATTCATCTATGGCTAGTTTTAGGCCGCTGCAGGTATTCCACATTTTTGGGTGTGTAGAGTACCTGCTCCCCCACCTCACGTTGTGGTCTCTTTTGCTGGTTTGTAAATCTCTACAGGAAATACAAGTCAGCAGGAGGAACCTCAGAGTGCAGCTGGGATAACAGGTATATAGTATATTAACCCCTCCGGGATGATGCTCTGTGCCGAGGATGTTATACACCAAGGTCCCCACGGGGGATGGGGACCCAACTAGAGTGGTTCCTGGTTGGGTGATCACATACAGCTCCATTGACAACAATTAAAGCCACTAGCCTGCAAATAATCACTGACATCTATTTAATTGTTCAACTATCAGATACAGTTGCACTTTTAAATATAGTAATACATTTATAGAAAAAAAAGTAAACGTTTTTGCAATTTTGCACAGGGGATACCTGTTAAGAGCTACAGAGGAGGTCTAGTGCTAGAATTATTGCTCTTGCTCTAACGATCGCAGCGATACCTCACGTGTGTGGTTTGCACACCGTTTACATATACGTTCACTTCTGCACTTTATTTTACTTTTTATTTTCATGCTGTCCCCTTTTTTTTATTCCTGCTATTCCTATTACAAGGAATGTAAACATAGAAATAAGCATGACAGGCCCTCTTTATTGAGGGATCTGTGGTCAAAAATTGGCATTTCGACTTAAAAAAAAAAAAATCTTTATGCACGAAAACCAGAAGTGACATCGGAGGTCGCTCTGGTCCTCCAAGGGCATAGAGCTGAGTGGGGGCCATCTTGCCCTCACTTGACTTCCAACCTAGCCATAGGCCGCATTGGATCGCTTCCGGGTTTACCAATGGTTTCTCAGTGGTTTGCTTTGTGCACTGGTCCAAATCATTTGGTGGAGGGGGGATTGTGGTGTGGGGTTTTTTTTTCAGGGGTTGGGCTTGGCCCCTTAGTTCCAGTGAAGGGAACTCTTAAGGCGTCAGCGTACCAAGACATTTTGGATAATCTCATGCTCCCAACTTTGTGGGAAAAGTTTGTGATAGCCCCTTCCTGTTCCAACATGACTGCGTGAGTCCTGACCTCAGCGTGATAGAACACCTTTAGAGCGGAGAATGGGAGCCAGGTCTTCTCGTCCAACATCAGTGCCTGACCTCACAAATGCGCTTCTGGAAGAATGGTCAATAATTCCCATAGACACTCCTAAACCTTGTGGACAGCCTTCCCAGAAGAGTTGAAGCTGTTATACTGTAGCTGCAAAGGGTGGGCCAACTCAATATTGAACCCTACGGACTAAGACTGGAATGCCATTAAAGTACATGTGCGTGTAAAGGCAGATGTCACAATACTTTTGAAAATACAGTGTATAACTATTGATTTCTCTGGGCGCCAGCATGCAGTACCTATGCCTCCTGCATGGGGAATACACCCAAATTGTAGGTTGTATAGTCCCGAGTGGTATATAGGTGTGAGAGCTGAACGTGTTAAAGTGGTTGTCAACCCGTGACAACCACATTAACCTACAGGTAAGCCTATAATCAGGCTTACCTGTAGGTTCCCTGCATATCTCCCAAACCTGCACGGTTCAGGAGGTATACAGTGTACTTGCATGTGCCCACGTCATCTGGCACATGCGCAGTGAAGAAACGTGCCATTCCTTCACGGAGATTGTGCCATGACTGGCGGCTCCCGCGCGCATGTGCGGGAGTGACGTCACGCGAGCCGGCCAGTCACAGAGACGGAGATCGCAGCCCCGGAAAGAAGAGGGGCAGAAGATGGACGCGGCCTGGAGCGATTACAGCGTGGGCTTCCAATGCAGGTAAGTGACACATAATGGGCTAATATGCGATGCATACTAGCCTATTATGCTTTTACATTGCAGGGTAACATAGAGGAAGTAAAACCCATCATTGTTTACTTCCTCTTTAAACCCCATACACACTATCAGAAAATCGTACAGAAAATCACGCTTTCTAAGCAATCCTACGATAATTAGATAATCAGTAAACTCTTCTGATTCAATCTGAGATTAGCATGCAAAACAAAAAAAAAAACGGACGATCTGTCGTCCGATAATCTCATTGTGTGTATGGGGCATTATTCTCCTTATATTGTACTGTAGTAGGTGTAGTATTTGTATGTATCAAAAAGAAATAGTTTCAGGTTGTTCTGACACATCATATTTGCTCTCTGTACAAGCATGGGTTTTTCAATAAGCCTTTTTTTTTAAATTCTCACAGGGGTGAACACGAAGGCAGCCGCCGCATGAAGACAGAGTTGCTGGTACAGATGGACGGCTTGTCTCGATCAGACGACCTCGTCTTTGTTTTAGCCGCTTCCAATCTGCCCTGGTAAGATCCGTGGACAGTGTTGTGTGACTACATATCCGCAGTCCCTAAGCACAGATCTACAGAGAGGGTCTTAGTTTTGCTTAAAACGTTTAAAGATTAATTGTGAGCTCTTCCTCCTCTCTTTAATGTGTTTTCTTTGTCGTCAGAATACAAAAAAAATATATAATCTTTAATAAACTCAGATCTGCCATATGTCAGTATTTAAAAAGCTCCCTGTGACTTTGTACTGTATACCGTCTAGACTCAAATAATTTCTAATATATAAAAAAAACATAAGACTGCTGTTTCTTTTGTGTAATTTCTCTCCTCCTTCTCGAGTGTTAATTAGAAATTTGCAAAATTCGTTTTGATTCTGGGAGAGACATCTAGACACGAATCCCTGACGCCTATACATCAGTGTGTTGTGACAGGTGCCTAGAATGGTCCCGTCTAACCTTCGCCGATTTTGTTTCTGCTCCAGCAGACTAGCTCTGTTCGGCAGGTAGACATGGTCGTTGAGACAGAAGTACGCCGCCGACGGAAGCACAAGTG
>BLSH010403327.1:100824-125213 GCA_018402905.1 Glandirana rugosa | reverse complement strand
CACTGGAGGGGTGGAGCTGAGAACCGAGCTGCAGTACAGCACCCTGGGGGAGGTAAGAATATTCTCTACTCATAGACTTCATAAAGACTTTAAAGGTGACCTGTCATCAGATAAATTGTTAAAACATTTCACTTCACTAGGAGCTTAAATGTAGAGTCTAAAAGCTCTTAGCCAAGTGAAACATGTTAGTGGAGCAGTTTGGATTAGACAATTAAAGTTTACTCTGGGCTTTTAGAAGGAGAGCGGCTTCTCTCTTTTTTGTTTGCTGGGATATTGTGGGTCACAGACCATCTTGAGCCAGCACCCATCCGTTGTTGGAGCAGGAGTAAGAGAGCCTTCAGCCGCGTGATTGGAGCTGTCTGCAGTACAAAGTTACATTCTATTCACTGGGGTGAGGACATTGAGTTAAAGTGGTTCTAAATGCGCCCCCCCCCCCCAAAAAAAAAAAAAAACCTGCACAGCAAAAGCATAAGGAGCATACTAGCTCATTATGAAACACTTACCTTGGAACAAAGCTGTTGCAGCGGTCTCGGCACACCGCTGTGACGGGCGACATCGTTTTTCCGGGTCTGTGGCTCCGTCCAATCACAGCGCGGGCTCCAGCGCTGTGATTGGTGGAGCCGTGCTGACGTCACTCCCGTGCATGCGCACGAAAGCGTCATTTACGGCACGAATACAGAAGAAACGGCACCCTGGGTGCTGATTCTTCAGTGCGCATGTAGCGATGACAGTGGCACATGCAGATACAGGGGATATCTCCTAAACCGTACAGGTTTAGGAGATATTTCCTGGACCTACAGGTAAGCCTTACTGTAGGCTTACCTGTAGTTTAAAGTGGTTGTCATGAGTTGACAACCACTTCAATGCATGCCCCTGTCAGCAAAAAATGACAGCATCTCAGTCTAGGAAAAGTCACCAGACTGGAGCTCAGGCAGTGCTTGTAATGATATGATTTTCTTCTTAAACCACTTGACAACTAGCAACATACTGGTACGTCACTGGACTTTGAGTGGTTATACCAGGACAACGTCTCCAGCTGCAGAAATCACCCCTGTATTGTTTTTTTCAGCTAGCAGTCGACTTTCTTGTAAAAGCAATCCTAGCTGCTAATTAGCCGATGGATTGCTTTTACAAGCGGCGGGAGGGGATGTCCCCCCTCCCACAGCTCCCCCATCCCATTGGGAGACCCGAGTGTGCATCCGGGGTTTTTGCCGGCTGACCATACAACGGAACAGCCTTGATCACCTCTGTGTTCTGACAAACCGGAAGCAAAGAGCATTTCATCACCTCAGGTTTCACTGGTTGTAAACACACCATTAGTGGTTTGAAAAGAGCATTGGATCACACAGATTTTGGTATGATCCAAAGTTTAAGGACAGAGGAGAGATCTGTGGTCTGATAGACCCCTGATCTCTCAGTAAAGAGTACCAGTCACTGCCTATTGCTATCACAAGGGATATTTATATTCCCTGTTATAACAATAAAAGTAATCAAAAAATGTGAATGGACAGTGTAAAAAAAAATAGAATTCATAAAAAAAATGTTTTAAAGTGCCCCCCTTGGGCTGAACCTTTGAGATTGGCTACATTCCCTGGGCGAGAGGCTCCACCCCTCTTGCCGAACCTCTGCTCTCCTCCTTCATACATTGGACAGTTGATTCCTTAATCCTACTTTTCACAACTGCCTCTTACTTTTTCTTTTTCTCCCTTTTCTTTTCCCTTTGCTCCCCTTCCTGTTATAATGGTTTCGCTCTGGGTGCTGATTTGTTTTTTTTGGATATCCAAATATTCTTTTATACACTGACTCACTTACATGATTCCCAGTATGGGTCCACCTGGCCACCGGTAAGCCCTGCTTCTTGGTATACTGTGATATATTATTCTGTTAAAAAATGGTTGCACAGTTCTAAGCTTCAAGTTTTCATGCTTGGTCTCTCACATTGCTATTTTATGTGTGGAACATGTATGAACAACTGTAGGCCACCCTCATACTTGATCTGTGTTACCTGACCATTTCTACTGTGTTTTTGCTAGGTCCGGTGGCTTGCAAACTTAATTGAGAGATTTTCATTGTTTATGCTATATGTTGATTATGATCCATTTTTCCATTTCTCTGTTTGACTGTACGCTTTCAACACTTGGAAATATTAAAAACATACAAAAACAATGGGCATAAACTGTGAAAGATGTGCCCAAAACAAAGGCAGACAGAGTGCAAAGGACTAGTCACTAGTATTGCTTGTGGTCCATCTGCAGCTGATTTTTCCCCATTAATAAGTTACCTTGCCATGTTCTGCAATGCATCCTGTATGTAGGCACCATCTTGGTAACAGCAGGGCTTCCTGCTTCCTCCTGTCATGCCTCCAGCAAAGAGAACAGTGAGCAGCACAGTAGTGACATCACCAAATCTCACCTCAAATCTGATGGGAATAGCAGTCAGAGGCAGCAGTGCCCTAGATTATATCACACTGCAGTTGTACAGCTCGAGGCTACAGAAGAGAAGTGCCCAGGCCCAGGGTACTACTTTGGCACAATTAATATTTAGAAATGTTACCTATAATACACTAAGTCTTCAATTTTTGAGCTCAGGTTCACGTTAAAGATTCCAGAAATTTAAACCACGTTAAAAATGTTTTTGCAAAGGTCACATTTCTCTTTAACTTACAGTTTTACAGCCTATTTGAAGACGACACAGGTACTATTTCTATAGATATCCTCATATGTACAATCTTTTATAACCCTCTCAGGTTTATTTTGCGGTACGGTACACTTTCGAAACACCTCTATATATCTTCATATACTCCTCTCATTCACACATACCCCATCACCTTCCCATTTCTAAAAGCGTACCCCTATTTACCAAAATGAAGAGTTTAAATATTATCTCCCATAATGTACAAGGATTCAACTCGCCGCAGAAAAGAAAGAAAGCATTCCGTAACTATAAAAGACTTAATGCTGACGTTATTCTCTTACAAGAGACTCATTTCTCTACAGCCAGACACCCAACATTCCTAGACAAGTCATACAATCAATCTTATTACACCACTTATACAAATAAAACACTTATACAAAAGGAACACTACAAGGTCGCCCTATTACTATAGCCTCGTTGTATGCCCCTAATGAAGCACAGTCTACTTATTTCAAAATGTTTTTTGAAAAACTTGAAAATTATGCTTCTTCGCATATCATTATTGGAGGTGATTTCAACATGATTGCTCACCCCAATCTTGATAGAAGCAGTCTTTCACCCTCCTCCAAGTGTTTCACCAAATCAATTTCTAAGTCCCTTAACAATCTTCAATTGATTGATACCTGGCGTTCCCATAATATAGGCGCCAAGCAATATACCCACTATTCAGCTCCTCACAATAGCTCAGCCAGATTGGATTACATGTTTACAACCCCCATCATACTGGCCAACTCCCTCTACTCAAATATCGAAGCCTGTCCATGGTCAGACCACCACATAGTCACTTTCAGTACTTCATCCATAGGCCTCTCCCCTTCACCTTTCAATTGGAGAATCAATGACTCCCTCCTAACAGACCCAAACACTTTAAAAGAATTAACCTCTCAGGTCCAAGAATATTTTGATCTTAATAACATTGATGGTATCTCTCCCTCTACCTTGTGGTCGGCCCACAAGGCAGTTATTAGGGGCTTTTTAATTAAAATAGCCACCAGAAAAAAAAAAGAAAAAATAGCAGACATCCAAACCCTTACTAAAGATCTTAACTCACTCTATCGTAACACAAACCATATAACCTCACCCCATACCTTCCAACAAATACAATCAAAAAGACAAGCTTTAGACGCTCTCTTATCTAACGATGCAGAAAAGCAACTAAGATTTTCTAAAGCTAAATTCTTGCTGCACGGCAACTCCACCTCATCCATGTTCGCCAAGAAACTCAATCAATCAACCAAAATCCCACATACATATAAACTAAGAGACAGCAAGGGCCACATAATCTCCCACCCCGACTCCGTACAAAATATCTTTTGTAATTTCTATAAAAATCTCCTCTCTAACACTTCCTCCCCTCCTTCCAACTCAGCATTAGACTGGCTCAATCAGATTCAACTTCCTCGCTTATCCCCATCCCAGTCTGCCCTTCTCAACACCCCATGTACAGCACATGAGATAGACTCGATTATCAGTTCCCTCAAAACAGGAACCGCCCCTGGCCCAGATGGCTACTCGACATCTTACTATAAAAAAATGGCACCCATCATTTCTCCTCATTTATGCAACCTATTCAACCATGTCCTTTCAGGCAATCAATTCCCGGAAGAAATGTTAATGGCCAACATGTCCCTAATTCCTAAACCCCTAAAAGATCATACTCTCCCTCAAAACTACCGCCCCATTTCAGTCCTTAATAATGACATAAAGATATTCGGCCGTCTGTTAGCTGATCGCTTGGCCAAGGTAATCACATGTCTAGTTCACTGTGACCAAACAGGTTTTATGCCTAATAGATTTATAACGGACAACATCAGACTAATCACCAACATAATTCAAGACTCTAATCTACATTCCCACTCTCTTTGCCTACTCAGTCTCGATATCAACAAAGCCTTTGATAGCGTGAGCTGGTCATATTTAGATACAATACTCCCCTCCTTTGGCATTTCAAACGAATTCTTACATGGCTTCAGAGCTCTATATAAAAACCCTCAAACAAGGATAAGGATCCCAGGCGCCAATTCTGAATTCTTCACTCTGAAAAAGGGGACAAGACAGGGTTGCCCCCTATCCCCGTTAATTTTTGCCCTAGCTATCGAACCGCTTGCATGTTCTATCAGATCAAACTCAAACATAAAAGGGTATATCAAACATAATTCTGAATATAAAATCAGCCTATACGCAGATGACGCCATCCTAACGCTCTCTGACCCGCTCTACTCCCTCCCCTATTTACTTAAAGAGCTAGACTCCTTCTTTCAGGTATCAGGTCTGTGCATTAATCAGTCTAAATGCTCTTTTCTACCAGTTAAAATTTCAACAGAATCACTACAAAGAATCCAAAACCTATATTCATTCACCTGGTCTTATCATTCAATTCGCTATCTTGGTATTCAAATCACACCCAATTTTCAAACTCTATATCAACAAAATTTTCCACATCTTATCTCCCTAACTAAGAATCTCTTCAAACTATGGTCCTCCTTCCATATATCTTTTATGGGTAGACTATGTGCAGTTAAAATGATTATTCTACCTAAGATTTTATTCTACTTCAGATCTATTTTTACTAATATTCCTAAATACAAGATTATGTTGATTCAGAAAGACATTAACCGCTTTATATGGGCTGGTAAAAAACCCAGATGCAATTCAGACCTAATGTACAGACCTCACTCAGAAGGAGGCACCGGCCTCCCCAACATCTGGCATTACTACATAGCAGTCAGACTGTCACATATAACACAATGGTTTGCGTCAAAAGAACACACTCCCTGGCTGAATTTTGAATCCTCCTCTGCGCTCCCCCACAATATTCAAGGCGCAATGTGGTTGCAAAGTACCAAATCGAGACAATTTCAGCATAAAAACAAAATAGTCTCACATCTTATACAATTATGGCTAAGACACAAAAACCACTACAACCTACATTCACCTGTTCCTCCCCTGGCCACTTTCGTAGGTGACCAGGAGATGTTTAGGACATTCAGCTATACTTACCCCTATGAACCCTGGCATTCACATGATTTACTCACACTCATTGCCTTTACGAAGGCTGGTTCCTTCTCCTCTTTTGACCACTTGATGGAAACTCACGGTCTATCCCCTAACCTGAAACCACAATATGAGGCTATAAAAAATGTCTTTTCTAAACACTTTGCCTTATCACTTCAACCTCCTTTCACACCATTTGAACAGATCTGTATCAATAATCCCAGAGGTAAAGGCATCATCTCTACACTATACAGAGCCTTAAGGTGTTCGGCACAGTCCCCGAAGACGCAGGCCATGAATAAATGGGAATCAGATCTAAACTGCACGATATCCATTAAAGATTGGCACTGTTGTATCGATAACATGCGCAAGTGCAACAGATCTGCCGCCTTCAGAGATACCCCAACCAAACTTATGATCCGCTGGTATATGTCTCCAGCAAAGATCCACTTATTCTATCCCGACGTTTCGGGCCTGTGCTTTAGGGGCTGTGGCGAAGTTGGTACTCTACTCCATATTTTCTGGAGTTGCAAACTCCTTGACCCAATTTGGAATAATGCAACTTCTAAGTTAGCCCAACTCACAAAGAAATCAATCACCCTCACACCACAAATTTGCATTCTATATTTCACTATTCCAGACATACCCAAGGCTTGTATGAGACTAGCACATACTCTCATTAGTTCAATCCAGTGGATGATTGCTTGTAACTGGTTGACAAGCAGCCTTCCATGGAACCAAGTCTTGGGAAGAGTGAATATGGTGAGATTAACAGAACGTCTGTTTTACTCTGTTCAGGATAACTTGCATCTATTCAATGAGAAGTGGTCCATGTGGAGCGGGGATTAGTTTTCTGACATCAAAGCAATTGGGTCTATATGACTACCCCCCTCCACATTAAAAAATTTTTTTTCATATAATGTACTTCTTTTTAAAAGTCTACCTTATCCCATCTGTGTACCATTACAATTTACCTCCTGTATCATCTCGATGTACCATCCTATGTTATTTTGTCATACCATGTAAATGTGTCACCTTTTTTTATATGATGACCTTTAATAAAAGTTTGTAAACAAAAAAAAAGATTCCAGAAATTAGCCTCTCTCTATTAATTCTCCACCCTCTCTTCTGCGTCTGCCTTTTGCAGCTACAAGCACAAGTCAAGTGAGTCACACTTTAACCAAACCAAAATCATTTTGTATCCTCAGGAGACTGATGGTTACTCGGGATCAGACATTAAACTGGTGTGTAAAGAGGCAGCTATGAGGCCTGTGAGGAAAATATTTGATGCACTAGAAAACCACCAGCCAGGTAAAAAATCAAATGTACCAGATTGGGGAAATTCAATGATCATAGTCACCCAAACTGCAATATTTTACTCTCGTCTCACCAGGAAGCACGTCTACTTTGTACGCACCTTGCCATAACTGGGAATTGTCCATGTAAACGCAGATTCTTAAATTAAGAAAGTTTCAAAGGGCCCATAAAACTGCTTGCAACATTTTAATGGGTTTGTTAAAGATTAAATGCACAAATGTCAACTTCTGCTTTGAAGTGTTTCGCACTCAGGAGTGCTTATTTATAAGAATCTCTATGACTCTATAATATTATGCCACTTTTACTGGTGATGGGCAAATGAAGAGCTTGCTATATGTATTTTGGCTTTTCAACAAACAAAGGAAATTTTTGAAAATGTTTACATCTCATCAGGTAGTTCTAGCAATTAGTGTGCATGTGTAAAGGCTTCGACGGAATACGCTGTCTCACATGAATACCAGACAAACTGTGCCTGGCTTATCCATGTTGAAATACTTCAATCAGATTTTGCACTTCTATGGGAGCCCCTGCATGGGAAATCTGAGAGACTTGTGATGCAGAGGGCCACAACTATAGCCTGAGTAGGAGGTAGCCTCCAATATTTTAAAGTCATGCGTGGGGAGACATTTGGGGCCTAGGTCCAGCACCGGGCAAGATAAGCTCCAAGTTAGGCAAGAGGACTCCTTTATAGCTGGAGTGCCTTTAGAGATGTGCATAAGATCATGATCGGTACCCTGTACTTTGCGTTCCCCATAAAATGAGAATTACATTTTTTTTTGTGATGTGGTTATCCTAGAGAAACCTTTGGCCTGATTTTTAGCTGACTTAAGATGTAGATATTAGGACATTCAAATCACTTCCTTTTCTTCAGCCAGTGCAGTGCATAAATTTAGTCGTGTCAGATGGGAGAGGAGAGGCTGAGCCTAGGTTCACACAGGTGCGATGCAGAAAGCAGCGTGAATTGTTCCCGCATCGCATCTCTCCGGCAGGCAGTTCACACTGACCTCTGCGAACCGCTGCGGGTGTCAATACAATGTTAATGACACCCCCAGATTGGTTCACAGATCGCAGTGCGAACTGTGGATTTGGACAGGAATCCGATTGCATGGGTGAAAATACCCATGTGATCCGATTCCAGTGGGGGAAAAAAAAGTCCCTGCACCTTTTTCTGTGCAAATCCAATGCGAGTTCAGCCATACAACTGTATATGCGGGTGCGAATCGCATGCAATGTCTGACAGGTGTGAACACGGGCTCAAGAGAAGCGTACACATTGCAGTTGAACAGATGCAAACACAGGTCTATCCTGAGACAACTTTAAACGGCCTATTCTCAGATATTCGCAATCAGACATTCTCAAAATATCCAGTGACATCCAGAAACATGGATCTGTCCTCAGACTTACGTTTGAGGATAGATGTACTTTTGATCATATATGAGGACAGACCCATGTTTGAGGATGTCACTGTATAGACCTACGTTTAATGATGTCTGAGAACAGGCCTACAATAGAACTTAGACTTACGTTTGAGGATAGATCTACATTTGATGATATCTAAGTTCTATTGTAGGCCTGTTGTCAGACATCATTAAACATAAGTCTATCCATTGACATCCTCAAACATGAGTCTGTACTTAGAGATCCTCAAATGTAGGTCTATCCTCCAACATCCTCAAACACGGGTCTACCCTTATACGTCCTCCAACATGGGTCTCTCCTCAACTATCATCATATGTAGGTCTATCCTCCAACATCCTCAAACACGGGTCTATCCTTATATGTCCTCCAACATGGGTCTCTCCTCAACTATCATCATATGTAGGTCTATCCTCCAAAATCCTCAAACATGGGTCTGTCCACAGACATCTTCAAATGTAAATAAATCCGGCACGACTTCCAAGACACACGTAATACTTTATTTACAACAGGATACAACAGAACAATGTATCCTCCATGGTCAAGCATTCCTGCCCTTAATAATAGCACTAGGCCAGGGTTTTTCAACTAGGGTTCCTCCAGAGGTTGCTAGGGGTTCCTTGAGCAGTGGTCAATTCTACCTCTCAGATAAATTCCCAATGATAGTATTGATCTTTTTTAGCTATCTGTAAGGGGGTAATTCTTACCAATGACCACAGGTGTAAGGAGCATTCTTCCCATCGACCATCACACTAATGTATCATGAGTTGTAGATTTTTAATTTTTAGCAGGGGTTCCCCGAGAAAGGAGAATGATTTCAAGGGTTCCTCAATGTTCAAAAGGTTGAGAAAGGCTGCGCTGGGAGGTCACAGCAAGATCCAATTTAAAAACGTTTGCTTTTTGTATGGCCTTTGTCAAATTTTGTTATATTTGTATCATTATGTGGATTACATTGTTTTTATATTTTGTAACCAATCTGGTGACTGCTACTTCATTCTGTATCTGTTCCACAATATTAGTTTTATTCTGCACTTGGGCGAGCAGTTACAGATTGGCTGAAGAGTTTTTAAATTGGATCGCAATGTGACCTCCCAGTGCTATGATTAAGGCCCACTAAGGGCAGAAACGTGAGCATGGAGGACACATTGTTCTGTTTCATCTTGTTCTAAATAAAGTATTGTGTGTGTCTTGGAGGTCAGTGCCGGATTTATCTACATATGAAGATGTCTGAGGACAGACCTATGTTTGAGGATGTTGGAAGATAGACCTACATTTGAGCATAGACTTACATTTGGGGATGTCTGAGGATAGATCTACACTTGAGGATATCTAAGGAGAGACTCATATTTGGGGATGTCGATGGGTAGACCTATGTTTGAGGATATCCGAGTACAGACCTACATTTGAGGATGTCCAAGTGCAGAATCATGTTTGAGGATGTCTGGTCTGACCTGTTTGAGCATAGATTTACATTTGAGGATGTCTGAGGATAGATCTACAATTGAGGTTGTCTAAGGACAGACTCATGTTTGAGGATGTCTGAGGACAGACCTACATTTTAACAGAGACATACATTTGAGGATGAACGTGTTGTAAATAAAGTACTGCATGTGTCTTGGAAGTGGGTGCTGGATTTATCTATTCATAATGAAGCTGGGAACCTTCTGTGCACCACTCCTCACATCGCCAGTCAATGATGTAAGGTGAGCGACCGTTTGCTGTTTATGATCTTCAAATGTAGGTCTGTCTTCAGATGTCCTCAAACAGACATCCTCCATACATAGGTCTATCCTTAGGCTCGAATCATTTGACAACTTGGTCTTGACTGCTGCTTTCAGAGCATGCTAGTATTGAAAGCATAATTGTAAAAATAAATCTGATACAATAAAATAATTGGTGACTACATACAAATTCCAAGCTTCTGGGTCAAAACTTGAAAGTTCTATGATACACATAAAATACTTTCTCCCAACTGTTTTATTATACATGCATGCTGTATTTCCATACTTAACCTGTGCTCATCTCTTCAGGTAATAAGGACATGCCAGTGATTCGTCTGGACACGGTCACCACATCTGACTTCCTGGAGGTTTTAGCACACACCAAGCCTTCCGCCAAGAGCCTAGCTGAGAAATACAGCGCCTGGCAGAAGGAATTTGAATCTGTGTGATGAGCACTTCTCCTGACCACCAGCAAAGAACAGACTGCCCCCCCTGGACACTTCTGTTACTGCAACTAAGGCGACTTTTAATACATATGACAGCTGGTATTTTTTTTATACCAGTTTTCATACACCCCTTATGGCACAAACACCAGAGACTGCTGCCGTTTTAGTTGATGTGTTTATTGTGGCATATTTTGCACTGAAGTTAATAAAGACGTTATTTTTTCCTGAGTGCCCTGGCTGACACGAGTGGACATTTGGAGGCAAGCAAAGTATTACATTTGCTTAATTAACTAAGCTATGATGAATGTGTTATTTGCCATTATGATGGATCATTTTTAGCCATGTGACTAGAATTTTTAGTTCTCCTTAGTCCCGTTACTGAAAGTATTGGTTATGAAAGCATATCGAAATCCAAGGACAAAAAATGTATACATTGCAGATTACCAGTCCTTAAATGTGGTTGCTGCATCAGTTTTCTTATTTTAGGATTCATTTTCTTTAATTCTCAGCTTGTGATCCTGCCAGTAACACACTTCCTGTCCTACAGTGATAACACTCACTCTCTGTACTGTATAAATGATGGAGCAGCAATGTCACCCTGGGGCAGGGCTAGAGAACATCTCTCTGTTCTTTTTTGCATAATATAACAGAGAGGAAGGGTTCTGTAGCTCTTAGGCCCCATTCACAACTTTGTGTAGCTTGGCTCCAAAACACTGGATTGAAAATAAAATCAATTATTCTCTATGGAGATGGTTCATATCTCCACTCCAAGGCGCCAGAAGCCAAATGCCTGAAGCTCATAAAAATTCTGGAGCTTTTTCTGTAGCTCAAATCTTGCAGATTGGTGTGTTTTTTGTTCCTTGGAAACGCTTGATGTGAGCGGTTTAGTGCATTTTGTCTGCTCAAATGCAATAAAGTCTTTTCCCCTAAAATAACAAACATGTTACACTTACCTGCCCTGTGCAGCAGTTTTGCACAGAGCAACCCCGATCCTCCTCTTCTCAGGTCCCACACTGGTGTTTTATCAGATTACCGCTTCCCATCAGATTGTGTAACAGAAGCGAAGTTCTGACCAAAAAATACTTACTGCGCATGCACTATGCGTTCCAACATGCGTTCAAAACACTTCATGATCTGATGTGTAATGGTAATCTGATAGAACACCCATGCAGACATCTTTCTACACCCAGTTACATCTTGAATTTCAGAGTAATTTTAGCAAAAAAGTGAGTGTATATAAATAAATGTAGTATATTGACATCTGTGATGCTGTTTTGATGTTACATTTTGTAAGAAGCTGGACGCCAGCAGTAGGAAGGTGGCGGAGGCCATGTTGGTACACCCCGCACCGCTCAGCTCTAAACCTTTAGGCCTTCAAAATTAACCACTTGCTGACCGGGCCATAGCCGAATGACGGCTACAGCGCGGTCGGATAATTCTGGGAGGGTGTACTATGACATCCTCCCAGAATTGTGCCCCCTGGGGCATGCACACGGGGCTGTCCATGCCCGCTGGGTTTACAGGACCCGGCGGGTCATGGATCGCAGTAAAGAGCCAATGACAGCGGCCAGTGATAGAGCGATCAATGTAAACAAACCGGCGTCATGTGCGGTTCTCTCAGCTGCTCACACCGATCATGTGAGCAGCAGAGGGAGAGGCTGCAGCGTGACTCTGCTAGAGGTATTTTCCTTAGAGTGCCAGTGCCCAGCCGTGCCCCAATCCATGCCAGATCAGTGCCCAGTGGTGCTATATCAGCGCCCCAATCCATGCCATATCAGTGCCCCATCCATGCCATAGCAGTGCCCCATCAGTGTCCCCAATTTATGTCCCTAGAACGCCTGATGGTGCTCCCCGCATGTTGGGCCCCTGTATGTGCCTAGGCTATGAAAAAGTATCACACACTCAGGAGAAGTAGTAGAATGTATTTTGGGGTGTAATTTGTGGTATGCATATGCTGTGTGAGAGAAATAACCCATTAACATGACAATTTTGTGAAAAAAAAAAATTATAATTTTGCAAAGAATTGTGGGAAAAAATTATGTGAAAAAACTCACCATGCCTCTTACTAAATACCTTGGACTGTCTACGTTCCAAAAAGGGGTCATTTGGGGGGTATTTGTACTTTTCTGCCTTGTTAGGGTCTCAGGAAATGAGACAGGCCGTCAGTATATCAGATGTGATCAATTTTCACTGATTGGCACCATAGATTGTAGAATATATAACTTTCACAAAGGCCAAATAATATCCACTAATTTGGGTTATTTTTACCAAAGATATTTAGCAGTATAAATTTTAGCCAAAATTTATGAAGAAAAATTACTAATTTGCAAAATTTTATCACAGAAATGAAGAAAAATGCATTTTGTTTACAAAATGTTTGGTCTTTTTCCCATTTATTGCTCAAAAAACAAATACCCCAATGGCGATTAAATACCACCAAAAGAAAGCTCTATTTGTGTGACAAAAAGGACAAAATTTTCATCTGGGTAACAATGTAGTATGACTGAGTAATTGTCATTCAAAATGTGAGAGCACTGAAAGCTGAAAATTGGTCTGGTTAGGAAGGGGGTTTAAGTGCCTGGTGGGCAAGTGGTTAAACATCCACACAGCCTCACAGATGTCAATATACTACACTTATTTATATACACTCACGTTGTTGCTAAAATAACTGTGAAATTCAAGACATAGCTGGGTGTAGTAAGATGTCCGCATGGGTATTCTATCAGATTACCACTACCCATCAGATCATGAAGTGTTTACAACACATAGCACTGTGAGCATGCGCAGTAAGTATTTTTTGGTCTGAACGTCACTTCTATTACACAATCTGACGGGTAGCGGTAATCTGATAGAACACCAGCGCTCCAGGCCCCTCCCTCCTGCCGAGTGCCTCCACAGCAAGCAGCTTGCTTTGGATGCACCCAAGCAGGCAGGCTCCCGAGCCGTGGTTCTGTGTGTCGATTCACACATGGCGCCACGACTCGGCCTGTCCCCTCTGTCTTCTGATTGGCTCACTGGCTATGACTGCCATTGGCTCCTGCTGCTGCCAAAAGCCAAATCGGGAGTGCGAGTCCCCGAAGAGCCAAGGTTCTCGTGCACATCTATGGATCAAGACAGGGCTCAGGTAAGTATTAGGGGGGCTGCTGCACACAAAAGATTTTTTTTTACCTTCATGCATAATGCATGAAGGTAAAAACCCTTATGCCTTTACAACCACTTTAAATTAAAATAAATAATAACTAAATAATAAAAGAAATAATAAAAGTAAAGAAATAAATAAAAAAAAACAAATATTAACCCCTAACCTAGCTAAATAAATATATAAATAATAAGTCAATTTATAATAAATAAATTAAAGTGATTGTAAAGTCTCACTTTTTTTTTTTAATTATAAAATAACAAACATGTTATACTTACCTCCTCTGTGTAGTGGATTTGCACAGGGCAGCCCGGATCCTCCTCTTCTTGGGTCCCTCTTTGCTGCTCCTGGACCCTCCCTCCTGTTCATTGCCCCCTCAGCAAGCTGCATTCTTTGGGGGCACCCGAGCCGAGTCACAGGTCCCTGTGTCCATTCAGACACGGAGGTGTGGCCCGGCTCCACCCCCTTTCTATTCTCATTGGCAAACTGACTTTGAAAGTAGTGGGAGCCAATGGCGCCGCGCTGCTCTCTCAGCCAATGAGAAGGGGAGTCCTGTATGGCTGAGATATTTCTACAACATTCCACGCTGGAGCTAGAGGGACCTCAGGTAAGTATTAGGGAAGCTAAGAGGGGCTGCTGCACATAAAAGGCTTTTTATCTTAAAGTGATACTAAAGGTTCACATTTTATTTTTTTTTAAATAACAAACATCTCATACTTATCTCCTCTATGCAGCGGTTTTGCCCCAATCCTCCCCTTCTGGGGTCCCTCGGTGTGGTGATCCCGGGCGAGCTCCCGAGTCCTGCTGTTGCGTGCAATCACACATACAGCAGGACTCGGCCCCGGCTCCTGTGTCACTGGACTTGACTGACAGCAGCGGGAGCCAATGGCTCCCCTGCTATCAATCCATCCAATGAGGACCCGAGCCGACAGCTAGAGGGAGAAGGCTTATCCCCGGCGCGGGATCGGTCCGGGCTCAGGTAAGTGAAGGGGGGCTCTGCTGCACTAAAAGGTTTTTCACCTTAATACATTCTATGCATTAAGGTGAAAAACCTCCTGTGATGGAGCAGCCCCCCCCAGAGCCTCCCTTTTACTTACCTGAACCCGGTCGTTCCAGCGACGGGGACGAGCACACCCGCTCCAGCTGGTGTCTCGGGTCCTGATTGGATAGATTCATAGTGGCCCAGCTGCTGTCAATCAAATCCAATGACCCGGGGGGCAGGGCCGAGTCCTGCTGTCTGTGTCAATGGACGCAGCAGCAGGGAGTGCGCCCGCACATGTGCCCCGAGGGAATTGCTTCTCCATCAGGGCACTCGATGCGGGGAGGAGCCAGGAGTGCCTCTGAGGAACCCCAGAAGAGGAGGATCGGGGCCACTCCTTGCACAGAGGAGGTAAGTATAACGTGTGTAAAGGTTTTTTTTTTTTTAAAAGAAATAACAATCACTTTAAGATAAAAAAGAAAACCCTTCTGACCCTAACCCTAATCCCTTACAAAAAAAAAGTAAAATAATTAACAAATAATAAATAAAAGCGTGTGAAAAACCCGAAAAACAGCAACAAATGATGGAACAGATGCTTTTTTCTCTCTTAGCTAATTAAAAAATTGCAAAGCTTAAAAATGCTGTCCACAAAACCGCGCATACAAGCAAACCTAAAAAATGCGTCACTCAGGCGTGAACGCAGCCTTAGAGATAGCTGGGAATAATGTAACTGATAACCGTGCAGGACAGGCAGAGAGCAACGTCATCAGCTGACCACATTTCTGGAAGGATCAACAGGCATTCTTTTCAAACAGAATAATGACACAAATTGGAGCAAAGAAGAGACGTTTATTGTTAGGCGTTTGCATTTGTTTTATTGAATTGAAACTAAAAGCTGAATAACAACATTATTTTTACTTCTAATAGCCGGTCATTGTCAGGGGCAGTCCTTTGAACCCGGCTTGTCAATGACGACAGAGGCTACAGGTACAGAGGCTCATCTATCAGACAGCTGTCCTATGAACATTCATGCTCGGCTCATCCAAGCATACATATTTATGTGAATAGAAAGAGGTAGCAGAGGTAGGACAGCCCTGACATGGCCTATTTCAGACAACACAATGGTGACAAAGTTTTCAAACTGGCCGGGTCTCGCCCCCACAGTCATGTTGGGAGGATATGTGTTCCTATGACGAGTTTTACTCCTTAAATACAGCTCTACTCAAATGAATGCCATCCCACCCTTCCTAGTCTTGGTGAGTTACAGTGGTATTGTAGTTTTGCACAGAGCCAATCCTCCTCTTCTTGGGTCCCCTACCAGTGCTCCTGGCTCCTCCTCTTTGATCGGTGCCCCCAATAGCAAACCACTTGCCATGGGGGCACTGGTCCGTGCTCGCTCCCGAGCCCTGCTCTAGGTGTCCATAAGACACAGAGCTGTGGCTCGGCCCCGCGCTGTCTCTTCATTGGTTCACTGGCAGTGGGAGCCAATGGCTCTCATTGCTATCTCAGCCAATGAGGAGAGGGAGTCCTGTGACAGCTGAGGCTCCCGTGCACATCACTGGATCAATAGGGGGCTCAGTTGAGTATTAGGGGGGGAGCAACACGCAGAGGGTTTTTTTTTACCTTCACGCACAGAATGCAGGTAAATATCCTTCAGCCTTTACAACCTACAACCTTAATCTACACCAAATGGCTCCACCTAATCTGCTTACTTATCCTAGTAGTTTAGAAATCCTTCTGGGGCTGCACACCTCTCATGGACGTATAGGGCCTTGCCTTGTTTCCAGCCCCATACAAATCCATGAGGTCTCATTCATCTTTCCTATGCTAAGTACCCAACACCCCCTGAACATGTGAGAGGCATGACCCACTGCACACCCGCAGAGCACCCAAGTCTCTAAAAGAATCAAGGAGCAACTATACAGAAAGACTTCCCTGGGGTGCTGTGCATTATATACCTAGATGAAAAACATCTGTAGAGTCCCTCTTTAACACGTACAGGAGCCTGCCGTTTGAGGACATCTGCAGTAGGTAGGTGGGCTTCTGCTCATGTGATCATAGCAATTGGCAGTCACGGTGATCACATGATTGGGAGCACACCTTACCTAATCCTAAACTATGACCACTCCGTCACAGTACTCGGGGGGGCAAGTGAACACTTACATGTGGCAGCACAGCTTTAAAGCCCACCGCTGAGCTGCCACATACGCTATTTTGTCAAAATTATTGGGACGCCTGTCTTTACACGCACATGAACTTTAATGGCATCCCAGTCTTAGTCCGTAGGGTTCAATCATAGGCATGCGCCCAGGCACACCCTAATCACCCCGTGCGGGGCAAATTCCCCCTGCTGCCTGGGCCCTGCCCCTCCACAGAGCTGCTGGCTTCCCTCCTCTCCTGCTGCCCGCTGCTGCTGCAGGCACAAAGGGGGATGTTTCAGGATGGAGAGCGGGGCAAGGGGCCAGTAAATGTCATTTACAGGCCCCTTCTTTTTTTGAATGAACACAGTGAGTGATCAGTGCAAATCACTCACTGTGTTCATTCATAACTGAAACATAGTAAATGGTATTGAACGGGAAGCCGTTCAGCACAGAGCACTTCCCAGCTGAGGTTATATGTGTGTTTGAGCTTTGGGGTGCACACCCTAATGCAAAAGGCTTTGCACACCAATGAGTTCAATATTGAGTTGGCCCACCCTTTGTAGCTATAACAGCTTCAACTCTTCTGGGAAGGCTGTCCTCAAGGTTTAGGAGTGTCTATGGGAATGTTTGACCATTCTTCCAGAAGAGCATTTGTGAGGTCAGGCACTGATGTCGGACGAGAAGACCTGGATCGCAGTCTCCGCTCTAATTCACCCCAAAGGTGTTCTATTGGGTTGAGGTCAGGACTCTGTGCAGGCCAGTCAAGTTCCTCCACCCCAAACTCGCTCATCCATGTCTTTATGGACCTTGCTTTGTGCACTGGTCCAAATCATTTGATGGAGAGGGTATTATGGTGTGGGGTTGTTTTTTCAGGGGTTTCTAGGCATCAGCATACCAAGACATTTTGGACAATTTCATGCTGTTAACTTTGTGGGAACAGTTTGGGGATGGCTCCTTCCTGTTCCAACATGACTGCACATCAGTGCACAAAAAAAGGTCCATAAAGACATGGATGAGTGAGTTTGGGGAGCAGGAATTTGACTGGCCTGCACAGAGTCTTGACCTCAACCCGATAGAATACCTTTGGGATGAATTAGAGCGGAGACTGTGAGCCAGGCCTTCTCGTCCACATCAGTGCCTGACCTCACAAATGCACTTCTGGAAGAATGGTGAAACATTTCCATAGACACTCCTAAACCTTGCGGACAGCCTTCCCAGAAGAGTTGAAGGTGTTGTAGCTGCAAAGGGTGGGCCAACTCCATATTGAATCCTACAGACTACGACCAGGGACGCCATTAAAGTTCATGTGTGTGTAAAGGCAGGCGTCCCAATACTTTTGGTAATATAGTGTGTAGGTATATGGCTGGCAGGAAAGGATTAAAAGCAAAGCAATACGTTGGCTTTATACCCCCATCTTATATTTACCTTTCTTTTACTCCCCAGGTGCTTCATTTATTGCAGGGAGCCAAATGAAATACCCAATATGGAGGAGCATGTGATACTGCTGGACCAATCAGTGCTATCACAAGGAGAGTCTACAGCCATTTTTGGGCCTGGTTCACACTTATGCATTTTTTTAGTGCATTTGCAGTTTTGCAGAAACACACTACAGTCCATGTAACTTGGTTTCCTATGAATGTAGTTCACATCTGTGCATTTTATGGAAAGGGCCAGGGGCTTTTTTTCAGTTTTTTTGTTCCATAGACTTCAATGGATCAAAAACGTGTATTAAAAACGCAAACTGCACCTGGGATGTGCAAACTGCAACCTGCATCGGTGTGAGCCAGGCCTAAGTTTCAACTCCAGCAACTCATAGCTTATACAAAACAGCAGAACAGAGCATGGGGGAGATGAAGGAAGGAGGTAGAAGCTGCTGGGGAGTGCTAAGGCCTCATACACATGGGCATTTTTACAGCTTAAAAATGCCTCTCCGTGTTATTCAATGGCCTCATACACACACAGACATTTCTGAGCTGTAAGTGGCATAGGCGTTTTTAAGCTGTAAAAAAATCCCTTGACCAGCGTGTTCTGAAGCTGCAACGCTAGAGCTGTTTTGACGATGAGGCCAGTAAAAGCTCAAAAACGCAGCTTAGCTTTGTATACACAGCGTTAAGCCTCGTCAGGCATTTCTCTGCCTCTATTCAAAATCAATGGTTCCCTATGAGAGCCCACTGATTTGAATAGAAGTCGCAGCAAAAGTCGGATCATGATGGTGCGACTTGTGTGCCGAGGATCTTGAAGGGGAACCCCCCGCAAAAATGAAAAAAATAAAATGTGCGTAGGGTCCCCCCCAAGAGGTACCAGACCCTTCGGTCTGGTAGGGTTTTTAAGGGGAACCCCCACGCCAAAAAAAGGCGTAGGGTCCCTCCCAAGATCCATCCCAGCCCCTTATCTGAGCATGCAGCCCGGCAGGCCAGAGAAGGGGTGGGGATGAGCACCCCCCCCCCCCCCATGTCGAGGGCACGCGGCCTGGAATGGTCCAGGAGGGGAGCCCCTTTCCTGGGCTGCGTGCTCGGATAAGGGTCTGGTATGGATTTTGGGTGGGACCCTATGCCGTTTCTTCGGCGTGGGGGCTCCCCTTAAAAACCCTACGAGACCTAAGGGTCCGGTACCTCTTGGGAGAAGGGGGACCCTACGCAATTTTTTTTTTTCATTGTTGCGGGGGTTCCACTTCAAGATCCTCAGCACACAAGTTGTACCGCAAGTCGGATCATCGTGATCCGATTTCTGGTGCGACTTCGATTCAAATCAATGCGCTCCCATAGGGAACCATTGATTTTGAATAGAGACAGAGAAACGCAGCTGAAAGCTAGTGCTGAAAAACGTGCAGACGCCAATGCAAAACGCCGATACAATGATTTTTAACGTGGCTTTTTTCATGGCGTTGGCACAGACGTTACAGCTCGTTTTTCAGAACCCCCGTGTGGATGAGACCTTAGTGAAGAGGAACCTGTTGCTTTGCTCTGTGTGGGGGTTCCATGCTGGGGAGGATGAATATCGGTGATGGAAGGGTAGCCGGTGAGTCAGTCTGCATGTGATGTTCTTATAACAGATCCTTTAAGATATGATCCACGGCTTCCGGGAAACTTGCACAGGTCAGGTGTGGTGCTGGCTGTATTTTATGTTCATCTCCTTCTCTGTATTTTCCTGTTAAACATAAAGGCAGTTATTTTTTTGGGCTTTACTGATTGACACAAAGGCTAAAAACGGACAAATTTCAGGTGTAAAAATGAAAATCAGGATAATGATTATTATTATACAGGATTTATAGGAGCGCCAACAGTTTGTGCAGCGCTTTACAAAATGTAGGCAGGCAGTACAGTTACGGCACAATTTGGTACAAGAGGAATCAGAGGGCCCTGCTCATTAGAGCTTACAATCTAAGAGGGAGGGTCAATTGATACAAAAGGTAATAACTGTGGGGGATGAGCTGATGTAGAAAGTAAGACAGTGTATTAGATAGAAGCAGGATAGGCGTCTTTAAAGAGAAGGGTTTTCAGGGATCGTCTAAAGATGGACAGATTAGGAGACAGTTGGACAGATTGGGGTAGGGAGTTCCAAAGGATGGGAGAAGCTCTGGAGAAATCCTGGAGGACAGCATGGGAGAAGGTGACAAGGGAGCTAGAGAGCAGCAGGTCTTGGGAGGACCGAAGAGGGTGGATAATGATTGCTGATTCCTTGTGCAACTAGGATCTTCACACTTTGACATTTTCCATTGCATTGAGTTAGTCCTTACGCATGTATTAAAGCGAAGTTTCACCCACAATTGGAACTTCCGCTTATCAGACTGCTCCCCCCTCCAGTGCCACGTTTGGCACCTTTTGGGGGGGGGGGGGGGGATACTGGTCTTTGACCGGTATCCTGTCCCCACTTCCGGGAGACAGGGCCGCGGCGAATTATGTCAGCAGCCCAGCTCCCTCGTTCCTACTCGCTCTGCTACTGGGCGCCGGGCCAGTAGCAGAGCGCAGCGGTGCCTCACGCATGCGCAGTAGGGGCCCGGCCTGAAGCCGTAAGGCTTCACTGTTGGGCTCCCTTAACCGCAATGGCCGATACATCAACTGCAGTGCTGACATTGCTGGACTCCAGGACAGGTAAGTGTTATTAGTAAAAGTCAGCAGCTACGTTTGGTTCAGTAAGGCAGGACCTCACCCTAAATGGGAAATTTTGTTTTAAAGTGGGGTTCCACCCAAAACTGGAACTTCCACTTTAAGGGAAGGTGACCCCCTGACATGCCACAATTGGCAGGTCATTTTTTTGGGGGGGGGACCCTGTTTTCACAGGGTCCCAGGTCCCACTTCCTCTCCTGGCGACACGGAGCTGGAAGAAAGTTCACCCCCCCAAAAAAAATATGTAGAAGAATATAAACTGGCCAATCCTAATGAATAATTTTTTTCATATGTATATTTTTTTTTGATATTTAATATAGCAAAAAATAAAAAATATTGTTCTTTTTTCAAAATCGTCGCTCTTTGTTTATAGCGCAAAAAATAAAAACTGCAGAGGTGAAACACCAAAAGAAAGCTCTATTTGTGGTAAAAAAATGATAAAGATCTTGTTTGGGTAGAATGTCGCACGACCGCGCAATTGTAATTCAAACTGCGACAGCGCTGAAAGCCACAAATTGGTCTGGGCAGGAGGGGGGTTTAAGTGCCCAGTAAGCAAGTGGTTAATAGTCAGCAGTTACACTTTTTGTAGCTGCTGACTATTAAAAGGGTGGAACTCCGCTTTAACACCTCCTCCTATCCTCTCCCACTTTTGTATTTTTTTTTTTTTTTTTTTTGGGGAAGCAGGTAACTGCTCCCATTTCTGCTCCAACCGCCTAGGTCAGGGGTCTCCAAACCTTTCAAACAAAGGAACAGTTTTCTCTCCTTCAGACTTTAAGGGGGCCAGATTGTGGCCATTGGGGGTGGAAAATGTCCTGAACCCAGCATCAGTGAGGATAAACATGGCCTCAATGTTAGTGATAAGTAGGAGGAGTAGTGGCCATCACTGATATCAGTGGAAGAAATATTGCCCCAGTGTTGGTGGAAGGAATTGGGCCTCGTATCATCTCGGCAGGATAAAGGCTAGCAAAGGGCCACATCTGGCCCTCAGGCTGCAGTTTGGGGACCCCTGGCCTAGGTAGTCACAAAGTGTGCTCTGCTATGTGGTACATGATTTGCAGTATGTTTGTATGAATAAATCATGTCATATGTATGTACTTTTTGAAGAGCTGCTTTGTTATCCGGGTACAATAAAACATATATGCCATTTCGAAACCTTGACTATTTCTTCAGCCTCACGCATTGCTTCATTCAAAGTCCCAAAACTCCTCTCCTATGTATAAATACAGGGATGGAGACGCATACTATTATGTTGTCTCAGTTAAAGTCCCAAACTCTCTCTCTCTAATTATGGATGGGGGATTAATTCTCCATTTTGGATATTTAATATATTTTATATTATGGGGAATGTAATAGGGGATCATTTTGTCCCTCTCTACAACTACGGACTAAGTCCTCAGATCACTGCTATCATTTAATACTTATGAAGAGAGCCTGAAATATAAAGACATATCATTTGGAATTTGTCTTTAGCATTGATCGGGAGGGAAGCAATTCTTGTTTATAAATCATCTCTGTATTCTTATTGCAGATGCATATGAACCTGTTGCACGTAGGCTTAGATCCAGAGCTAAGAGGGCCAGATCCTGGTCCCCAGAGGACCAAAGCCAGCATCAGCTACCTCCTCCAGTGCCCATCACTAAGAGGACCAGAACTAAGTCCCCAGAGGACCAACACCGCGTCAGCTACCTCCTCGGATGCCCATCACTAAGAGGACCAGATCTATGTCCCCAGAGGACCAACACCAGCGTCAGCTACCTCCTCAGATGCCCATCACTAAGAGGGCCAGATCTAAGTCCCCAGAGGACCAACAGCAGCGTCGGCTACCTCCTCGGATGCCCATCACTAAGAGGACCAGATCTAAGTCCCCAGAGGACCAACAACAGCATCAGCTACCTCCTCGGGTGCCCATCACTAAGAGGGCCAAATCTAAGTCCGCAGAGGACCAACAGCAGCGCCAGCTACCTCCTCGGATGCCCATCACTAAGAGGGCCAGATCCAAGTCCCCAGAGGACCAATGCCAGCATCAGCTACCTCCTCCAGTGCCCATCACTAAGAGGACCAGAACTAAGTCCCCAGAGGACCAACAACAGTGTCAGCTACCTCCTCGAATGCCCATCACTAAGAGGGCCAGATCCAAGTCCCCGGAGGACCAAAGCCGCTGTGATTTAATACATACGAAGAAAAACCCTAAAATTTATAGAAATATCATTTGGAATTTGTCATTAGCGTTGGTCAGGAGGGAAGCAATTCTAAACCTTACTAAACATCACTTTATCATTGTTATTGCATTGCTTACCAGACAAGGTCGAGGTCCAAAATACCAATGAAAGATGAATTTGTGCTGCCCGAGAAACATTGGAGAATTGTGTCAGCAAAAAGATTGAATCATAGTAGGCAGCAGGAGGAGGAAAGAACTGGATCTCCAGTGGCTCCTGTCATTGTAGAGACCCTATCAGATCATGGATCTCAGCAGGAGGAGGAGTGCACCAGATCTCCGGTATTTCCGGGCCCTGCTGAGACCCCCAATGATCAGACACCCCCTCCCACTGAAGAGCCAATGGAGGATGGCGTGAAAGGGGCCATCGACCCAGAAACTGGCTGATGGAGGTAAGTGTCTTACATCAGTCAGTGTTTTCTTCTACTTTTACTATTGCAGAGTAAAAGTGATTGTTTTTATTAGCTGGAGAAGTCATTTACAGTTTAATTTGTTGATTTCCTTTGAGAAAGTTTTAACGTTTCTCTCCTCTCTTATATAGAATCACTTCTGCATGTTGCACTGGAAATGACCGACCATGAGTGGAGGACATTAGTGGGAGTAAGGGGGATACAAGACACTATGCTGTGTTTTTATTGGGCACTTGATAGTTATTTTTTTTAAAGGGTGACCTCCACCCCTTCCCCCAGAGATCTTTGATTTCCTCCATGTTGTCCAGGTAGATCTCAACCTCTGAAAGGTTGCCTACCCCTGCCCTACTCTATTTTTGCCTGGGCTGGCCTGTGATATGTCAATCCAGAGTGGTGACACCGTCAGGTTATAGAGCGGGGATCTCCCGCTTACCTGGCTGTCAGGAGAAGTTCCGCCCCCTGGGCCTGTTCCTATGATAGTCAGCACACTGGTGACGTCTGAGGACAGCGGCCGCGCGGGGTAAACAGGATATCCGATCTGTATAATCCATCTTCTCTCCTCTCCTCTAGGTAAGGTGAGTTGCCAGGCACTGAACAGGCTGACCGGCTGGGCACTGAACAGGCTGAGCTGCCGGGAATTAAACAGGCTGCATTGATGGACACTAAACAGGCTGAGCTGCCGGGCACTGAATAGGCTGAGCTGCCGGGCACTGAACAGGCTGAGCTGCCGGGCACTGAACAGGCTGAGCTGCCGGGCACTGAACAGGCTGAGCTGCCGGGCACTGAACAGGCTGAGCTGCCGGAGTCGGAC
>BLSH010403327.1:76730-93400 GCA_018402905.1 Glandirana rugosa | reverse complement strand
CTCCTCAGTACAGAACCTCCATCAGTACAGACAGTCCTCCATCAGTACAGACCCTCCCCCATCAGTACAGACTATCCTCCATAAGTACGGACCCCCTCCATCAGTAAATACCATCCTCCATCAGTACAGACTATCCTCCATCAGTATATACTGTCCTGCATCAATACAGACCCCCCTCCATCAGTACAGACTGTCCTCCATCAGTACAGACCCTCCCCCATTAGTACAGACTATCCTCCATCAGTACAGACCCCCTCCATCTGTACATACGGTCCTCCATCAGTACAGACCCCCCTCCATTAGTACAGACTGTCCTCCATCAGTGCAGTGCACCTACTCTGTATAGACCCTTCCCTCAGTAAAGAGCACCCTTACTAAGTACAGACCCCCTCCCTCAGTACAGACCAGTGTTAATTTTGTCGACTAAATTAATACTACTTTAGTCAACTAAAATATGACTAAAACTATAATGGCATTTGTCAAAAGACTGACTAAATCTAAAATGAAATTTGACATAAAAATTATCACCGCACTACTACATAAGAATATGTAGGGGGGCATTTACTAAGCTGCTAAAAGAAAAAAAAATAAGAAAAAGATTTTTCTTATTTTTTTTCTTAATATTTAATGTTGGTAATGTATTCAGGTAATATGTGCAATGGCATTACAACCAATAGAGCTAACAGTTTTTTGGGTTTTTATATATTTTCAAGTTGCACTTCTGTTTGGTTTTATGTATAAAGACGTTATATATCACAAAGGCTAAGGGTCCTTTCACACAGGTGTTCCGCATGTCCGTTTTTCCTCCATCCATTGGTGGATGAAAAACAGACATACATCTATCTCTACGGGCTAGCGGATGATCATCCGCTGACATCCGTCTCCACTAAGCTCCGTTTTTTTAAGGCGGAAGAAAACCCTATTTTTCCTCCGTAAAAAACTACGGAACAGACAAAAAAACGGATGTTAGCGATCCACTTATATCCGTTTTTAAACCCTTTCCCCCCCCCTCATTAAACACACTGTATACAGCTCACTCTGTTGTGTTGTCGTCCGCTGTCTGGCATCTGTTATATAGCCATGGGGAGTGGCTATCCGATGACGTCTCGCGGAGACCCCGCCCTTGTGACATCACAGGGGGCGGGCTCTCCAGGTGACGTCATCTGATGGCCACGCGTATGGCTATATAGCAGATGCCAGACAGCGGGCGACAACACAACAGGGGAAGACGGGAACAGAAGAACAGCAGCTATTTATTTTTTTTTTAGCGGGTAACCGGCGGCGAGGAAGAAGATGGCGGCGGGAGAGGAGGCATCGGGAGAGACGGTTGTCGGGAAGAGGCCCTTGTCCCCATCAACATGGGGGCAAGGTGCTTTTGGGTGGGGGCCGCAGAGCCCTCCCATGCCCCAAAGCACCCCCCCCCCCCCCATGTTAAGGGCATGCGGCCTGGTATGGTTTTTTTTTCACAAAAAAAGAATGTTAGCGGATATAAAAACAGATGTAAAAATTTACATCCGTATCCGTTTTTGATCTGTTTTTTTATAAAAGAAAAACGTGACTGAACTAAACAAGGAAATTGAATGCCCGTGTGAATAAATCTGTGTCTGTAGTATATTTTCAAACCTTAATACCAGAAATAATAACATCTTTTTAGATTTTTACTCCAGGAGTATAGAATTAGCTTGGAAATTCTAGAGAAATGCTTAAATAATGCAATTTAACGAAACCCATTCGCTATTAGTTGACACAATATACAGCAGAACCTTGGATTACAAGCATAATCCATTCCGGGAGAATGCTTGCAATCCAAAGCACTTGTATATCAAAGCAAGTTTCCCTATAAGAAACAATATAAACTCAGATAATTCGTTCCACAGTGACTGCTTGTCAATGCAGTACTGTATGTGGCCAGAGGTGTGGTGGCGCTGGTGAGGCTCAGAGACGGTCGGAAACATTCGGAAACGCTTGGGAACGGTTTACACTTTTGGTATTTCCGAATGCTTCTGAGCATCTCCTAGGCTCACCGCAAACCCCTGGCCACGTGCAGTATTGCATGCACAGAGGCTTTAATTTTGCTCATTTTGCAAGACATCGCTCGTAAATCGAGTTGGGATTTTTTTTTTAAAAACTGCTCTTATTGTGAAAAGCTCGTTAACCGTGTTACTCGCAATCCGAGGTACCACTGCACTGGAGATTTTAGTCGACCAAAATACGACTAAAACTAAAACAGTTGAGATGACTAAAATAGGCCTAAAACTAAAATGACATTTTAGTCAAAAGGACTATGACTAAAATTAAATCGAAATTTGACATAAAAATTGACACTGTCCCTTAGTAAACATGCTGGCGTTGGGGACCTGATGACCGGTGAGGACGTGCTGCATCATTGAACAGTTGTCTTTTTTTTTTTCCATACATTTTTATTGTCACAAAAAGCAGGGTTACAGTGACTTACAATGAAACGACAAAGGGGTTATATACAAGCAAGCGGCAAGGTATATACATCCGCTGAACAGTTCCAAGTATGATATTAAGGGCTCGCGGTTAGATAAGTCAAACATCTGCATAATTTATCATGCAACAATAGGTAAGGGCTCTTTCACACATACGGATCGTTTGGGTCCGCCTGTCAGTTTTTCATGCGGACCCAAACGAACGCTCCATGTACTTCTATGGAGCGGCGGATGTCAGTGGTGAAATGTCCGCTGACACCCGATCCGCTCCGATCCGCCAAAAACAGACGTATGGAAACCCTATTTTCCATCCGCCTGGCGGTTCGGATCGGATGAACACAGACAAATGGTCCGTGTTCATCCGATTCTCCATAGAGGAGAATGGAGCTCTGAGAGGTCAGTCTCTGCACGGAGTGTAGAGACTGTCCTGTCATCCATCGGCTCAGCGGGGATCAACGGATGGATCCCCGCTGAGCAGCGAAGCCCGTGCGTGTGAAAGAGCCCTAAGGGTAATAAACCATGATATTGTCTATATTGTCTAACCAAGTCGTTTACCGCAGGCAATGCGTTGTCTGATGTCAGCAAGGGGGGATGTTGTCCTGCCAGATGGCTAAAGATCAGAATATCATATGGGGGGGAAAATAGACTTATAAGTGAGTAGGGATGGAGTGGGAGGGAGGGAAAAGAAAAACAGAAAAAAAAAAAAGGGGGGGGGA
This sequence comes from Glandirana rugosa, assembly GCA_018402905.1. NCBI lineage: Eukaryota > Metazoa > Chordata > Amphibia > Anura > Ranidae > Glandirana > Glandirana rugosa. The sequence goes on along the minus strand of BLSH010403327.1, from coordinate 90,231 downwards.
TTCTTTTTTTTTTTTTAACAGTATTTGTAGCTGCTGACTTTTAATTTTTAATTTAAGCTCTTTAAGGCAGCCCATTCAAATCAATGGGCTGGCAATGCCCCAAAATGTCCATAAAAAAAAAAAAATGGACCTGCTGCATTTTTGGCAATGCAGTTACTGGGCATTGTGGTGCAAAGTGCGTTGGAGTGCCATTTAAAATGATTGCAGTGTGCTAATGCACCACAGCGGTGCACCACTGAGGAAAGGCTTAAATCTTTTTTGCAATTGGTTGCATTGTGCTAACACGCACCTGACTGCAGAGTTTGTTATGTTAGCGAGCTATAGCATCCTTCATTTTGATTGGCGCCCCAACACATTAAGGTAACATAGCTTCTAGAGCTGCACGATTCTGGATAACATGAGAATCACGATTGTTTTGCTTAGAATAAAGATCACGATTCTGAAAAACTTTTTCATTTAAAAGATTTACAACCCCTAAACAAAAGGTTTATCAAACAAGATGGCAATAAAATAAGACATAATACTCTTTGCTTCAATCAAATTTAACCACTTCCCGACCGCCATATGCAAAATGACGGCCGGGAAGGGGCTTAGTTATCCTGACTGGACGTCATATGACATCCTCAGGATAACAAGCCGCCGAGCGCCCGGGGGGGCGCGCATCGCGGCGACCGGTGGTGTGGGAGGTCAGTCTGACCCCCCCGCAATACCGATCTCGGTAAATTGCTTCCATCCGAAGCACTTTACCATGTGATCAGCCGTGACCAATCACAGCTGGTCACAGTGTAACACAGGAAAGCCGTTTATCGGCTTTCCTGTACTCAGGTCTGCAGACCTGAGGAGAGGAGAGCCCATCGGCTGCTCTCCTGACAGGGAGGGTTTGTGCTGATGATTTATCAGCACAGCCCTCCCTCGGATCGCCACCCTAGACCACCAGGGAGCCTGCCCAGGGACCACCAGGGATGTGCCCACCCAGGACCACCAGGGAGCCGACCAGGGAGCCAATCTGGACCACCAGGGAGACCCCCCTAGACCACCAGGTAAGAGACATCGTGCCCAATGTGGATGGCACTCAGTGCCACCTTCAGATGCCACCCTAGACCACCAGGGAATGAGCCCCTATCAGTATATATGCCCACCAGTGCCCCTATCAGTGCTTACCAGTGCCCCTATCAATGCATACCAGTGCCACATATCAGTGCCCACCATTGCCACCTACCAGTGCCAACCTATCAGTGCCCATCAGTGCCACCTATCAGTGCCCAGTGCCGCCTATGAGTGCCAATCAGTGCCCATCAGTGCCACTTAGCAATGTCCGTCAGTGCTGCATATCAATGCCCGTCAGTGCTGCTTATCAGTGCCGCCTAACAGTGCTCATCATTGCTGCATATAAGTGCATCATCATCAGTGCCACCTCATCAGTGCCGCCTCATCAGTGCCAATCAGTACTGCCACATCAGTGCCCATCAGTGTAGCCTCATCAGTGCCCACCAGTGATGGAGAAAATTTACTTATTTACAAAGCTTTGTGATAAAAATAGAGAATTTTTTTTTTTTTTCAAAATTTTCGGTCTTTTTTTATTTGTAGCGCAAAAAATAAAAACCGCAGGGGTGATCAAATATCACCAAAAGAAAGCTCTATTTGTGGGAACAAAATGATAAAAAACCCGTTTGGGTGCAGCGTCGCACGACCGCGCAATTGTCATTCAAAGCGCAACAGCACTGAAAACTGAAAATTGGTCTGGTAGTAAAGGGTTCTAAGTGCCTGGTATTGAAGTGGTTAAAGAAAAATAATGTAATGTGCAAAGAAAAAATACCAATAAGGTATATTAGGGTGTTTTTGTTTTTTTTCATACTCGCCGATACCAATTTTTTTTTTTAATTTTGCGCTTTCTTTCAACGTGAAATGTGTAAATATATGTTAAAGGTGTAAAAATATTAAAGTGGTTGTCAACCCTTGACAACCACTTTAACCTACAAGTACGCCTATAATAAGGCTTACCTGTAGGTTCCCTGCATATCTCCTAAACCTGCACGGTTCAGGAGATATGCAGTGTACTGTGATGTGCCCACGTCACCGGGTACGTGCGCAGTGAAGAAACGGTCTCCGTGCCCTTCCTTCACTGAGATCGTGCTGTGACTGGCGGCCCCATGCGCGGGAGGGACTGGCATGCATGGGAGTGACGTCACGCGACTCCAGCCAGTCACAGAACTGGAGATCGTGGCCCCCGGAAGAAAGAGGGGCTGAAGATGGATACGGGCTGGAGCGGGGATATCACAGGCTTCTAATGCAGGTGACACATAATTGACTAGTATGCGATACATAGTAGCCTATTATGCTTTTACATTGCAGGGTAATAAAGAGGAAGTAAAACCCATCAGGGTTTACTTCCTTTTTAATGAACAAAGCAAACAAAAAAAAAAGTTTTAATTATTAATAGTTTATAAAATAGAAGTAAATATTAAAAAAAATCAACAGGAAAATAATAAATTAAATGGAGGAGAATAAGGAGTTAATAAGGCTAATTAGAGTAAATTAAGGGTTAATAAGGGGTTAAACAGAGGAACAATTTAAAGCGGTGTTCCAGCCTGGGAAAAAAAAAAAAATTAAAAGTCAGCAGCTACAAATACTGTAGCTGCTGACTTGTAATATATGGACACTTACCTGTCCAGGGAGCCCTCCATGTAGGCACCCAAGAAGATTTTTGGATCGGTTGTCAGGTGCTGCCGCCGCCAATCGTCGGAAGGAAAACCGGCAGTGAAGCCTTTCAGCTTCACAGCCGGTTCCCTACTGTGCATGTGCAAAGCGCGCTGTACTTTCTAACCGGCCGGGCGGTGGAGGAAGGAGGAGGGGGTTGAACTTCTGAGGGCGCCGTCTCCCGTAAGTGGGGAAGGGTACCTGTCAAAAACAGGTACCCTTTCAACCTCCCCCCTGAAAGGTGCCAAATGTGGCCCAGGAGGGGGGAGCAGATCAGCGGAGCTTCCACTTTTGGGTGGAACGCTGCTTTACTAAATAAAAAAAAAAAACAAGAAGTCCACGCCCACTACAGGATGTAACACATACGGGGGAGGAGTCCCGTGTAACGTCACCCGCGGCCATCTTAAGAGAAATGCTATGTATTGTACTCATGCTCGTTTGCCTGCACTTGGCTCAAGTGCAGTGTTTGTAAGTGAGTTTAACCTTTTTTACATTAAAAATCATACAAACGGAGAGCACTAGATCTTTTTTATTCTTTATATGTATTGTGGAGCCATACGTTCATTGTATTGGATGTTGGGAGCCGGATACTAGGAGGTGGATGGAAGCTGAGTGGGCTTTATTGGTCGGGTTTGTGAGGTTAGAGGCTAGTGTCATTTGTGGTGGACGGGATCTTTTCACCCTCAGCACTGTGGGGTTGATTTACTAAAGCTTGAAAGTGCAAAAGTTGGTGCAGCTCCACACAGAAACCAATCAGCTTCAAGTTTTTATTGTCAAAGCTTGATTGAACAAGCTGAGGTTAGAAGCTGATTGGCTAGCATGCAAAGCTGCACCAGTTTTTGCACTCTGCAGCTTTAGTAAACCAACCCTGTCAGTCTGTCTGCCAGCACTTACTTCACGGAGACTACCATCTATCCTAAGAATCTTTTATGGACTTTTTATATGGGCATTTGAGATCTCTCACTTGTTGTGCTGCACTTTTGTCTATTTGTATAATTTAAAAAAAATATGTATTTTTTTTCTTGACAAGGTTGCTTTAAACTGACTTAATTTGCAGACCAAAGTTCATCCCTTTGATCTGTAAATGAATAAACAGGACAGATAAGATACAGTGTTTCTTTTTATCTCTCTTTCAGTGCTGAGCAATGTTGTTGACAATCGCTGGCTGCTTTTTTTTTGACAGCTGTGAGCAGGGAACTGCTTTGCACTTTTTACATGAATTGTACAAATGCTGGATCAAGATCGCATGGGTGGTTGAATAGAGATCGCAATCTTTTAACGATTAATAGTGCAGCTAGAATAGATTTAATGTAGGTGTTTGAGCGGACCACCACTGTGTCGGGAAGAAAATGCATGTTGTCTGTATTTTGGTCCCTTCCTGTGCGGTGGCAGCACCATGGGCTGCCTTAACACAACACACGTTAAACCTGTGCAGAACACTCGTACCACAAGGATGCTGGCACCAAAAATAACGAATGCAGCAGACTCCTAAGTGGATTCTTTGCTGTGTTATGCAGATATGATGCCATTGCCCCTTCCAGCTAAGCCCCCTCTGCTGGCATGCAGTTGATGCAAAATGTTGTACCATGGCTTCATAGATGGGGAGAAGGACACACAGGAAGCACAGTGCATATGTGTGCCAGGGTTATGTTCATAGATACACACCTGTTCTTACTAGGATGCCCAACATTCCGGTGTTCTGTGCCCCTCCAATATCATCCCTGGAGTCCTGCGTAGAGAAAGCAGAAAATGTTTTAATATGCATCTGCAGGCATCATCCAGATATCACTTTCAGCCGCCAATTCCCTGCATCATAAGATCAATCATAGCGGCTGTTCAGCCTTTTTTTTTACAGACATCGGGAGGATATGCCAACCCCCCCTCCCCACCACCACCACCGCCTGGTTCTTATCCGGTCTCGCTCATGCGATCGGCGGGTCTGAGAAGGAATCCGTGGCGGCAGAAGTGCGCCATAGAGCTGACCGAGGACCAGATGGTCCCCGGTCATCTCTAGGAGTCTCGGAGACTGGGCGCGACGTTATGACGTCACGTCTGGCCAAGGCAGTTGTAAACACTGCTGTGTACTTTTTTTTTTTTTTTTCATCTCATGCTTTCCAGCTTAGAGGAGAGATGTGGGGACTTATAGACCCCAGATCTCTCCATAAAGAGGACTTGTCACACACTATTCCTATTACAAGGGGTGTTTACATTCCTTGTAATAGGGAAAATGTAAAAATAAAATAAGCAATAAAAAACAAAACAAAAAAAAAACAAAAGTAAAGCGTGACTCACAATGACATTCAAACCATACGTGAGATATCACCGCGAACGTTGGAGCGAGTGCAATAATTCTAGCCCAAGACCTCCTCTGTAACTAAACAGGTAACCTGTAAAAAATATTAATGGGGATTTTTAAGTACCAAAGTTTGGTGCTATTCCACAGGTGTGTGCAGTTCTACAGCCTGACATGTGAGGTATCTATTTACTCGGCGTAGCATCATCTTTCACATTATACAAAAAAAAAAATCAGGCTAACTTTAGTGTTTTGGTTTTTTTAATTCATGAAAGTGTTTTTTTTTTTTCTTAAATTGCATTTGAAAAATTGCTGCGCAAATACTGTGTGACATAAAAAGTTGCAACAACTGCCATTTTATTCCCTAGGGACTCTGTTAAAAAAATGTAATGTTTGGAGTTCCTGAGTAATTTTATAGCAAGGAAATTATGATTTTTACATGTAGGAGAGAAGTGTCAGAATTGGCTTGGGAGGCAAGTGGATAATTTGTGTAGAGTTTATCAGATGTACATTATGACTTGTATGGGGGGGGGGGAGCAAACTGATTTCAAACTGATCCCAAAAGTCCACACACGCTGGCTCTTAGGGCTTTGTACATAAGTACTGCAGTAGCTGAAGAGCGGTGTACAAAGAGCTTTATTTTTTAAGTATTTGCAAATCTTTTAACCAGCTTTGCTGAAGCCTTTAGAGAACATTTTTTTTTTTTTACTTTTATCTAATCCCCCAAGGGGCTAAGTGCATATACCGCCAGTCCTGCTCTGATCGGGGGCTCTGTTGCAGAGTACAAGCGCCTTTTTATTTATGTTAATGCTGGCTATAGCTCCACCTCAGTCTGAAGCCCAATTTATGGGTGTTCCTGTGGGGGAAAATATAGGCAGCATTGAGCCCCGCCTCTTTAAGAAGACCATTATTTTACTAATATGAATGAACAATTAGCACCGTCCCAACAGTGCTTTGTGCTAATTTATAATAGTAAAAGATCACTCATCATTGCTGTGTGATGTATCTTCAGGTGCCCTGAATATATAAAAGCAGACACAGATAGAATATACAGCACCAAAGTGCTGAATGGTCTTTTGTTTATTTTGAATGAACAGGCAGTGTTCATTGACACCTGCTGTGCCCATTATGAGGGGTTCCCACCATCCCTGTGCTGAGTTCTCAGGTCTGTACACCTGCTGTGCCCATTATGAGGGGTTCCCACCATCCCTGTGCTGAGTTCTCATGTCTGTACACCTGCTGTGCCCATTATGAGGGGTTTCCACTATCCCTATTCTGAGCTCCCAGGTCTGTACACCTGCTGTGCCCATCATGAGGGGTTTCCACCATCCCTGTTCTGAGCTCCCAGGTCTGTACACCTGCTGTGCCCATCATGAAGGGTTTCCACCATCCCTGTTCTGAGCTCCCAGGTCTGTACACCTGCTGTGCCCATCATGAGGGGTTTCCACCATCCCTGTTCTGAGCTCCCAGGTCTGTACACCTGCTGCGCCCATTATGAGGGGTTTCCACCATCCCTGTTCTGAGCTCCCAGGTCTGTACACCTGTTGTGCCCATTATGAGGGGTTTCCACCATCCCTGTTCTGAGTTCCCAGGTCTGTACACCTGCTGCGCCCATTATGAGGGGTTTCCACCATCCCTGTTCTGAGCTCCCAGGTCTGTACACCTGTTGTGCCCATTATGAGGGGTTTCCACCATCCCTGTTCTGAGCTCCCAGGTCTGTACACCTGCTGTGCCCATTATGAGGGGTTTCCACCATCCCTGTTCTGAGCTCCCAGGTCTGTACACCTATTGTGCCCATTATGAGGGGTTCCCATCTTCCCCCTTTTTTTTTTTTTAACAATGTGAGAGAAGGAGTGGAGGCACACAGAGGTGGATGGAAAAACCCAGAACTCCCAGGTGGACAGGAACAGAGCTGGGAATTATGGCCAAGAGGCACCTAAAAAGTTTGAGGCTGACTCAGTCCACCATGCTCTACTTATAGATAAAATATTTATTTTGGATGGATTTTTAAAAGTTTACATAATCCTACCTACCATGATCAAACTGTACATCAGTGTACCATGTGATTTACCGGCCTCCAGGAGGAACACTATTTTCTTGCACTGTGCGTATTCAGCACTTAGCTGTGAACTCTGATTGTGGAGGTGATGCCAAAAGTGTCCACAAGAGGTCAGTGTTGTACTGCAGACTTTGGCTTCTGCATTATGATGGATGGACTTCAGTGGGAACAATTAACATTCTCACAGCTTTGTGATTTTCTTTTAAATCAATCCGATTAGCCGCATAAACCACACCGGTACCCAGAGCAATTTTTACATTGTTACATCACATATGTCGGGCTTTTTTTTTTGTTTAAGGACCAACAAGGCTTTCTTTTGAGGATGTTGTCTTACTGGGTTTGCTATTTATTTGTAACTCTGTTCAGCTAGTGTTGTGATTCAGGCACCCCTGTCTCACAGCACAGCCAGGACTCTGACCTTGCCTTTCCCCACTGCAGCTAAGATCCAACCTGGACAGGACAATGAATGTTGCAGCAGCGCACTTATAACATGATCATTCTCTCCCGTCAGCAAGCCCCCAGTGTTAGAAAGGCACTGAGCAAAAAAGCTAACCAGCTCACTCAGTTCATATCACAGGGGATTACGGGAAGCTAGTATAAAATTCCGTAATCACCTTTTAACCCTTTTGCTGCCAGATACATTTTTGTGTTTTTTTGCACACAAAAAAAATAATTTTAGGCCTGAAGCTTCGTTAAACCCCCACCCCAAAAAAAAATTACATATTTTCTGAAAGCAGACACCCTGAAAAATAAAGAATAAAGCAGTGGTAGCTCCGTGTTTTTACCTCACACAATATTCGCACAACAGTTTAATAAACTTAAAAACACACTATAGTTATTTTTAGGGCACCCAAATGCAATAGAGTTCCCATTTTCTCTTTTGGTAAAATAAAAAAGAGGAGGTTGCATCAAGTAAATAGATACCAGACATGTCAAGGCTTAGAGACCTACAGGTGAGCCTATAATAAGACTTACCTGTAGGTGCCCTGCATATCTCCTAAACCTGTACAATTCAGGAGATATGCAGTGTATTTGCTGTGCCAACGTCATGTCGGCACATGCGCAGTGAAGATACGGCCTTCGTGCCGTTCCTCCACTGTGATCGTGCCGTGACTGGCGGCTCCCGTGCGCAATGCGCGGGAGTGACGTCACACGACTCCGGCCCGTCACGGCCCCGGAAGGAAGAGGGGCAGAAGATGGATGCAGCCTGGAGCGGGGACATCACTGGACGTCGCAGGCTTCGTTTGCAGGCAAGTGGCACATAATGGGCTACAATGCGATGCATAGTAGTCCATTATGCTTTTACTTTACAGGGGAATGTAGAGGTAAGTAAACCCAATCTGGATTTACTTCCTTTTTAAAACTGCACGTGCTTGTGAAACAGCAACAAACTTGGGAACCCTATATTTTCCATAAGTGATGCTTTAGGAGCACCTACAGGTCATCAGTTTAGAGATAACTGAATAATGAGCCTAGAATTATTGGGCTTACTCTGGCGTGTGTGGCAATATGTAACATGGGCATCTCCAGCAACATTTTCATAGTTAGGCACCCCTGACACGTGTTCTTATGTACATACAGTTGTGCTGAAAAGTTTGCATACCCTGGCAGAAATTGTGAAATTTTGGCATTAATATTGAAAATATGACTGATCATGCCAAAAATCCTTTTATTTAAAGATAGTGATCACATGAAGCCATTTATTAACACATCGTTTTTTGGATCCTTTTTTAAATCATAATAATAACAGAAATCACCTAAATGGCCCTGGTAAAAAATTTCCATCCCCTGGAATGTTTCGCCTTGGTACAGGCACAGAAGGTGGCACACACAGGTTAAAATGGCTATTAAAGGTTCATTTCCCACATTTGTGGCTTTTTAAATTGCAATTAGAGTCTGTGTATAGTCAATAAGTTTGCTAGCTCTCACATGGGTGCACTAAGCAGGCTAGATACTAAGTCACGGGAAGCAGAAAAGAACAGTCAAAAGACCTGCATAGCAAGGTAATGAAACTTTACAAAGCTGGAAAAGGATATAAAAAGATATCCAAAGCCTTTAAATATGCCATTCAGTATTGTTTAATCATTTGTTAAGACGTGGAAAATTTGGGGATCTCTTGATACCAAGCCAAGGTCAGGTAGATCAAGAAAGATTTCAGGCACAACTGCCACAGGAATTGTTTGGCATACAAAGAAAAGCCCACAGGTAACCTCAGGAGAAATACAACATACGACATTGTGGGCTTCCTGGACAGGTAAGTGTCCTTACTAAAAGTCAGCAGCTACAGTGTTTGTAGCTGCTGACTTTTTAAAAAAAACATTTTTGAGGGTGGAACTCTGCTTTAATGAGACTTCGGGGGCCTCACCTGCCCTCCAATGAAGCTAATGCAGATCGTGCCCCATTAGCGTCTTTCCTGGCTGGGGAAAAAGACACCAGGAGCCATAAGTGACATTTTACACATTGCTACAGCCATGACCAAAATGTACTGCCGCTCTAGAGCATGTTCCAGCATCATTTATTTTTCTTTTACGGGGTTACTTTATTAAGAACCATCTTTTATTACACCCTATGACATCATCATCATCAAGCTTTTAAAATTCTTGCAGGTGCAGCTGCTGGGAGCTCGGTTCCTATTGACATAGGCATGCTCCCAGAACTACATCACCCAGAAGCCCTTTCCCTGCACACAGTGAAAGTACAGTTGTCAGTATTGTTTTTCCAGGATAGAAACCAATGTCTTTGTAGCACCCTCTACTTAGGTAGGTGCTTAGAGAAGGGATTTTTTTTTGTCATGAGAGGCAAGATTTAGTATGGCCTGACTTTGTGCAGGCCTGATTGTTGTTATTCTGGGCAGGGGAGTGGCCCGGGGAGGTGGGTTGACTGTGGGTAGTGACACTTCTGGGAAAAATCCTCCCTCTGAAGTCTAGAAGATGCTGGAAAGAGGGAGTGAATCCAGAGGTGGAGCTAACTGGGCTCTCTGACCAATCCCCAATCTGGGTTGGCAGGGGGCAGGCCTTCTCAAATAGCCTGGGTCAGCCCTGGGAGGGAGGAGAAGTTCCAATGGAGAAGCTGAAGATGGAGTAGTGTGGAAGTTGTTGTGGTCAGGGGAGCTCCCAGCCTGGGGGGGGGTGACCCTGGAGAGCTCACGTGCAGCCAGAAGGTGTGAGATTCTGGTGGCAGGCCCAAGGGTGCGCGGAAAGGACAACAGGAGAGAACACTATCCGGCAAAGATCTTCAAGGAGAAACTTCAAGAGTCGGTGAGCAACATACCCCTGGTGACCTGTTGAGGCAGACTGGAGCATATTGGAGTGAGAGAGACAATCTGGGAAGGATGCAAGATACAGAGGGGAGCCCACATGTTGCTGTGGCAGTGAGACAGGCCGGGGCAGTTTAGAAGAGCTGATGGGGCCTGGGAGAAGATCGGCTGGGAGCAGCAGTCCATCCAACTTCTAGCTATAACAATCATTTTCTACACAGGGGATTAGCACCCCCTACCTGCAATGGGTGGTCCGGAGACCGAGCTAAACCTACGGCTGGTCTCAATTTGTACTAGCTAGCTGCAGGCCTAGTGAATATCCCTCTAGGCCGGAAAAGTAAGGACTGTGCAGAAGTGAAAAGGAGTGGCAAGTGAAACTCAGCAAGTGTCAGTGCTGGAAGAAGATGGAGATGTATATACGTTGGAGTGTATAGAGGTCCTGGTTAAGCTGTAAAGATTCTTGGGCATCTCATCATCAACCCTACCCTATCCAAGTTTAACCCCTATTAAAAAAAAAGAAAACAAAACTCTGGCCTGTTCAGTGACTTTGAATGTGTGAAACATGGCTACATCTACATATGGAGTGGGCTAAAGTGGGGAGGGGATAGGCGGAGTTCTGTAGTCCAGCAGGCAGTACTCACAACGCTGGTTGGAATTTCAGTGCAGGTGTCAGATAAACAGGGAGTTGGGAGCTCACTAGATTTCTGGCAGATCATCCGGTATTATTCTGTGCTTGATAAACCATTGGAACATTAGGATGTCCTGCAAAGGTCGAGTGAATACATATTTTCTATTTTTCCTGACATACGCTTTAAATTCAACAATTCCAACTCACATCCCCGATCATGACGGCCTCCTCTGGGCTGCAGTCTGTGCTCCTCAAGGCTTCCAAGAAGAAAGTCTTCTCTGGTTTGCCAACCACGGTGGCTTTGGTGTCGGTGGCATACTCCAAGGCTGTGACAAATGGACCAGGACCCAAGGCCAAGCCGTCTTTCCTCTTGTAGTACCTTGCCTTGTGGATGGCAATGATTGGCGCTCCATCCAGGACCAGCCTTAAAGGAAAGATTTACATGTAAGAGAAGACGTCAAACTTTAGTGCATTGGGGCCCCAGATGTCTATCTTGGGGCCTCTAGTAGACAACAGATATACTTAAAGTGGTTGTTAACCCACCACTACATCTTTATATAATTCGCTCTGTTTAATGCTGTAATGTCCCCCCTGTGACTGTCCTTTATAGAAATAACACTGTATATACCTTGTATACCGAGCGCTCATCAGCACTGATTGACCGGCCGCTTGTCTCCTCTCTCTGCCCGACATATGCAGTGGGCAGGGCCGGGGATTCCCCTCTGACGTCAGTCAGGAGAGGAGGACAGAGGCAGCCCTGCCCACTGCATATGTCGGGCAGAGAGAGGAGACAAGCGGCCGGTCAATCAGTGCTGATGAGCACTCGGTATACAAGGTATATACAGTGTTATTTCTATAAAGGACAGTCACAGGGGGACAATACATTCATTGGGATTGTACAAAAAAAACAATGATATAAGCAACGGGACATGAGGGGGCGGAGCGGACAGGACACACAGCGCAGGCTGCGGATGACAGAGACACGCGCTGACTCCGGTGTCACAGCTCTGCAGCCATGATATTTCGGAGAATGTATATGTATGTTCCGCGTAAACGGATAACCGTACCAGGTTCTTACTTTAAGAGCTGCTGCCTCCACCGAACTCCACAATAGTGTAGTTAAGATAATACAGCAAAATTAAGGTGGGTATGGCGCTGCTCTATTGATGAAAGAAAAGGGCTTTAATTAAATGATAAAATTTCCAGAATGCTGGTGAGTAATGAATTAAACTAAATATTAGTGTGTATGGGGAACTGATTATCTGTGAAGATTAGAAAGGGGATAAATGTGTATTGTGGTTGAAATATCTCAGAAATATAAAATGAACATAAATAATATTTGATCATAAACGTGTCCAATGTGTACCATGTCCAAAAAGAACGAATTCAAATGTGCATGATTAAATGAATTCATGTGTGATAACCACAAAAATATGAGCGATTCAAATCAATATGAATTATTCCAAGCAACACGTATGGAATGCTATCAAATAAATGTGTCAAGTCTTGTGTGCAATATAAGCGTGCTTAACCACTTACCATCCGGAAGGTTTTCCAGCTTTAGGACCAGAGCACTTCTTGCGATTCGGCGCTGCGTCACTTTAACTGACAATTGCGCGGTCGTGCGATGTTGCACCCAAACAAAATTTGCGTCCTTTTTTTCCCACAAATAGAGCTTTCTTTTGGAAGTACTTGATCGCCTCTGCGTCATTTCTGATCACCGCTATAAACAAAAGAAGAGCGACCATTTTGCAAAAAAACACAAATTTCTTACTTTTTGCTAAAATTCAAATCCAAAAAAAAAAAAAAAATAAAAAAACATTTTTTTTCACCGTTTTTGGCCGATTTATATAATTCCTCATATTTGTGATAAAAAAAATCGCAATCAGCGTTTATTGATTGGTTTGCGCAAAAGTGGCCGCGTTTATGGATGGTGAGAATTAATTTCTGTGGTTTTTATTTATTTATTTTTTTCACTAGTAATGGCGGCGATCTGCGATTTTTATCGGGACTGCGATATTGCAGCGGACATGTCGGACATTTTTGACACTTTTTTGGGACCAATGACATTTATTCAGCGATCAGTCACCCCCGTACCCTCTAGATGACTAGGGACAGTGACCCTAGTCAATCTAGAGAGTACGGGTACAATCGGGTTGGGGGGGGGGGGTGTCATTCTTGTGTGGGTCCCTTGTGTCAATTGGGGATCGAGAGGGGGGGTCCAATTGGGGAAGTGACGGTTACTGTAAATATGTCATTAGTCACCTATAAATTTAAAGACTAGCGACTTATTTACAGTAACCAGGGTTTTTTCACAGTTTTTACAGGCTGTACAGGCGACGTTATAGCGTCAGGGCTATTTTTAGCGTCTAGCGGCGGTAATGATCACTTTTTTTATTTATTTATTTTTGGTGTCTTTAATTAAGAGTGGTAGGTATTTGCGCCGGTGAAAACGCGTTTGGTTAGTTATTTGCGACTAACGCTAAAAAAAATAGTGTTTATACTCCTTAATATATTTAGCCGGTTTTTGCCACTTTTTTTTACAAAAAAATAAAAAAAAAAAAAAAA
>BLSH010403327.1:64479-76720 GCA_018402905.1 Glandirana rugosa | reverse complement strand
CCCCCCCCCCCCCCCCCCCGGGGCTAACATGGGCATGAGAGATCTAACTGATCCCAGTGACAGGGATCAGTAGATCTCCCATGCCCCCACTAACAGAGCTGGGAACCTAGGGTTGCCACATCATCCCTTTAATCCAGGACACCTATGAATTACACAGGTTGTTCTGAGGCTAATTTAATGCAGATGAAGCACCAAGTGAATTTAATTACCACCTTAATCAGCCACAGAATCTATGCAATTAATATGTGTCCTGGATTAAAGGGATGATGTGGCAACCCTAGGGGAACCGCCGTGTTTACATCTGCGGTTCCCCGTTCTTTCCCTGTGGCCGCTCATCGCAGCTCGCCGGCGGACATCGGGTCCGCCCGTGCCGCGGGCACACTCCTCAGGAGTTGCGGCGGGCCCGCGCGCCCCCTAGCGGCTGTTCGCAGATCGCCGTCTTTTTACGGCGATTCGCGCTCAGCATCCCGACTGCCGCTGTGAAAACACTGCACGCGGTCGGGAAGTGGTTAATATAAATATTATTAAAATTATCATAAATAATGAAGGGGTACACGCTTGAAGGTATAAAGCACCCTGTAGTTCACCACCTCCACTCGATCGTAACATGAAAAGAGAAAAGCGTGTACCCCTTCAGTGCGGAGCGCTTTCCGGTGAGTGGTTTTTACATTGGAAGCACACAGAGGGGGACGCTTGGTGCAGTTTGCAGTGGATACTACTTAACATAGAGACTCACTATTTTGGGAAATTATTTTATTGTTTCCCTTCATTTGAGTAGATACACTTTTTGAACTGTTTGGCACTTTTAAGGAATTCTTGAAGAATCGATGTGATAAATCACCCAGCACATTTGCACTTTCTTTGGAATAACTTTACATATTTTAATTTATACTTTTCATGTGTTAATAGTGCTCAATGATTTTCATTGTTTTTGATTATTTATGATCATTTTTATAATATTTATATTAAGCACGCTTATATTGCACACAAGACTTGACACATTTATTTGATAGCATTCCATACGTGTTGCTTGGAATAATTCATATTGATTTGAATCGCTCATATTTTTGTGGTTATCACACATGAATTCATTTAATCGTGCACATTTGAATTCGTTCTTTTTGGATACGGTACACATTGGACACGTTTATGATCAAATATTATTTATGTTCATTTTATATTTCTGAGATATTTCAACCACAATACACATTTATCCCCTTTCTAATCTTCACAGATAATCAGTTCCCCATAGACACTAATATTTCGTTTAATTCATTACTCACCAGCATTCTGGAAATTTTATCATTTAATTAAAGCCCTTTTCTTTCATCAATAGAGCAGCGCCATACCCACCTTAACTTAAGAGTCCGCGTACAGGGGGAAGGGAGGATCAGACGGGTGATACAGGGGGCCAAATGACACAACACAAGCACTGTGCTGTATAACATGCTTTAAGGCAGTGGTTCTCAACTCCGGTCCTCAGGACCCACCAACAGGCCAGATTTTAAGCATTACCTTGGGGAGATGCAGACTAGAATACTGCAATCACTGAGCAGCAAATGATATCACCTGTGATGCATTTCAGTTATCCTGCAAACCTGACCTGTTAGTGGGTCCCGAGGACCGGAGTTGAGAACCACTGCTTTAAGGGAACAAGGTTCTTTATTATTTTTTTTTTGGGTTAACAAACACGTTAATATAGTAGTGTGTAAGCTATGTGAATTTTTTGGAGGAATCTAAGATTATTAAAAAAAAAACAAAAAAAAAACCTCATCGGGAGTCTCATTGAACACACGTAGGCAGGGCTATAACCACCATAATGCCACTCGTGGCCCTGTGCCTAGGACAGTGGGGTTGGAGGGGGCACCACCAAGCTTCAACATCTTCTAACTGTCATAACTTTTTCCTTTAACGTTTTACCCTCTTCTGACCACTTATGGACATTTTTGGAGCAATTCAGCAAGAGAACTGCAAGGGCAGGAGGAGTGATGAGAGGAGTCAAAGTACTCTCTGCAGTTCAGGAAACCTGAAACTGTAGGAGATCCCTTCAGGCTTATGTGTTTATGTATATAGCCTGACGGGATAGCGTACCGAAACCAACTCCCTTTCTCTTGTTTGTTGGTCCGTAGAGGTGGGGGAAGTCCTCTAAATAGAAAGCAGACAGCACACTGCCTCCAATAATAGCAGATTTTTTTTTTAGCAAAATAATTGCAACACAAGGGGCGGGGCCTAGTAGAAAAGGGTATTATCACTTACCTGGGCCTAGGGTGGTATGTTGGCTAAATAACACTACTCCTTCAAGAAAATAAGTATAAGTGCTAGGAAGAGGTCATCTGGAGCCCAGGGTGAGCATGCCAAACTGAGCCCCCACCCACCTCCCCTCCCCCAAGATGTATGCGCTTAATGTGCCAGCAAAAATCCCCTCATAAAAACATTGATCGCTAATCTGCATGCTTATCCCCCAAGCATAAATGACCTCTCCTCCCAGTACAAATACACCCCCCTACTGAAATCCCCCTCTCAGCATAAATCTATGCCCCTCTCCAAAAAAATCCTGCACTAATTCCCCCCCAAAACCCCCCTCCTAGCTATAATCCCCCCCCCCAAATCCCGCCTCTCAACACAAATCCCCCTAAATCACCACTCTCAGCAACCCCCCCACCCCCGAATTTCCCCTCCTAGAACAATACTTACTCCCTGCCCACCCCCAAATTCCCCCTTCCAACGCAAATCCCCTCCCCTCACAATCCCATTGTGCCCCCACCTAAGATGATACCACAGTGCCCCTCCTGCCCGTCCCTTGTCCCGGCCCTGCTGAGTAACAACTTAATATATAAGTACACTTTTATCCAGCAATCATTCTAATGCCCCCTGGCCCTCCTGATAGCCTCTATATACAGACGTCAGGTCAGACAATCACTGGTATTGATGTGGCAGCCGATCGCCTGCAATGCTTCTCTACTAATTGAGCCAACAGATTCCCCAAGTGCAGCACTGGGAGTGTATTCCTCAATGAATGGGTATAGCTGCCACCTCTGTCTAGGAGGATTGGGCAGTATACCAATCTTCAAGGGCACAGCCCAATCTAGTGGCTATTCCTCACACATTCAAAACTTGTAATAAAATAATTATTAGTATTTATGCTTTTTATTACATTTTTGAGATATGATTAATGGTAATTAATGGCAATGGTTTACTTTTAATAATTGATCTGAAATGTTATATATTCTTGTGTTAGAAAAATGCTGTTACTAAGAAATTCAATATTGTAATAAGTAATACAAGAAACACTCCGTTCACAAAAAAAAAACCTTTGCAGTGGACATCCCACCTTCAAACCTCAAGGGTTACATCTAGGGGTTTGCAGAACAGGCCATACTGCGTAACTGACTCCCACCTCCAGCACTGTTCTCATCTCCCTGAAACTCTGGTCTATGGGCGGAGCCTCAGCGTCATTGTGTACAATGCAGGGGCATTAACCCTTTATTGTATGTGATGGAGGCTGAAGTGTGACCACGGCTGGGGGAAGCTTACAGAAGAGGCTGCAGCAGATTGTTTGCATAAATTGAGGGAGCCATCCAGTATGTACAGTATCTCACAAAAGTGAGTACACCCCTCACATTTTTGTAAATATTTTATTCTATCTTTTCATGTGACAACACTGAAGAAATTACACTTTGCTACAATGTAAAGTAGTGAGTGTACAGCTTGTATAACAGTGTAAATTTGCTGTCCCCTCAAAATAACTCAACACACAGCCATTAATGTCTAAACCACTGGCAATAAAAGTCAGTACACCCCTAAGTGAAAATGTCCAAATTGGGCCCAAAGTGTCAATATTTTGTGTTGTCACCATTATTTTCCAGCACTGCCTTAACCTGCTTGGGCATGGAGTTCACCAGAGCTTCACAGGTTGGCACTGGAGTCCTCTGCCACTCCCCCATGACGATATCACGGAGCTGGTGGATGTTAGAGACCTTGCGCTCCTCCCCCTTCCATTTGAGGATGCCCCACAGATGCTCAATAGGGCTTAGGTCTGGAGACATGTTTGCCAGTCCATCACCTTTACCCTCAGCTTCTTTAGCAAGGCAATGGTCGTCTTGGAGGTGTGTTTGGGGTCGTTATGTCGGAATACTGCCCTGCAGCCCAGTCTCCAAAGGGAGGGGACCATGCTCTGCTTCAGTATGTCACAGTACATGTTGGCATTCATGGTTCCCTCAATGAACTGTAGATCCCCAGGTGCCAGCAGCACTCATGCAGCCCCAGACCATGACACTCCCACCACCATGCTTGACTGTAGGCAAGACACACTTGTCTTTGTACTCCTCATCTGGTTGCCGCCACATGCACTTTACCCCATCGGAACCAAATAAGTTTATCTTGGTCTCATCAGACCACAGGACATGGTTCCAGTAATCCATGTCCTTAGTCTGCTTGTCTTCAGCAAACTGTTTGCAGGCTTTCTTATGCATCATCTTTAGAAGAGGCTTCCTTCTGGGACGAGAGCCATGCAGACCAATGTGATGCAGTGTGCGGCGTATGGTCTGAGCACTGACAGGTTGACCCCCCACCCCTTCAACCTCTGCAGCAATGCTGGCAGCACTCATACGTCTATTTCCCAAAGACAACCTCTGGATATGATGCTGAGCATGTGCACCAAACTTCTTTGGTCGACCATGGCGAGGTCTGTTCTGAGTGGAACTTGTCCCGTTAAACCACTGTATGGTCTTGGCCACTGTGCTGCAGCTCAGTTTCAGGGTCTTGGCAATCTTCTTATAGCCTAGGCCATCTTTATGTAGAGCAACAATTCTTTTTTCAGATCCTCAGAGAGTTCTTTGCCATGAGGTGCCACGTTGAACTTCCAGTGACCAGTATGAGAGTGAGAGCGATAACACCAAATTTAACACACCTGCTCCCCATTCACACCTGAGACCTTGTAACACTAACGAGTCACATGACACCAGGGAAGGAAAATGGCTAATTGGGCCCAGTTTGGACATTTTCACTTAGGGGTGTATTCACTTTTGTTGCCAGCGGTTTAGACATTAATGGCTGTGTGTTGAGTTATTTTGAGGGGACAGCAAATTTACACTGTTATACAAGCTGTACACTCACTACTTTACATTGTAGCAAAGTGTCATTTCTTCAGTGTTGTCACATGAAAAGATAGAATAAAATATTTACACCTGCACCTTACATTCTGCACCCCGTAGACTATCAGCATTTAACCCTTGCAGCGTGGGGTAGGCCCCACTACAAGGGTACTTTTTTTGTGTCCAGAGATGGGCTTTAAAATATATGAAGTTAGGGTGCCACAAGCACTGGACAAACATTTGGATTAATTTTGGGTGCAGACGGATAAATGAATGAAAAATCTCCAATCCCAGGCGACCTTTTTATTTAAAGATCTCATACATTCGCTCTGTGTAAACAATATTGGTTTATTTTCTTATTAAAAGGAATATTTAGCATTTGCAGTAAGATAACATAGTGAAATGCTGTCCAATGCACGTATGATATAAGTTACTTTAGAAGCTCTAAGCTAATTATAGCTATTCCCAGTATTTTTTATTATCATTCCATTATATTACTTTAGTTATTGTCTGTGCATTTCGACTATCTCTATATTTTTGACATCTTTCCAATACTCTTTACACAGAGAGCTCTTGTCTATTTTCCGGATGTACCCAGTCGGACCTCTTTCCCTTCTTCATTGGGTTTAATCCCTAGTGGCTACACCCCGAAGTGGCATACTGGCCCTTCGTCCCTGGTCCCTGGCCTCTACAAACACAATATGGTTGAGCCAGCTCCAGAAGAAATCTTGTAACACAATTACAATATCATATCTTACGGTTTTATATGCCGATTTACTCTCCTTCAATCTTGGGAGGGCCATATGGTGTTTTGTCTGGTCTGCCTGTCTGAAAATGGTTAGTGGCACATATACATATCTACCCATCTAATACCATGGATTGTACATATATTTGAATTATTCTGTTATTTATTGCATTTTTTTTATATTTTAGAACCCCTTCTGTATCATTCCAAACATCCCTGAAGAAGGGAATCTAGAAAAGCGTCAGTTTTTTTTCGTAGTTCCTTTTCAACTCCAGGGTTCCTTTACCACCATGTGTCTTGGCATAGTGTTTTTGTCTTGTCGTTTTGTTTATGTGGTCCCCTTTTATCAGCGCTTGTGTCTTGGCCTCTAGGCCCTTTTTACACATTTATATCAATAAATATTATTTAATATTTTACTATTCATGGAATCTGTGTGTATCCAGTCCATGTATGCCCAAAGTCCCTTTCTTTGGAGGGTTTACCCACACTTTTTGTACGTTATGGGATGTTGGCATACACTCAGAATCCCCACCACTCTCTCTTGTTCTCTCTGAAAAGCAGTCCATCGCATTTGACTGGCAGTTGCAGGGCACTGGTGTGGCATTTACAGGGTTAAGCCTGTCGGTGAGGAGGCAACATATCACATCCTCACCACCAGTTTTAACCCTGTAAATGCCACACCACAGCACAGCAACCGTATACATTAAGCACAGTTACAAGTTGGTTGCAGCACAACTCCATACACTTCAATGGGTGGCCTTCTCTGGTGGTATTGCATGCCAAATTCAACGTGCGGTTTAATTTTTGGTGCCGCCACGGCATGTCCTTGCTTAGGTGGGCAGTCAGGGGGTGGACGTCCATGTAAACTAGCCCCGGGGTGGCAGTAAAAGCGGCAGTCGAGCAGCGGTTTTACCGCCCCCTAACTGCCAACCTAAATTACTGCATGCAGCCGTTCAGGGCTGTACACATGTTACGTCTGTGAAGCTTTGGTGTGCAGCCGCAGCAAAAAAAAAAAAATGGTATGTCACATTTGGCGGGTGGTACCGCAGTGGTGGTCAAAATATGTGGGGCCTAAAGTGCGGTCCCTAACATCAGACAAGGGCTTCACATAGTATTCAGTTTGTATTCAATGTCAGAGACTATGGGCAGACATAACAAAAAAGCTGGTCAGACATGATACAAGAGATGGTCAGAGACTGCAGACATGATACAAAAGATGGTCAGAGATTGCAGACATGATACAAGAGATGGTCAGAGACTGTGGACATGATAGCGGAGATGGTCAGAGATTCCAGACATGATACAGTAGATGGTCAGAGACTGAGGATATGATAGAAGAAATGGTCAGAGACTGCAGATATGATATAAAAGTTAGTCAGAGACTGAGGACAGGATACAAGAGATTCTTAGATACTGAAGACATGATACAAGAGATGGTCAGAGACTGCAGACATGATACAAGAGATGGTCAGAGACTGTGGACATGATAACGGAGATGGTCAGAGATTCCAGACATGATACAGTAGATGGTCAAAGACTGAGGACATGATAGAAGGAATGGTCAGAGACTGCAGATATGACACAAGAGATGGTCAGAGACTGCAAACATGATGATATAAAAGTTGGTCAGAGACTGAGGACAGAGTACAAGAGATTCTTAGATACAGAAGACATGATACAAGAGATGGTCAGAGACAGAGGGCAGGATACAAGAGATGGTCAGAGACTGTGGACATGATACAAGAGATGGTCAGAGACTGTGGACATGATACAAGAGATGGTCAGATATTCTAGACATGTTTAAGTAGATGGTCAGAAACTGAGGACCTGATAGAAGAAATGGCCAGAGACTGCAGAGATGACGCAAGAGATGGTCAGAGACTGAGGGCAGGATACAAGAGATGGTCAGAGACTGTGGACATGATACAAGAGATGGTCAGAGACTGCAGATATGATAGAAGAAATGGCCAGAGACTGCAGAGATGACGCAAGAGATGGTCAGAGACTGTAGACATGATATAAAAGTTGGTCAGAGACTGAGGACAGGATACAAGAGATTCTTAGATACAGAAGACATGATACAAGAGATGGTCAGAGACAGAGGGCAGGATACAAGAGATGGTCAGAGACTGTGGACATGATACAAGAGATGGTCAGAGACTGTGGACATGATACAAGAGATGGTCAGATATTCTAGACATGTTTAAGTAGATGGTCAGAAACTGAGGACCTGATAGAAGAAATGGCCAGAGACTGCAGAGATGACGCAAGAGATGGTCAGAGACTGAGGGCAGGATACAAGAGATGGTCAGAGACTGTGGACATGATACAAGAGATGGTCAGAGACTGCAGATATGATAGAAGAAATGGCCAGAGACTGCAGAGATGACGCAAGAGATGGTCAGAGACTGTAGACATGATATAAAAGTTGGTCAGAGACTGAGGACAGGATACAAGAGATTCTTAGATACAGAAGACATGATACAAGAGATGGTCAGAGACAGAGGGCAGGATACAAGAGATGGTCAGAGACTGTGGACATGATACAAGAGATGGTCAGAGACTGTGGACATGATACAAGAGATGGTCAGATATTCTAGACATGTTTAAGTAGATGGTCAGAAACTGAGGACCTGATAGAAGAAATGGCCAGAGACTGCAGAGATGACGCAAGAGATGGTCAGAGACTGCACGCATGATACAAGAGATGGTCAGAGACTGCAGACATGATACAAGAGATGGTCAGAGACTGCAGACGTGATAGAAGAAATGGCCAGAGACTGCAGAGATGATGCAAGAGATGGTCAGAGACTGCAGACATGATATAAAAGTTGTTTAGAGACTGAGTACAGGATACAAGAAATTCTTAGCTACTGAAGACATGATACAAGAGATGGTCAGAGTGGGCCTGATACAGGATACTGCCTGACTGTGAACATGCTATAGGAATTGTTGGAAACTTGGGGACATACTTCAGGAGACATAATATAAGAGACTGCTAGAAATCACTACTATAACAGGGCAATAGGGAGGCACAGATCAGTGTCTGCAGGAGTTCTGAGGGCAACACAGAAAGGGCCAACGGGCTACAGGTTGGGCACCAGGGGACTAATGTGACCCATTCAAATGAATGGGACTGCCCC
Organism: Glandirana rugosa; assembly: GCA_018402905.1. Lineage (NCBI taxonomy): Eukaryota > Metazoa > Chordata > Amphibia > Anura > Ranidae > Glandirana > Glandirana rugosa. Next base: position 67,739 of record BLSH010403327.1, on the reverse strand, counting down.
GGTAACTGGTGATGTTTGCAATCCGGCACTTCTCTGCACAGGGGGCCTAACACAATGTGAACAATAAAACAAATGGCTGTCTCAGCAGCTCCGTACAGACTCCTGGGGGAGTGAGTGAGAGTTCCAGCGAAATACTAAAGCGCTTGGGACAGCCATGTGATAAAAACCAAAAGGAGGATCTTGAAAGGAGGGCAATCAAGAAGTAATAAAAACAAATTTATTCCTGGTTAGGAGCATCACACTTAAAAAACATTCATTGAAAAAACATTCATTAAAAATACAAAGCCAATAAAAACAGTCAGGAGATGGTTACCTCAATTCTATAGATTTGAAAGAATAATGACTGATCATGACGAGCCTAAGGGGTCTGCGCCAAGTTCCGGCCAAGAGCAGCCAAACAACACCCAGAGGTCAGGGACAAGTGTGTAGTGGAGATGAAGATGTTGCTGCCGGCTAAGGTAACTCTGAGACCGCACAGAGCTGAAGTGTGCTGGTAGAGCCGGAGATCTTACCCGGTCAGTGTGGAGAGCGATGGCGGGGAGGATGCTGCTAGCCTGATGTGCTGGTATGTGGCTGGGGAGCAGGGATTCGCTGTGTCTCCCCTATCCCTGTGGGGTGGATGGTCGCGCCCGACTTGCTGGAGGGAGGTGGTGGGGATGGAGCACGGGGAGCTCCTCGTCTGCTCACCCATAAATTTACACAACATAATCACAACTGCAAGAGGGCCAAAAGGCCAAAAATTGTGGAGACAAGGGAACCCATAAATTAGGTTGGTATAGATTCGCCCTTCCGAGTGACATATTGGATAAGCGACACAGAAGGACCATGTGATAAATCCTTGACCTTGAAGTGTGCTTTAGTTCCAAGTGCATCATAAGCTGTCGGGCCCTGGACCTGATTGTAAGCCGACCTCACAGGTGAGCAGACGAGGAGCTCCCCGTGCTCCAGCCCCGCACCTCCCTCCAGCAAGACGGGCGCGACCATCCACCCCACAGGGATAGGAGAGACACGGCGAATCACTGCTCCCCAACCACATACCAGCACATCAGGCTAGTAGCATCCTCCCGGCCATCGCTCTCCACACTGACCGGGTAAGATCTCCGGCTCTACCAGCACACTTCAGCTCTGTGCGGTCTCAGAGTTACCTTAGCCGGCAAAAACATCTTCATCTCCACTACACACTTGTCCCTGATCTCAGGGTGTTGTTTGGCTGCTCTTGGCCGGAACTTGGCGCAGACCCCTTAGGCTCGTCACAATCAGTCATTATTCTTTCAAATCCATAGAATTGAGGTAACCATCTCCTGACTGTTTTTATTGGCTTTGTATTTTTAATGAATGTTTTTTCAATTAATGTTTTTTTAAGTGTGATGCTCCTAATTAGGAATAAATTAGTTTGTATTACTTCTTGATTGCCCTCCTTTCAAGATCCTCCTTTTGGTTTTTATCACATGGCTGTCCCAAGTACTTTAGTATTTCGCTGGAACTGCCCCAGTAACTGCCTGCAATACATGTGGTTGCGGTATGATCAGTTGGCATTTTCAAGGTTAAAATAGGAGGTAGTATATCACCTTCTCCTGTGTGTCTAACACCCTCTGAAATGTGATCCCCCGCACAGGGCCGGCCCTACCATAGGTCCCAGTGGGTCCATTGGACCCAGGCAGCAGTTTGAAAGGGGCAGCAAATTGAACCACGGCCACCTCTCCTTCTCTTCTATTTACCCAGCAAATTGATGACCAAGATTTTTTTTCCAGCAGTTTTGTGCATCATGACAACAACTGCCCCCCGGGATGCTCCCCCTGCCCCTATACTACCCTAGCCTGTCTATATACTGCCTGCCCCTATACTGCCCTAGTCCGCCCCTATACTGCCCTAGCACACTCTTGGAATTGAACATAATGTCATATCATTTTGCATATAGACAAGGTGCTGTTGCATGTAAATCTGCCTTCCTGATAAATTTAATCTCAGTTTTAATTATCATGACATAAAATAATGCATGTGGGGGCCTTTTGGTGGGCATGATTTTTTTTAGGGGGGTGGGTGGCATTTCATTCTTGGACCCAGGCAGCACAATTTCTTGGGCCAGCCCTGCCACCGCACAGCGCTTTTCAGAGGGGTGCCAGTGTGAATGAGCCTGAAGGAAAATGAGAAGATCAGGCTCCTATGGGTGACAGCTATTTCCTCTTCTATAAATGAGCTGTGAGTTTCTGAGAATCAAGTGCACCCAATTAGAACTTCCTCTGATGTCACCGTTTTACACAATAAATATTGACTTCTCTTTGGTTGCAAAACCCCTTTTATCACCCCGGCCCTATAAACCCGCTGTCATCCCGTTACAACATTCCGCCGCTATCAGGAGGAAGAAGAGCAGAAAGAGACGAGGCCATGCCAGGGGAAAGTAAGATCACATGACACGTTAACCCTTGTCGCTAAACTTCTCCACTTCACATTTCTTGTAAGGACAAAGTCTATTCACAGCAAAGTATACTGGGAGGCTGAGCCACTGTCTTCTGTTAAAGAACTGAGCATGTGAATTCTCACTCCTCTTGCTGCATTCACCATATTGTAAAACAAAGATCAGCAGACCAGCATTGCTTCCGTGCCCCTCTCTGATTTAGTTTCACTAAGGACTTGGTTAGGTTCCACCAAATGCTTAGTGGGCAGTACGAGAGCTCTCAATGGATGGCAATAGCAGAGAGCAGAGCTGTGGGAGGGGCACAGCTGGCTCCACCCACTACAGGCTGGCTGCAGAAAACTACAGGAGGGGGCGGAGACAAGACCAGTCACCCTGCACAAGGAGAGGGAGCAGCGGTGAGCGGTCTTTATTACAGGAAGTGCACACAGTGGTTGACAGAAATACACAGATTTTAGTACAATTCTAGGAAGAACACAGGACCAGTCTGATGTCTGAATGGAACCCCAACACACCTTCCAATAGATGTGCATTGCAGCATGGGACAGCTCAATACTGTGTGATGCAGCGCAATGTCAAAAATGTATCAGCAGCGCAATGTACATGAATAAATGTCACCGCATCACAGGAGTGCACCTGATGAGTCATGCATGTTACCGCAAAATCATGATGTGAATGAGCCCCAACTCTGCGGCTGCAAGCACAGCCCTCCACCTCCCGACACGAACGTCGGCGTCACAACCCCGAGTAAGTGTAGTACTAAAACGCCATTGTACGTACTGAGTAGTCCACGTGAGGACACTACGCCACTGTAAATAAGTACATGTAACGCGACGACTATGTAAAA
>BLSH010403327.1:29145-56737 GCA_018402905.1 Glandirana rugosa | reverse complement strand
GGGAGAATTAATTTGATTAAAATGAAGATACTCCCAATTTTTCTATATGCTCTAAGACATGCCCCAGTGTGGATCCCAAAGTCTTTCTTCCGTCAATTTGACTCAATTATTCTCCCCTTTATATGGAGGGCTAGGCCTCCCCGATTAAATAAAGCCATTCTTAAACGCCCTTGGTTGGAGGGTGGCCTGGCATGTCCTGATCTCCAAAAATACTACTTTGCGGCCCTACTTAACCATGCTCATAATTGGGTGGTGTCGGATGACTCCAACGCTGCTGTAGTTTTGGAGGCGGCTCTTCTGGGGTCCTACGAGTCTCTGAGAAACAGCCTGTACAGAGGAGTCAGGGCACAATTCCCCTTTACGAAGTCGATGAAAATAGTGATTAGAGTATGGCAGCTTCTGGTATGTAAACACCCCGACTCCCAGACGTGGTCCCCTGAGGTACCGCTTTGGTTTAATCCTCAACTCCCTCAGTTCCTAACGGTCCCGGAGCTGGGCTTCTGGGCAGCGAGGGGGGTGAAGAGACTGGAGCATCTATTAGTGGCTGGTCACTTTCCCTCCTTCGATTCCTTCAAGGAACGATTTGGGCTCCTTAATCAGCATTTTTTTAAATAGCTACAAATCCGCCATGCCTTCAATGCGCAATTCGGTTCCAGTCCTCCATCTCTGCTCCGCTCGTCCTTGGAGTCCTCCCTCCGGGAGACCTCTTTGGTGAAACCTACCTCCTCAATTTACAGGGCGCTCCAGCCCTCGGTCCACTTTGGAATGGAGGGCCTATTTAACAAATGGAAAACTGTATGTTCTGAGCTGGAGGCAGAGGACTGGGAAGACATGTGGGATTACCCGTTTACGTTCTTGGTTTCAGCCAGGGATCGGTTAATTCAGTATAAAATACTGCACTGTGCTTATATGACTCCACATAAACTCTCTAAAATTTATCCTAATTCAAACATGGTATGTTGGAAATGTGGAATTGCTGGAGATGATTTTATACACATGTTTTGGACATGTCCTACAATCAGAGATTTCTGGAGTAGGATTTTGGCCTTTATTGAAGTGCTCACCACTATCCATATTCCCTCAAAGGTGGAGATTTGTCTGCTGGGATTGGTGGGGGACCTGGCCCACCGCCGGGCGGTCAGAACTCTCCTGGGCCTGCTCCTGTTTTATGCCAGGAAGGCTATTCTCCTGCGCTGGAAACAGGCGTTGGCCTCCACGCTCGAATCTTGGAAAGCATTGGTGAATTCAGTGGTCCCTCTATATAAAGCTACATATGCCGTTAGGGGGTGCCCAGCTAAATTTGATAAAGTATGGCATATATGGTTGGAATCAGACTCTACTAATGCTTCTCAGTGAGGGCCATGACAGGTTTGTTTAGAGTTACTCAACTAGTCAGTGGTTATTCCTCATAAGTGTGCCTCCCCTCTGTTTCCATATGATAACTGAATAGCATGGTTTCCATGATACCCCTGATCATCTCCTTTTTGTTGGTGACGCCTTCTGGGTCCGGACGTCGGGTGGCTACGAGCACTTTCAGAAAATGGATAGCATTGTTGTTAAGTTTGATGTTCACTGTTACCTTTTAGTTTTGTTTTTACTATAAGCCTGGGTATGCCCAATAGGCTTTGTTTTGTGAATAATTGAAAAATCTTCAATAAATACAACTTTTCAAAAAAAAAAAACTCCTGGTTCCTCTCTCCTGCACTCTTCTTACTTCCTCTGGTGAGGTCTGGAAGGAAATTTACCAGCCTCCAACTTCCATGGCCTAACTAACACTTATGAGACCTGATGTAGATTTATCAGGCCTTCGGACCACCCTTTGTGGGCATAGGGGTTGAGGTTCCCCTGTGTAGCAAAGTCATTTCGTTGGTGCTAGCTAGTCAATGATGGACTACAACTCCCAGCCCATCCACACACTGTCCATGACACCAGACCCCAAACTCCTCCTGCACCTTCTCCAGACTGTACTCTTCCCAATCTGTACTGTGCATCTCACTCCCTTGGGCTGTGTCACTCACTGTTACTTGTAGTTCCTCCCGGAGATCTCTCTGTAGTGCTCACGCTCCTGCTGTTCTCTTCCACTCACCCTTGTGCCTCTCCTCCAGGATCTCTCTCTCCTCCTGGCTGCACCCGAGCTCTCCCAGGCCAAGGTCACTCCCCCCCAGACTAGGGGCTCCCTCAGACCCAAACGGCCTCCACACTACATCTCCGTCTCTTCCACCCGAACTTCTCCTCTCCCCACTGTGCAGACAACAGTATTTAAAGAGGCCTGCCCATGCCAATCTAGGTTGGGGATTGGTCAGGGCTCCTTAATATACTTCAAAAAGTCTCACCTCCTTTCCCATCCCCTTTTCCAGAACGTTCTGAAGAAGAGGGGATGGGTTACCAAGGGGTGTTGCTTCCTGAAGTCTCCAGCTCTCCCTGGGCCACTCCCCTGCCCAGAATCAAAACAATCGGGCCTGAATCTCAGCCAGGCCTGACTAAATTTACCTACTCTCAAACAAAAACCTGCCTCTAAGCACCTACCTATGGTAGTGGGTGCTGCACTTATGAAGGAAGGAGCATAGTCATCAGGTGGAGCAATCAGCTGAGTGTACTTTTGTAAGAGAGCATGGGGGAGGGGACCTGTCTCCTCACAAAGTTGTTCAAAAGGAAGTGAACTGTCGTTGGAAATTATATGGGGGCAGTAGAGAGCTCAAAAAATGTTGGCGTTGTAAGGCACTCCATAAGTCAAGATGATAGCGACCCCACGGCAACTCTGACAGCGAGGACCAACGGGTGGACCCTGATGATGTTTTTATGACAAAATGCATGGGTGGAGCTTGGTCACGTGACATCGTGGTGGAAGTAGGCCATCTTAATGACTGGAAACATTCTCAAGATTTCATGGACTGACATGCGATTTTCACATGTTATGTTTGTGAGTATATTGGTGAATTTTTAAATAAATGTTGGTTATCAGTAATACTGCACAATAAAGTGTCTTTTACCTATCCCCAAACACTGCATGATCTGAGGTCCTTCTTCGATGGGGTTATTTATGTAGATTGGCCTACAGACAATTGGTGTTCCTGTGGATGTGGTGGCTTGGAGCTGGGTTTAACTGAGCATGTTTGACCGCTACAGTGCCTTGCGAAAGTATTTGGCCCCCTTTGAACTTTGCGACCTTTTGCCACATTTCAGGCTTCAAACATAAAGATATAAAACTGTAATTTTTTGTGAAGAATCAACAACAAGTGGGACACAATCATGAAGTGGAACAAAATTTATTGGATATTTCAAACCTTTTTAACAAATAAAAAAACTGAAAAATTGGGCGTGCAAAATGATTCAGCCCCTTTACTTTCAGCGCAGCAAACTTTCTCCAGAAGTTCAGTGAGGATCTCTGAATGATCCAATGTTGACCTCAATGACTAATGATGATAAATAGAATCCACCTGTGTGTAATCAAGTCTCCGTATAAATGCACCTGCACTGTGATAGTCTCAGAGGTCCGTTTAAAGCGCAGAGAGCATCATGAAGAACAAGGAACACACCAGGCAGGTCCGAGATACTGTTGTGGAGAAGTTTAAAGCCGGATTTGGATACAAAAAGATTTCCCATGCTTTAAACATCCCAAGGAGCCCTGTGCAAGCGATAATATTGAAATGGAAGGAGTATCAGACCACTGCAAATCTACCAAGACCTGGCCATCCCTCTAAACTTTCAGCTCATACAAGGAGAAGACTGATCAGAGATGCAGCCAAGAGGCCCATGATCACTCTGGATGAACTGCAGAGATCTACAGCTGAGGTGGGAGACTCTGTCCATAGGACAACAATCAGTCGTATACTGCACAAATCTGCCCTTTATGGAAGAGTGGCAAGAAGAAAGCCATTTCTTAAAGATATCCATAAAAAGTGTTGTTTAAAGTTTGCCACAAGCCACCTGGGAGACACCAAACATGTGGAAGAAGGTGCTCTGGTCAGATGAAACCAAAATCGCAATGCAAAACGTTATGTTTGGCGTAAAAGCAACACAGCTCATCACCCTGAACACACCATCCCCACTGCCAAACATGGTGGTGGCAGCATCATGGTTTGGGCTGCTTTTCTTCAGCAGGGACAGGGAAGATGGTTAAAATTGATGGGAAGATGGATGGAGCCAAATACAGGACCATTCTGGAAGGAAACCTGATGGAGTCTGCAAAAGACCTGAGACTGGGACAGAGATTTGTCTTCCAACAAGACAATGATCCAAAACATAAAGCAAAATCTACAATGGAATGGTTCACAAATAAACATATCCAGGTGTTAGAATGGCCAAGTCAAAGTCCAGACCTGAATCCAATCGAGAATCTGTGGAAAGAACTGAAAACTGCTGTTCACAAACGCTCTCCATCCAACCTCACTGAGCTCGAGCTGTTTTGCAAGGAGGAATGGGCAAAAATTTCAGTCTCTCGATGTACAAAACTAATAGAGACTTCCCCAAGCGACTTACAGCTGTAATGGCAGCAAAAGGTGGCGACAAAGTATTAAATTAAGGGGGCTGAATAATTTTGCACGCCCAATTTTTCAGTTTTTTATTTGTTAAAAAAGTTTGAAATATCCAATAAATTTCGTTCCACTTCATGATTGTGTCCCACTTGTTGCCGATTCTTCACAAAAAATTACAGTTTTATATCTTTATGTTTGAAGCCTGAAATGTGGCAAAAGGTCGCAAAGTTCAAAGGGGGCCGAATACTTTCGCAAGGCACTGTATATACAGAGTTGTCCACCATTGACATAAAGGGTCAGTGTGTGCTTTGCTCTTGGTGGAGGACCTTTACAGCACTTCTTGTGTGTGGAAATCGCACCGGTTGAATCCCATACTTTGAAACCTTTAACATCCTATTGAAAAGGACTTTATTTTGCATATTTATGTGAAAGCGCTGCACCTAAAATATTATGCCAATACTAAAATTCTAATTCCACAAGCAGTTAATACTTTCAATACAAAATTGAGCTAAAGATGGTTTTTTAGAAGATATAGCTCGGGTCCAAGAAGGAAAGTGAGAACCCCCGTTTCAAGCCCCCCCTAGAAGAAGAACGCAGACAGCTTCGCTTGTAAACTTCAATCTGTTGTCAATACAGTAGGTATCAACAACCGACAGGATACATAAGATTCTAGCTCAGTGGCAGTTTATTACCCCGGCTTAACGGCAGCGGGACCATTGACCTGCAGAAGACCGGGGTTCACCCCCACCTTCCATGCTCTCATATATAGGGAATGGCAGCCATGGAATTATACTGTATATAAGTTATAGAGAGGTGCAATGTAATTGAGAACATCAGGTTCTATCAGGGGTGATAAGATAACACAGCTGCAAGATTAGATAAAATTGGGGCGGGTTTCCCATGCACCCTGGTGACCTTCATCTTTGCAGACGAGAGCGCATTCATGGACATACCAAGGATGAGGCAATTATCAGGAAAGCCTTATCAGGCCATAGAAGCGATACAGCTACAGATAACATTTTCACTTTTTTTCTAAGGATTTAGCAGCATGGTGTGTTTGTTTCTTTGATTTTTTCTTTAGATAATTGTGTGAATGTAAACCATTTTATCAATATACAGTATCTCACAAAAGTCAGTACACCCCTCACATTTTTGTAAATATTTTATTCTATCTTTTCATGTGACAACACTGAAGAAATGACACTTTGCTACAATGTAAAGTAGTGAGTGTACAGCTTGTATAACAGTGTAAATTTGCTGTCCCCTCAAAATAACTCAACACACAGCCATTAATGTCTAAACCGCTGGCAACAAAAGTGAGTACACCCCAAAGTGAAAATGTTCAAATTGGGCCCAAAGTGTCAATATTTTCTGTGGCCACCATTATTTTCCAGCACTGCCTTAACCCTCTTGGGCATGGAGTTCACAAGAGCTTCACAGGTTGGCACTGGAGTCCTCTTCCCCTCCTCCATGATGACATCACGTGGCTGTAGGATGTTAGAGACCTTGCGCTCCTCCACCTTCCATTTGAGGACGCCCCACAGATGCTCAATAGGGTTTAGGTCTGGAGACATGCTTGGCCAGTCCATCACCTTTACCCTCAGCTTCTTTAAAAAGGCAGTGGTCATCTTGGAGGTGTGTTTGGAGTCCTTACCATATTGGAATACTGCCCTGTGGCCCAGTCTCTGAAGGGAGGGGATCATGCTCTTCTTCAGTATTTCACAGTACATGTTGGCATTCATGGTTCCCTCAATGAACTGTAGCTCCCCAGTGCCGGCAGCACTCATGCAGCCCCAGACCATGACACTCCCACCACCATGCTTGACTGTAGGCGAGACACACTTGTCTTTGTACTCCTCACCTGGTTGCTGCCACACACGCTTGACACCATCTGAACCAAATACGTTTATCTTGGTCTCATCAGACCACAGGACAGGACATGGTTCCAGTAATTCATGTCCTTAGTCTGCTTGTCTTCAGCAAACTGTTTGCGGGCTTTCTTGTGCATCATCTTTAGAAGAGGCTTCCTTCTAGGATGACAGCCATGCAGACCAATTTGATGCAGTGTGCGGCGTATGGTCTGAGAAGTGACAGGCTGACCCCCCACCCCTTCAACCTCTGCAGCAATGCTGGCAGCACTCATACGTCTATTTCCCAGAGACAACATCTGGATATGACGCTGAGCATGTGCACTCAACTTTTTTGGTTGACAATGGTGAGGCGCTGTTCTGAGTGGAACCGGTCATGTTAAACCGCTGTATGGTCTTGGCCACCATGCTGCAGCTCAGTTTCAGGGTCTTGGCAATCTTCTTAAATCCTAGGCCACCTTTATGTAGAGCAACAATTCTTTTTTTCAGATCCTCAGAGAGGATCTTTGCCATGAGGTGCCATGTTGAACTTCCAGTGACCAGTATGAGAGAGTGAGAGCGATAACACCAAATTTAACACACCTGCTCCCCATTCACATCTGAGACCTTGTAACACTAACGAGTCACATGACACCAGGGAGGGAAACTAGTTAATTGGGCCCAATTTGGACATTTTCACTTAGGAGTGTACTCACTTTTGTTGCCAGTGGTTTAGACATTAACGGCTGTTTGTTGAGTTATTTTGAGGGGACAGCAAATTTACACTGTTATACAAGCTGTACACTCACTACTTTACATTGTAGCAAAGTGTCATTTCTTCAGTGCTGTCACATAAAAAATGATATAATAAAATATTTACAAAAATATGAGGGGTGTACTCACTTTTGTGAGATACTGTATGTTAAAGCTGCACTCCGGCTTAACACACCTTCCCACAAACCATAAGCCCACCCATACACATAGATTTCCCCCAGGCTGAACGAGAGAAATGTATTTGATCTGACTGATCTTGTAACTGATAAATTCTCCCCTGCTGGCTATTGTACTCTGACAGCCAGCAACCGCAGCTGTCAGAAAAACCGAACAGTGACTGCACATAATTGGATGCAGGAGCTGTGCGGACAATAATTTTCCTCCCCGCTCCCTTGGCAGATGAATGGTGCCAGCAGGGCCACCCGCAGCTAAAATTTAGGCCAATTCAGCAGGAGTCAGCCAAAATTCTATAGCAGCCTTTAAGGTATTATAAAGTCTCCAGGTTTTTCATCTTAAAAGCATTCTATGCATTAAGGTGAAAAACCTTCTGTGCTGCAGCTGCCCCCAGAGCCCCCCCCCCCTTTTTTTCTTAACTGAGCCCATCCATTCCAGCGATGTGCACCAGCCCAGCAACTCCAGCCGCTGTCTCCGTCCCCACTGGTTGGATAGCAGCAGGAGCTATTGCTGTCAGCCAAATCCAGTGATGCAGGAGCGGGGGGGCGGACCGAGTTCTGTCTGTGTCAATGTATGCAACAGCAGGACTCGGCAGCGCACCCACATGGGTGCCCCCATTGAAAGCAGCTCTCCGTGGGGCACCCGATGAAGAGGAGGAGCCAGGAGTGCCGCCGGGATATCCAAGAAGAGAAGGATCAGAGCTGCTCTGTGCAGAACCCTTGTATAACGTGTTTGATATATAAAAAAACCTTTACAATCACTTTAAAGTGTTACTAAAGACATGATGGTTTCTAGCTTAAAGTGATTGTAATGGCAGAAGGTACATTCTATGCATTAAGATAAAAACCTTCTGTGTGCAGCAGCCCCCTAATACTTACCTGAGCCCCATCTAAATCCAGCGATGTTGCACAAGTGTCTCGGCTGCCCGGGGCCCCCCCCCCCCCTCATTGGCTGAGACAGCAATGCAGTGCCATTGGCTCCTGCTGCTGATGACCTTAGACCATTCAGAGTATGACAAAATGTGGAAAATTTCAAGGGGTGTGAATACTATTTGAAGGCACTGTACCACCCCCAACTGTAAGTGTAAACCAAAGTCTTAGTGCAGCAATGATGGCAAGAATCCACCTGACACAGAGGTGTGCCAATCACCAATCACAATCAAAGGACTGTCAGGCATAATTTATAAGAATAATAACTCAGTGACAAGGTAGGATAGGTTCCCTATAAGCACATACTTTTCCTTTAACTCAGACATCGGAAATGAGAACCTAATTGCCGGAAAGCATGTGGTAACTGGGGCACGAATATTGGCGTCTTTATACACATTTCTTATTAAAGCGCTGATAGAACGGTATTACACGCCTCACTAGGTCCCGGCGGAGTGCAGAACAGAATTAATCCTTCAGTAAAACAGTCGCTGGCCAATTATAGGGACAGCGAGCCGCAATCAGGACGGCACTCACCTGAAGGCCTCGTTCATGGTTTGGTAGTTGAAGTGCTCGGGAGCTAATCCTATCAGCACTGCGTTGGGACTGTCGCTGGCGATTCCTGGGAGCACAGAACGGAGAGGTCACTAGGAGAAGACTTGGCAGTAATTGAATTGTACATTCAGCCTATCAGTTAGTCATGCTTCAGTACAAAGCCCAAGGTGCAAATTCTCATCAATGCAAAAAAAAAACCTTTAATTCTCCGACCGGTATTAAAATAGTCTTTATAGGAGACGCACCTTTCCTCTGTTCTCTCTACGACAGGCTTCTCATTATCTTCTTCACCGGGATGGTAATGGGTCTGCACCCCCAATGTATCTAATGGTTTCACCATTTACAGACAATGAAAATACCTGGATAGTATTTTGTTATATTGATTAGAATTATATATTATATTATACTATATCATCCCTCATATTATAATATTTTATATTACACCTGGTATTATAACATACTATATTATACCTTGTATTATATTATACTATATTATTCCATGTATTATATTATACTATATCATCCCTCGTATTATAATATTCTATTTTACACCTAATATTATAAAACATACTATATTTTACCTCGTATTATAATATAATATATTATACTACTTATATTATACTATATTATACCTCATATTATATTATACCTCGTATTATATTATACTATATTAAAACTCATATTATATTATACTACATTATACCTCGTATTATATTATACTATATTATAATACATTATACCTCATATTATTTTATACTATATTATACCTCATATTATATTATACCTCGTATTATATTATACTATATTATACCTCGTATTATATTATACTTTATTATACCTCATATTATATTATACCATATTATACCTCGTATTATATTATACTATATTATTCCATGTATTATATTAGAATATATTGTACCTCGTATTATATTATACTATATTATACCACATATTATATTATACTATATTATACCTCGTATTATATTATACTATATTATACCACATATTATATTATACCACATATTATATTATACCTCATATTATATTAAACTATATTATACCATATATTATATTATACTATATTACACCTCATATTATATTATACCTCGTATTTTATTATACTATATTATTCCATGTATTATATTATAATATATTGTACCTTGTATTATATTATATTATACCACGTATTATATTATACCTCATATTATATTATACCACGTATTATATTATACCACATACAGTATTATATTATACTACATTATAACTCATATTATATTACACCGCGTAATATATTATACTATATTATACCACGTATTATATTATACTATACTATATTAGCTTAGATTATACCTTGTATAAAAAAAACCCCAAAAAAACACAACATTCCCCTTTATCTATGAGGGTGATCTATGTACATTATATGGATTTTAACAAACTTTGTTGCAGATTCCAAACTTTTGTTATTCTGAAGAAATCCCTGTGTGTATGTCAGTGTCCATGTTGAAAGTGAATCTAATGGGAGTGGTTTCATTATTATCAATCAGCTGCTGCACCTACAAGGCTCTAATGAGGAAATTGCAGGTCCAGCATCCCTTTAGACGTGATTTTCTATTGGGAGTATCTAACAAAAAACAACATTTTTGTTGCAGGGGATGCCTGATATCTGACTTGTATCTTACTGCAGACTTCTGGGAAAATCAGTGATCCAATCACACAAGCAGGAAATGTGTACAGAACACCTCCATGTAGCCATATTGCATTTTACAGAGAATTAAAGAGCTGCAGATTAAAAAAGGAAAGGTAATTGTTAATAACATTCAATTACAATATGACTTGTGTTGCAATTATATACGCTATATTATTATTTTTTTTTTTATTTGCCCCCCCCAAAAGTGGAGTTACCGTTCAAAATCCGTCTGGTTCCGCGGGGACAGCCAGAATTTTGTTTGTTCTATGTCCATTTCCGCTCAACAGAAGTGAATCGAATGATGTTGGAAAATGTTCATTCAATCAGCAGCTGTAGCCAATCAGCTGCAGCGCTGATCAGTGTATTCTGACAGCAGAGGAGTCCCCGCTGTTGGAATACAAAAGCACATTGGGGAAGATTCCTCTATCCACCTCACTTGAAGGATAGTCAGAGAAAAACAAATCATCTATGGCCAACCTTACTCTCCTGGTTTGGATTACAAACACCTCCCAGTAACACCTCCATAACATAATGGGTGGTGTTTTGTAGTCTACAGATATAGCTAGGAACAATGCTAACTCATAATTATTGGAGTCAGAGAATGAGGAATTTATCAGCTCACTGGATTTCTGGCAGAAGCAGCAGGTTTTTCTGACACCTATTAAAGCGGACCTTCGGTCATTTTTTCATCTTTCCATCTATTAAATCCTCTACCCTTGTTGTTTTAATTTTGGATAGTAAAATATTTTTTTTCTGCCAGTAAATACCTTATACGGCCCACTTCCTGTTTCTTGTCTGGAAAACCAGAGTTAGACTTACCGGTATTTCTGTTTCTGGGAGTCGTCCAGGACAGCACTAGAGAGATACAGCTCCACCTCCGAAGGCAGGAAACATAAAAGGGTTAAGTGCATAAAGAGGCGGCTCCCCTCACTCTTCCCCAGTCTTTATCCGAGAACTTCTGCGGAACGATTTCTGAAAGACACAAACATACTCGTCCAAATTTATAACAGCATATAAGGGGGGAATCCCTGCTGTCCTGGACAACTCCCAGAAACAGAGTTACCGGTAAGTCTAACTCTGTTTTTTTCTCTAGCCGTCTGTCCAGGACAGCACTAGGGAGGATCAACGAGAACTTACCAGATTGTGGGGGGCTACCACCTGGAGGACCTTTCTCCCATACGCTTGATCTTGCACTGAGATAAGGTCCAACCTGGAGTGCTTCATAAAGGTCGTATAACTTGATGACGTCGCAGCTCGGCAAATTTGTTCTTGTGTCGCCTCAGCTCGCTCTGCCCAAGAGGTCGATAGTGCCCAGGTGGAATGAGCCATGGGGGAAAAAGGGCATTCCTTCTTAAGGATCATGTAAGCTTCTACAGTCGCTTGCTTAATCCAGTGGGCAACTGTGCCCTTCGAAGCTTGATACCCCAATCTTTTACCAGAATGTAAAATAAAAGAGCATTGGATTTCCTAATGTCTTTTGATACCTCTAAATAATGCAAGACACAGGGCCTCACATCCAGATGATGGAACTCAGCTTCCTTAGGTTCAGTGGGAGATGCGCAAAAGGAAGGCAGAACAATCTCCTGTGTCCTGTTGAATTTAGAAGCCCCTTTCGGCAAGAACCCTGGGTCTGTCCATAACACCAGCCTGTCTTCAAAAATCTGCAAGGAAGGCTCTTTTATAGAGGGAGCCTGTAACTCACTAATAAGCCTGGCTGTGGAGATTGTCACTGGAAACACGGCTTTGAGCGTGGCCCACTTCAGGGATAGATGCTCTTCTAGCCACTGCCTAATTCAGCCCTGTAACACTGTAGTCAAGTCCTCTTTGGGCAATATTTTTAATGTAGCCGGCCTCACTCTGGCTAAGCCCTTGAAGAACCTGCTGACTACTGGGTCTAATGCCAAGGGTTGCCCAAAAAAACAAGCAGGGCTGCTACTTGCACTTTCAAGGTACTTATGGCCAGTCCTTGATCTGCGCCATCTTGCAAAAATTCCAGGATAGCTGCCACATCTGCTGACCGCTTCCTGGTGTCTAACCATGAACCAAAAACTTTCCAAACCTTAAAATAAATGGCTTGGGTCACTTTCTTTCTGCTAGAAAGAATAGTTTTAATCACTCTATCCGAAAGCCCCTTAGACTTTAGCAGGCTTTCCTCAGATACCAGGCCGACAACTTTAGGGTCTGTACCTTTTGTGACAGAACTGGACCCTGCGAGAGCAGATCCTCCCTCTCGGGCAGAATGAGGAGGGATGTCCTTGCTAGACGACACAACGTCGAAAACCAAGGCCTTTTCGGCCAATAGGGGACCACTAAAATCAGGGTGGTGTGTTCCTGAACAATTTTTCTTAGAATAAGTTTGAACAGGGGAAAAGCGTAACACAGATGAAATGCCCACTTCTGGGCCAGGGCATCTATCCCCTTGGCCCCTCCCTCCCTTTCCAGAGAGAAGTATGCGGGCACCTTGGCGTTCGCCTTGGTGGCAAAGAGGTCCACCTCTGGTAGAACCCACCGTTCCGTCAACTGCTGAAAAGTCCCGCTGTTCAACACCCACTCGGATTCTCCCGCCTGATGGCAACTCAAATAATCCGCCAGGTTATTGTCTACCCCTCTCAGGTGAACTGCTGATAACGAACTTAGATTCCTCTCTGCCCAAGCAAAAATCATATTTGCCAGCCTGATCAAGGATGGGCATCTTGTACCCCCTTGTTTGTTCACGTAGGCGACTGCTACAACATTGTCCAAAAGAATCTGAACATGATGACCTTTCAGATTCTTGGTGAAGGCTCTCAGAGCTTCCCAGATCGCCTGTAACATCCTCCAATTGGCCGATCTTATGGCTTGTACTTTTTCCCAGCGGCCCTGGGCTACTTTTGAAATCGGAAAGGACCACTGAAGACCTCGTCTCAGGTTTCCTTCGCCCCTCCACCACCACAGAGACTTTCTGCCTTTGGAGTTAAAAGGAAGGTCGCATCTGGCAACCCCTGTGTTCCATCCCAGCTGTTTAGAATACTGGCTTGGAGACACATGAAATGGGCCCTTGCCCATGGGACAGCTGGGATGGTCGCTGCTAGTAGTCCTAGGCCGAACATAGCTGAACGAATGGACACAGTCCGCGTACCTTGCAAAAATTTTGCTGTTGCCACTACCTTCAATATTTTGTCTTACATGAGGTAGATCTTCTGTTCCCTTGAGTTCACCAGGAACCCCAGATACGGCAAGACTTGCGTTGGGGGTAAGGTTTGATTTTTCTTGGTTTATCAACCACCCCAATCCTTCCAGAAAGCAGATGGCCACTCGCAGGTCTTTCTGTAACTGGAGCACGGACGGGGCAAAAAATAGGTCATCCAGGTATGGAATGACCTCGGTTCCCGTCAGTCTGAGGGGGGCTAGTGCTTCCACCAGGACTTTCGTAAAAATCCTGGGGGATGAGGACAGGCAGAAGGGTAGGGCCCTGAATTGGAGGTGCCGAACCTCTCCTCCCCATACAATCGCCACCCTTAGAAACTTAGAAGCTTTTGTGAATAGGGACGTGTAAACAGGCATCCCTCAGGTCGAGGGAGGCCATAAAGCAGTCCAGGGGAAGTAACGCCTTTACTGTGAAAATTGTCTCCATGCGGAATTTTCGGTAGACCACCCCCCCTGTTGGAAGATTTTAAAGTTCAACATCATATGGAACTTGCCTGAAGGTTTCCATACTATGAATACATGTGAATAGAAACCTTGGTTTATCTACTCCTGCTGCACCAGAACGAGAACTCCCTGGTCCATCAGGTCGCTAATTTGGCCCAACGGGGCTTCTGCCATCTGGGGGTCCCTGGGAGGGGAGGTTACCAAAGTCCTTACACGTGGAGTGCCACTGAACTGGATCTGGTAACACTCCCTGACAATCCTCAAAATGAAAGCGTTTTGGGTGATTTTTTCTCATTGTGGGAGGAACTGCCCCAATCTTCCCCCCACCGGAACCGAGTCATTGCGACTTGGTGGCTTTTTTAGGAGAGGAAAATAGGATGACCAAGATTTCAACCACAGGGCTCTGCGAGAGGAATTAACCAAGGCTGCCGCTTTTGCCGCCAGCTTGACCGATTCCGAAGATGCATCTGCCATATATCCTGCTGCTTTATGCAGCATTGGTAGGGAATCTAGAATTTCTTTTCTAAAGGTCCCTCCTTCCAAATAAGCCCGTAGCTTGTCTAGCCATACTTCCAAGTTACAGGCTACAACTGTTGTGACCATTGCAGGTTTTAAACTTGTCCTGACCACTTCCCACAATCGTTTTAAGGGTACCTCGATCCTCTTATCCATGGGTTCCTTGAGGACTCCCATGTCCTCAAAAGCGAGGTCAGTAGATTTGGCACACTGTGAAAAACCTGCATCTACTTTGGGAACTTTGTTCCAAATGCACTCCGCATCTTCACTGAAAGGAAACCTCCTTTTTAGGCTCTAAGGAAAAAAATGTTTTTTCCCTGGCTCCACCCACTCTTTTTTAATGGAGTCTGCCAGTGAGCTATGTACCGTAAAAATCCCCCCCTCATCCTCTCTCAGGGTTTGGTACATTTGATCGTGTAGGGATAGAGGTTTGTTCTTCCTAGATTTCAAGCGTCTCATAAATCAGCCCCAACAAAGCATCCACCTCCTCGAGCAAGAGCCTGTATCTGGGTGATTTTTTTCTCCTGACTCGGTGCATCCTTAGATGACGCTGCTTCTCTTAGGTCATCAAGGGAATCCGATTCTTCTCCCCGTTTCTATACCCTCCTCTGGGGCTGAAGCAGGGGGGCTTCAGCTGCTGGTTTTGGGGTTTCAAGACTCAACAGCATGGCTTTGATTGCATTCATTTCCTTTTTAACTCCTGAAATTAACTCTTTACATGCTCCCGTAGACTATTTGTATACCAGCTTGTCAAGTGCGAAAGGGGTCTAACGGTATTTGCAGATCCCAGAGCGCCCATACCTGCCTGCTCCTCCGGTGAAGGAAACACAAAGACTGAGGAAGGGTGAGGGGAGCCGCCCCTTTATATACTTACCCCTTTTGTGTTTCCTGCCTTCGGAGGTGGAGCTGTATCTCTCTAGTGCTGTTCTGGACAGACGACTAGAGAAAAATGCCTTGGCGTTTGACATCGTGCACAGCTCTCTCTCTCACTCTTGTGAGAGTTTGCCAGAAAGGGAGGGGGGGGGGGGTGAGTCATAAGAGAGCCAATGAGAGCTGCAGAGCTGGAGGTGTACCTCTGTGTGTCTGTGTAAATCCAGGAAGTGAAAAAGGCAGCACCTTCAGCTGCCCACAGTTAAAATCGCTGCAGCAAGACAGTGGAAGGAGATTTCTGCAACATTTGGCAAGTACAGAATCACAGTATATACAGTATCTCACAAACGTGAGTACACCCCTCACATTTTTGTAAATATTTTATTCTATCTTTTTATTATTTTCCAGCACTGCCTTAACCCTCTTGGGCATGGAGTTCACCAGAGCTTCACAGGTTGGCACTAGAGGTCCTCTTCCCCTCAGCAGTTCCCCCAGCAGTTGTGGAAGTGCCAGCTAAACATGGCCATACATTTATGGACAACTGACCATTGCACCTACTGTATGTGGACTTGTTGGACATCCCATTCCAAAACCATGGGCATTAGTATGGAGTAGTCCCTACCTCACCATTGCCTTGCTTTGTGGCTACAAAAGCTTCAGCTCCACTCCAATGTGAAGGCTTTCTACAAGGGTGTCTGTAGGACATTATACCAAAAGAGCATGTGTGAGGTCAGGTACTGATGTTGAATGAGAAGACCTGGCTCACAATCAGCATTCCAGTTCACCTCCAAGGTATTCAGTAAGGTTGTGGTCAGGGCTGTGTGAAGGCCACTTGAGTTCCTCCACACCAAACTTATCAGACCATGTCTTTATGGAGTATTGTGGAGGCACACAATTGTCTAAAATGTCTCAATATGCTAAAGCATTATCCAAACCCATTACTGAGAACACCTGAACTCAAACTTGAGGGGTGCCCCCATATTATTGGCCATATAGCAGGTGTCCACAAATGTTTGTACTTATAACAATATCACTTCTGCGCTAGGGTATGGCACCAGTTCTTATGGAGTCACCCTCTCTAAGTTCCAAGCATCTCCAACACATAAACCTGGTCACAGCCTTCTAGCATCCACTTGACCTTGCAGCCCACCTCTGGCTGGGGAATCCATAAATACTATATCCATACATTGACCAAGAAACCTTTTATTTAACGATAAAAAGTATTATACTCACAGAGTATATGGAGCTTCATGCTCAATGCAAATATCCAACAGAAAAACCGCAACCGGTTACACCCCTCTAGATGGACCAAAGTGATGCCCTTGAGTTCTGCAGTCGCTTACACATTTCGAGGGTACCCGCTCATCATCATCATTTTTTGTTCTGATGAAGAGGGGGAACTCTTGAAACATGTAAGCGTCTGCAGAACACAGGTACATCAATTCAGTCTAGTGTAACCGGTTCTGCTTGTTCTGTTGGATATTTGCATTGAGCTTGAAGCTCCATATACTCTGAGTATAATTTTTATTATTGTTAAATAAAAGGGGTCTTGGTTAATGCGCAAGGCCAGTGCTCCTCTTTTTTTTTGTCCGCACAAACTTTTGGCATAACGGCATATCTGGCTGGCTTTATACACCTTGTGGCTACCAGGCCATGCTGGGACCTGTAGTTCCGTTAACACCAAGGGATCTCTTGGGAGCATAAAACTACCACAAAAGGTCCAATACCTTCAAAGTCGGGCAGAGCACTATCATGCACCAACAACATGGGCCGGACTCCCTTCTTTTCCACTAAGTTCCGGGCTGCGGTCAGTGAAGTAAAGATCTCATCCTCGCTGATATCGAATTGTAGCTTCCTAAGCCTCTCCAGAAGGGTCCTCTTATTCTCCTTGGTGGTATTGGTCACAAAGCGTATGGCGAGAGGAGCGCTACGTAACCTAAAGCAAGAAATATCAGGGTGAGCTGAGAAATTTGTTTAGCAAGTACAAATTTCTACACTTAGCCCCCATTCACAATGAGCATGAGTGTTTGTTTCTGCGTCTTTATGCGCGACTTGTAGTACAAGAACAGAATTGGGCATTTTGCCCCCGAAGACTTTTAATTGGGATTTCCTGAAAAACGCCCTAACTCATTGTTGGCTTTCAGGTGGAGGTGATCTGGTGGTTGTACAGCAATCTGAATGCTTCCACCGACCCTCTAAACCAGCCTTTCTCAACATTTTCAACACCGAGGAACCCTTGAAATAATTCTCCGGTCTCGGGGGACCCCTGCTAAAAAGTAAAAATCTACAACTCATGATACATTAGAGTGATGGTCAATGGGAAGAATGCTCCTTACACTTGTGGTCATTGGGAAGAATTACCCCTTACAGATAGCTAAAAAGATCAATGATGTCATTGGGAATTTAACTGAGAGGTAGAAATTGACCATTGCTCAAGGAACCCCTAGCAGCCTCTGGAGGAACCCTGGTTGAGAAACCCTGCTCTAAACACTGGCCCTATATGTCTACCAGGTTTTCATGATTAAGCCCTCTCTGGGGGAAACATGTTGGGGTGGGTGGATGACAGGTAAGATGACACGTTTTTCAAGCGCCCCCCTTAAAATGCACAATTATGCCCCAAAGTAGCTCAGGTACTTTTTTGAGCTTTGTGTGACAACTGACGATGGGAGGTAGCGTCTAAGTCTAACAAACTGACTGTTGGCTTTCAGGTGGAAGCGATATAGTGGTTGTGCAGCCATCAAGCCTATTCTGCCCCCACCTAACAACTCTACTCTTATTTTCTCCATCAATTTATCCCCCACAGTTATTACCTTTTGTATTACTTGACCCTCCGTCCTAGATTGCAAGCTCTAATGAGCAGGTCCCTCTCATTCCTCCTGTATTGAATTGTATTGTAATTGTACTGTCTGCCCTCATGTTGTAAAGCATTGTTGGTGTTATATACACTCCCCGGCCACTTTATTAGGTACACCTTGCTAGTACCGGGTTGGACCCCCTTTTACCTTCATTCTTGGTGGCATAGATTCAGCAAGGTGTTGGAAACATTCCTCAGAGATTTTGCTCCATAGTGACAATGATAACATCACACAGTTACTGCAGATTTGTTTGCTGCACATCCATGATGAGAATCTCCCATTCCACCACATCCCAAAGGGTCTCTATTGGATGAGATGTGGGGAGTGTGGAGGCCATTGGAGTGCAGTGACCTCATTGTCCAGTGGTGAGATGATTGGAGCTTTGTGACATGGTGCATTATCCTGCTGGAAGGAGCCATCAGAAGATGGGGACACTGCAGTCATAAAGGAATGGACATGGTCAGCAACAATACTCAGATAGGCCGTGGTGATTAATCGATGCTCAATTGGTACTAAGGGACCCAAAGTGTGCCAAGAAAATCTCCCCCACCTCATTACACCACCACCAGCAGCCTGAACCGGTGATACAAGGCAGGGTGGATCCAGGTTCCATGTTGTTTACACCAAATTCTGACCCCACCATCTGAATGTCGCAGCTGAAATCGAGACTCATCAGACCAAGCAACGTTTTTCCAATCTTCTATTGTCCAATTTTGGTGACCCTGTGCGACTTGTAGCCTCAGTTTCCTGTTCTCAGCTGACAGGAGAGACACCCAGTGTGGTCTTCTGCTGCTGTAGCCCATCTACTTCAAGATTCGCTGTGTTGTGCATTCAGAGATGGTATTCTGCATACCTTGGGTGTATCGAGTGCTTATTTGAGTTACTGTTGCTTTTCTATCATCTCAAACCAGTCTGCCCATTCTCTTCTGACATCAACAAGGCATTTTCCTCCACACAACTGCTGCTCACTGGATATTTTCTCTTTTTCCCACCATTCTCTGTAAACCCGAGAGATGGTTGTGTGTGAAAATCCCAGTAGATCAGCAGCTTTTGACATACTCAGACCAGCCGGTGTGGCACCAATAACCATGCCACGTTCAAAGTCCCTTAAAGCGGAGTTCCACCAAAAAAGTGGAACTTCTTCTTTAAGGGGAGGTGACCCCCCGACTTGCCACAAATGGCATGTCATTTTTTTGGGGGAGCAGCTGGGACACTGTTTTCACAGGGTCCCAGCTGCACTTCCTGTCCTGGCACCGAGGAGCCGGAAGAAAGCTCACCTTCCCCCCTCCCACTCCTCCCCACCCAGAAGATATGCCGGGCATTCACAAAGCTCAGCGAGACTTACGCATGTGCAGTGCGCGCCCGGCTTTGAAGCCAAAGCCGGGTGCTCACACTTGTGATGCTGGCGTCACCGAGGGGAGGGGGAGAAGAGCGTGCCTTCGGGCAGCCGCATCGCTGGAGCCCGGGACAGGTGAGTGTACGATTGTTAAAAGTCAGCGGCTACACTTTTTGTAGCTGCTGACTTTTAACTGGGTGGAACTCAGCTTTAAATCCCCTTTCTTACCCATTTTGATGCTCGGGTTCAAGTCGTCTTCACCACGTCTAGATGCCTAAATGCACTGAGCTGCTGCCATGTGATTACCAAACAATTGAACAGGTGTACCTAATAAAGTGGCCGGTGAGTGTATATTCTGTATAATAATAATCGGAATGCCTCCACTGACCCCCAAAACAATGGCCCCCCATGTCTCATAGTTTTCCTTGAGTAAGCGCTGTCTGGGTGAAACGCGTTGGTGGATGACAGGCCACGTTGTGAACTCGTGTACACTTTAAGAAACTCACCTTTTAAGAGCTTCCTGGGCTCCAGGGATTGCGGTGTCCTCAATATGCAGAGTGCCACTAAGATCCACCAGTACGGCTTTTATAGCCCGCCGAGCCGCCATCCCAAAGTGATCTAGAGCAACAACAGATTATACCTTTAGCTATACATACAGCGGTGGAACATTTCCATTAAAGCTGAACTCTAGGCCAACATACTGTAGAAGACATGAATACAGCTCTGTTAGTCATTATTACATCATAAGATGGACTTCTTACATACAAGCTGTGTAGGGACCTGAAGTCGACCTGGTACTAACCTCTTATTGCTGCTCATGCAGTGTGAGAGGAAGAAACAGTACAGGGAGTCAATCAGTTTAGCATGCTGATAGGAGGAGAGAGCAGAGTGACTGGGACATGAGCTCATCACTGTGCTGCTTCTCCTCTCACTGTCCAGTCACAGGCTGGGCAGACTTAGGACAAGTGTGGTGAATGATGCTGGATATACGACTGAGGACATCAAGTGGCAGAAAAAAGTACAGCAGGGAAATTCTCTGGATTGAAGGTGAATATTGGGAGCCAGACTGCTGAAACCTGGAAGAGGCAGCCAGCTGAAGAGGACCAAGATGGCGGCATGGGACACCGGATTTCACACCGGAACTGGACACTGCCGGATCTGCTGGGCATGTTTTTCACACAGTAAATGAATGTGTAGTGCCAAACTTTTTATCCTACTAATAATAAATTATCAATAAGTGAAACTACCACAAAACCACTTCAGCCCCAGAAGGCTTTCCCACGTTAGGACCAGAGCACTTTTTGTGATTCGGCACTGCGTCGCTTTAACTGACAATTGCGTGGTCGTGCAACGTTGTACCCAAATGAAATTTGCGTCCTTTTTCCCCCACAAATAGAGCTTTCTTTTGGTGGTATTTGATCCCCTCTGCGTTATTTCTGATCACCGCTATAAACAAAAAAAGAGCAACAATTTTGTAAAAAAAAAACAATATTTCTTACTTTTTGCTAAAATACAAATCCAAAAAAAAAAAAATTAAAAAAAACTTTTTTCATCGGTTTTGGCTGATTTTATATTCTTCCTCATATTTTTGGTAAAAAAAAAAAAAAAAACGCAATCAGCGTTTATTGACTGGTTTGCGCAAAAGTTGCCGCTTTTACGAATGATGAGAATTAATTTCTGGGGTTTTTATTTTTTTTTAAACATTTTACTAGTAATGGCAGTGATCTGCGATTTTTAGCGGTACTGCGGTAGTGGGCGCTCGCGGGCACGACACCAGGGGGCGGCGGGCACACTCCCTGAGCGGGGCCACAGGTCGGGCAGACTCGATGTCCGCCGGCAACTTGTGATCGCCTTGTACAGAGCCAGAGAGGGGGAACCACCGATATAAACGCAGCGGTTCCTGTTCTGACAGGAGCCATGTCAGAGATCTACTGATCCCTGTACTCTGGATCAGTTAGATCTCTGGTGCCCCTGGCAGCCCCATACAGTTAAAACACACCCAGGGAACACAGTCCTAGATCACCCCCTGCAGGTTAACCCCTTCCCTGCCAGTGACATTTATTCAGTAATCAGTGGATATTTAAATTTCTGATCGCTGTATAAATGTCATTGGTCCCAAAAAAGTGTCAAAAATGTCCGACTTGTCCGCTGCAATATCGCAGTCCCGATAAAAATCGCAGATCTCCGCCATTACTAGTACAAAAAAAAAAATGTAAAAAACGCCAGAAATTAATTCTCATGGTTTGTAAACGCAGCAACGTTTGAGCAAACCAATCAATAAACGCAGATTGCGTTTTTTTTTTACCAAAAATACGAGGAAAAATATAAATCAGCCAAAACCGATGAATAAATTTGTTTTTTTTAATATTTTTTTTGGATTTGTATTTTAGTAAAAAGTAAGGAAAATTGTTTTCTTTGGAAAATCGTCGTTCTTTTTTTGTTAATAGCGGTGATCAGAAATGACGCAGAGGGGATTAAATACCACTAAAAGAAAGCTCTATTTGTGGGGAAAAAAGGACACAAATTTTGTTTGGGTACAACGTCGCACGACCGCGCAATTGTCAGTTAAAGCAACGCAGCGCCGAATCGCAAAAAGTGCTCTGGTCCTACGGTGGGAAATCCTTTCAGGGCTGAAGTGGTTAAGGCCGGGATCACACTGGTATGACAAACGCTCCGACCTTGGGCGCACAAGTCGCATGACTTGTAAAAATCAATGTTTCCCTGTGAGAGCCGTCTTAACTTAACTTGAAAAAGATTCCTGTACTACGTTGGTCCGACTTTGATCCTGCTTCAGCCTATTGAATATCACTGAAGTTGGATCAAAGTCGGATCATTGTCTTAACGGATCCGAGTTTGACATGTGACTTGTGCTCTGAGGATCTTGAAGGGGAACCCCACCCCAAATTAAAAACAAAAACAGCATGGGGTTCCCCCTCCAAGACCATACCAGGCCCTTTGGTCTGGTATGGATTTTAACCGCTTCCGTACCGCCGGACGTCATATGACAGCCTTGGGTTTGAGTGGAGATATCTGAATGGTGCCTGGCACCATTCAGTTGCCATTTTTTTCTTCTGGTCAGATAAAAGTGGTCTTAGCGATGGATTTACCGCAAGATCACTTTTATCAGCGGCGGAATAGGTGCCCCCCCTCCCGCCGCTTTCCCGTCATCTCCGCTGCTTACCGGACCCGCCGGCAGCGGCAGAGATGATCGGATCCCCCCCCCGTGAGCCACTTGGCTCCATAGTACGGCAGGGCAGAAATTATGTCAGAAGTCACGTCCGCCCAATCGTCTTAAATGGCCCATTTTTTTGGGGGGGGGGCTGTAATTTTTTTCAAATATTTTTTTTCTTTTTATTGCATTGAAGTGTAAATATGAGATCTGAGGTCTTTTTGACCACAGATCTCATATTTAGGAGGTCCTGGCATGCCTTTTTCTATTACAAGGAATGTTTACATTTCTTGTAATAGGAATAAAAGTGATCAATTTTTTTTTAGAAACAGTGTAAAAATAAAAAGTAAAAATCAAAATAAATAATTTGCGCTTGGGCGCAGAAGCGAACGCATACGTAAGTCCCGCACACATATGAAAACGGTGTTCAAACCACACATGTGAGGCATCGCTGCGATCGTTAGAGCGAGAGCAATAATTCTAGCACTAGACCTCCTCTGTAACTCAAAACTGCTAACCTGTAGAATTTTTTAAATGTCGCCAATAGAGATTTTTAAGTTGCAAAGTTTGTCGCCATTCCGCGAGCGGACACAATTTTGAAGCATGACATGTTGGGTATCATTTTACTCGGCATAACATTATCTTTCACAATATGGAAAAAAATTGGCCTAACTTTACCGTTTTCTTATTTTTTAAATAAAAAAAACAAATTTATTTAAAAAAATGGCAGGCTTGGAAGACCGCTGCGCAAATACGGTGTGACATAAAGTTTTGCAATGTCCGCCATTTTATCCTCTAGGGTGTTCTAAAAAACATAAAATATATAATGTTTGGGGGTTCTAAGTAATTTTATAGCAAAAAAAAGGGATTTTATTAAAACTTACCGTAAAATCCTTTTCTCTGAGTTCACTGACAGATGCAGCCCTTCATTGACAAGTGGGGTTTATGCAAATCCTACCAGGAGTAGACTAGGCAAATAGAATCCTCTCAGGAGGTGCCAGCCGTGCCTACACTGCCGCCTGTAAAACTTTACGGCCAAAAGCTGACACATCAATTTTATAAAACTTAGTAAAAGTGTGTACCGAGGCCCAAGTAGCCGCCTTGCACACCTGGGACATCGAGGCCTGGTGTCTGAAAGCCCAGGAAGTGCTAACAGCCCGGGTAGAATGAGCCGTGACTGGAAAAGGGGGTACTTTGCCCCGAACAGTATACACATGGGTCACGGTCTGTCTGATCCAACGGGAAACAGTAGCCGACGAGGCCGCCAATCCTTTGCGCGGTCCTTCCCTCAGCACAAACAAAGCATCAGACTTCCGAAAGGAAGCTGTAGCCGCCAAATACACCCGTAAAGCCCTCACGACATCCAAAGAATGTAACTCAAATTCCTTGGGATGCAATGGGTGCGGACCTAATGAAGGAAGAACAATATCCTCATTAATGTGAAAAGCAGAGACCACCTTCGGTAGAAATGAAGGGGAAGGTCGCCTTGGCCTTATGAAGGACCAAGTAGGGAGACTTGCAGGACAACGCTACCAACTCAGACACCCGCCTAGCGGATGTAATAGCCACCAAGAAAGCCACTTTCTGCAACAACAATTGTAAGGGAATATCCCTGATCTTCTTGTATGGCGGTTTCTGCAGAACAGAAAGCACCAAATTCAAATCCCACGGCGCCAAAGGCGACCGTATCTGAGGAGCCACATGGCGCACACCTTGTACAAATGTACGTATCAGCGAATGTGACGCCAAAGGACGTTGAAAGAGAATCGCCAGAGCCGAAATCTGACCCTGAGAGTACTCAATGCCAATTTGTTATCCAGGCCCTGCTGCAAAAAAGTCAGGACCCGGGACACAACGTAAGAGTGGGGTTCCAACCCCCACCTCACACCAGGCAATATAGGCCTTCCAGGTGCGATGATAAATCTTGCGCGAAGTACACTTGTGTGCCTTAAGCATGGTAGAGATCACGGAGTCAGAGACACCCCTATCCCTCAGCACCTGGGACTCAATAGCCAAGCCGTCAAAGCCAGCGAGGGTAAAGCAGGGTGAAGGATGGGTCCCTGCGACAGCAGATCTTCGTGCAGCGGCAGACGCCAGGGAACATCTGTCACCATCCACACCACGTCGGCCAATCCGACGGGCGTAGCGGGTAGCCACCCAGTTGCAGACCTTCCTCCCATCTGGTGGAGAGGGATGCTGCAGGCCAAGCGCCTGGACGTGAGCAGAGCCCGGTCACTGGGCGCAAGTGGGGGTGACCCACTGGCCTCCCGAACAGGTACGATGCGGCGGACCCTGCCAGGGCTAAGGGTAGCTCGCATCGGTCGACCGCGCTGGGGAAAGAACAAGATTCGGGATATCCTCTATGCCCCAGCCGGATACTTGATAGCAGTCTTCATCAGATAGCTTGAAAAGCCCAAAGAAGAACCAATCTGTGGAACCGCAGGTCCCAGGTCTAATTCCTTGCACTAGGCATAATAAAACGGATATGCTATGCGGAGCAGGGGGTTATATGCTGGAGTGAGGATGGCCCCCTGGCAGGGGTCAGCTTGCTTTTTTTCTGTTTGCCTAGTCTACTCTTGGTAGGATGTGCATAAACCCCACTTGTCAATGAAGGGCTCCGTTTGTAAGTGAACGTAAGAGAAAACCTAATTTTAACTCGTAACCACCAAACCCAAAAAACAGGCTCGGTATGGAAGTGGTTAAGGGAAACCCCCACGCCAAAAAAAACCCCCAATATCCACACCCGGCCCTTATCCGAGCATGCAGCAGGTCAGGATAGGGGGTGGGGACGAGTGAGCACCCCCCTCCACGCCACATGCCCTCAACATAGGGGTGTGGGTGCTTTGGGGCGGTGATGTCACAAGGGGGCGGGGCCTCTGCATGACGTCAGCGGGTGGCCCCATGCCTATATAAGTAATGGCACATGGTGGACCTAGCATTACAGCGGGAGAGAGCGTTGAGAGAAGATCGGAGGAAGAGTAGAGGGAGAAGACAGCGGAGAGAGGAGAAGAACCGGAGGGTGGGGAAGACATCAGCAGAGAGAGGAGGAGAACCGACAGAGGCAGAAGACATCAGCAGAGAGAGGAGGAGAACCGACAGAGGCAGAAGACATCAGCAGAGGAGGGAGAAGAGCCGGAGAGGGGACAAGAAATCGGAAAACCTGTGAACTGTTTTTATGTTTGACACTTTTTTCAGGTGAATGGGTAAGGGTACAATCTACCCCCATGCTCATTCACATAGGGTGGGGGCCGGGATTGCATTAAGGTGAAAAACCTTGAGACTTTAGAAACCTCTTTAACCGGTTCCACACCCTCCTAAAAAGGAGGCGATTCGCGCAGGCGCAGCTAGGGGGCACGCTCTCGTGCCCGACACACTCCGGAGGAGTGTGCCCCGCGGCTCGGGCAGACCCGATGTCCGCCGGCGAGCCGCAATGAGCTGCTAGAGCCAAAGAGCGGGGAACCGCCAATGTAAACACGGCGGTTCCCCGCTCTTTGAATGGGGACATAAGAGATCTACTGATCCCTGTCACTGGGATCAGTTAGATCTCTTATGCCCATGGTAGCCCAGCCCCCTCACAGTTAGAACACTCCTAGGGAACACACTTAACCCCTAGATCTCCCTCTGCAGGTTAACCGCTTCACTGCCAATGACATTTATACAGTAATCAGTGGACATTTACATTTCTGATCGCTGTATGAATGTCATTGGTCCCAAAAAAGTGTCAAAAATGTTCCGACATGTCCGCTGCAATATCGCAGTACCGCTAAAAATTGCAGATCGTCGCCATTACTAGTAAAAAAATAAATAAATAAATAAAAACCCCAGAAATGAATTCTCATCATCTGTAAACGCGGCCACTTTTGCGGAAACCAATCAATAAGCGCCGATTGCAATATTTTTTACCAAAAATATGAGGAAGAATATAAATCGGCCAAAACCGATGAAAAAAATGTTTTTTTATATTTTTTTTTTTGGATTTGAATTTTAGAAAAAAGAAATATTGTTTTTTTTTGCAAAATTGTCGCTCTTCTTTTGTTTATAGCGGCGATCAGAAATGACGCAGCGGTGATCAAATACCACCAAAAGAAAGCTCTATTTGTGGTGAAAAAAGGACACAAATTTAATTTGGGTACAACGTCACACGACCGCGCAGTTTTCAGTTAAAACGACGCAGCACCGAATCGCAAAAAGTACTCTGGTCAGGAAGGGGGGGTAAAACTTTCCGGGGCTGAAGTGGTTAAGTGGCATGTTTATCTAAGATTGCTCTGCCCACAAGGGTGATAGCGGTGCCCCTGCCATTTCACTCCAGAGCTAACAGCGTTGTCACCCTGCTAAAGGAAATGGAAAAATAATGTATCTACTGGGGGGGGGGTCATCTACTGGGGGGGGGGGGGGGTCATCTATGTAATAAAAAGGTAAAGGAAATCGTCCCACTGTTGCGACAATCGAGACCTCACTTTACCGTCCCCGTGGCGATAGTGGGAACACCCGTCTCGTTAGAATCTATTTGTACGGTGAATTGGTGAAGTCGGGGCCTTTCAAAATGGGGGGGAAGGACTGGTCTCATGAAAAACGCTAAGCCACGACGCAGCAAAATTGACTTTTGACGCGCCAGCACACTGCAACATGGGTTTAATTTAAACACAGGAAAAAAGTGGTGTTTATCTCGAAAGAAAACCACCATAAACTAGTGGCGACGCAGTAAAGACTAGCGGCGATATTTGTTTTCTTCTCGCTGTTAAAACGTTTTTTTTTGTTATAAAGAAAAAAGATTTTAA
>BLSH010403327.1:14563-25218 GCA_018402905.1 Glandirana rugosa | reverse complement strand
CCCCCCCCCCCCCCCCCCCCCCCGCTGCCTTCTGGGACCTGAGTATGTACTATAAGACGATGGGACTATTCAGAAAGCGCAGCGCGACTCGTGCATGCGCAGCAGGAAACCGGCTGTGAAGGCTTCGCTGCCAGCTTCCCTTACTTGCAATGCCGACGCCTGCACCCGAAGCCGATGGATGGATCGGCATGGAGTGCCCACATCACAGGGTCCCTGGACAGGTAAGAATCCTTATATTAAAAGTCAACCGCTACAGTATTTGTATCTGCTGACTTATTTATTTATTTTTTATTTACAGGCTGGAACTCCGCTTTAACCACTTGCCAACCGCCGTCTGACGGCGACAAGGTGGCTCACCATATCACGCACTGTGGGCGCACTCACTGTGTACATGGGGGGGCCAGGGAGCGGGCAGGGCGGACTCAATCGCTGCCGGCTACCCATGATGCCCCCCTGCAGTGAAAGAACGGAGGTCCGTGTAAGTAAACATGGATCTCCATTCTGTGAGAGGGGGAAGGGCGGTGATCACAGCCTTCCTGTATATGGAAGCAGTGATCACTCCCCTCCCCCTGCCAGCCCAGCCCCCATACAGTTAGAACACAGTGAGGGAACACAGTTAACCCTTAGAGCGCCCCCTCCCGGTTAATCCCTTCACTGCCAATGGCATTTACACAGTAATCAGTGCATTTTTATAGCACTGATCACTGTATAAATGCCAATGGTGCCAAAAAAAAGTGTCAAAATGGTCCGACATGTCCGCCGTAATGTCGCAGTACCGCTAAAAATCACAGATCGTCGCCATTACTAGTAAAAAAGAAAATAAAAACCCCAGAAATTAATTCTCATCATCCGTAAACGCGGCAACTTTTGCGCAAACCAATCAATAAACGCCGATTGTGATTTTTTTTCTACCAAAAATATGGAGGAAGGAAATATATAAATCGGCCAAAAGTGATGGAAAAAAATGTATTTTTTGGATTTGTATTTTAGCAAAAAGTAAGAAATTTGTGTTTTTTTGCAAAATGGTCGCTCTTCTTTTGTTTATAGCGGCAATAAGAAATGACGCAGCGGTAATCAAATACCACCAAAAGAAAGCTCTATTTGTGGGAAAAAAGGACACAAATTTCATTTGGGTACAACGTCGCACGACCGCGCAATTGTCAGTTAAAGCGACGCAGCGCCGAATCGCAAAAAGTGCTCTGGTCCTAAAGTGGGAAATCCTTCCGGGGCTGAAGTGGTTAAGGATAGCGGCTACCACTGGCGGTAAATGACAGCACGCTTTCACTACTAAAATACCACATTACTTCATAAAATAGCGCATGCAATATTTTAGTAGTGTTTTTGTAGTGAATCCCAAAAAAAGGTTTTGAAAAGCGCCGTGCGGTAAGATACCGCTTTGTGAACGGAGTCCACTGTGTTCTGTGGCCCTGTTCTGTGGTGACAACTCTGCTCCTCCACAGATACGATACGCGTTGTCACCCTAAGACAGGAAGTGTGTTACTGGCAGAATCCCCAGGTGAAAATAAAAGGAAAAAAAAACCCCTGAAAAGTGAAAACTAATGCAGCCACCACATCTAAGGACCCATAAGCTGCAATAGATTACATTTGTGTTCTTGGTTTTAGATACACTTTAACACCTAGGAGGAAACAGTTAAATTCTCGGAGGCATCCGTCTTTATCGTGATCATCTCAGAATATTGGTCCTTATCTATGAGGAATCAACATTATCTTTAGGAGATGTAGGAGCTTCAAGGTGAAAGCTGTTTTCTGGAAAGGAAGTGTCCTTGAGTGCAAACCAAGTGCAGTACTGAGATTATCCCATCATGGCAATTTAAAGGGTTTGGGCTGTAAGTCCATAAGACCCAGACAAACCTTTATTTAGTTATTGGTGTATCTAGGTGGGCCACTACCCCTCAATGGGCACAGCAGGTGTGCAGACCCAGGACCTCAGCACAGGGATGGTGGGAACCCCTCATAATGGGCACAGCAGGTGTACAGACCCAGGAACTCAGCACAGGGATGGCGGGAACCCCTCATAATGGGCACAGCAGGTGTACAGACCCAGGAACTCAGCACAGGGATGGTGGTAACCCCTCATAATGGGCACAGCAGGTGTACAGACCCGGGACCTCAGCACAGGGATGGCGGGAACCCCTCATAATGGGCACAGCAGGTGTACAGACCCGGGACCTCAGCACAGGGATGGCAGGAACCCCTCATAATGGGCACAGCAGGTGTACAGACCCGGGACCTCAGCACAGGGATGGTGGGAACCCCTCATAATGGGCACAGCAGGTGTACAGACCCGGGAACTCAGCACAGGGATGGTGGGAACCCCCCATAATGGGCACAGCAGGTGTACAGACCCGGGAACTCAGCACAGGGATGGTGGGAACCCCTCATAATGGGCAACTTAACACAAATAAGTTACCATGACCAGATGGCTTACACCCAAGGGTCCAGGAAATCAGTCAGGTGATAGCTAGACTGTTGTTCCTAATTTTTATGGACAGTTTACTGAGTGGAACTGCAAGCATTGAATGTATTCTCTCTGGAGAGGAGACACTTGAGAGGGGATATGATAGTGATCTAAAAATACAGCAACGGTGACCCTAGCATAGTGAAAAGTTTAAAAAGACACAAATTCATTCATTGAAACTGAAAGAGAAGACGGTTTAACCTTAAACTGCATAGAGGATTCTTTATTGTAAAAGCGGTAAGGATGTGAAACTCTCTTCCATAAGCAGTGGTATCAGCAGGGAGCGTTAATACCTTCAAAAACAATTAGATGGGCATCTTAACAATTGCAGCATACAGGGATATTGGATTTAATATTAACCTAAACACAAGCACACACCACAGACTGAACTGGATAGACTGGTCTTTATTCAACCTCACCAACTATGTAACTATAGATATATATATACTAACCGGCCATTTTATTAGGTACATCTTGCTAGTAGCGGGTTGGACCCCCTTTTTGCCTTCATTCTTGGTGGCATAGATTCAACAAGGTTTTGGAAACGTTCCTCAGAGATTTTGGTCTATAGTGACAATGATGACATCACACAGTTGCTGCAGATTTGTCGGCTGCACATCTATGACAAGAATCTCCCGTTCCACCGCATCCCAAAGGTTCTCTATTGAATGAGATGTGGGGAGTGTGGAGGCCATTGGAGTGCAGTGACCTCATTGTCCAGTGGTGAGATGATTGGAGCTCTGTGACATGGTGCATTATCCTGCTGGAAGGAGCCATCAGAAGATAGGGACACTGCAGTCATAAAGGGATGGACATTGTCAGCAACAATACTCAGGTAGGCTGTGGTGATTAAACTGTTCCCGACCGGCTTGCATACATTTACTGCTGCAGAGTGGCGCTGTAGCGCGAATCGCAATTTTTCAAGCAGTGTGGCCGCAGCTCGGGCGGACTGGATTTCTGCCGGCGAGCCGCAAATGCCTAGCAGAGAAGAAAAACGGGGAACCGCCGATGTAAACACGGCGGTTCCCCGCTCTGTCAGGCTGCATGTAAGAGATCTACTGATCCCTGTCACTGGGATCAATTAGATCTCTTATGCCCCTGACAGCCCAGGCCCCTCACAGTTAGAACACACCCAGGGAACACAGTTAACCCCTAGATCTCCCCCTGCAGGTTAACCCCTTCACTGCCAATGACATTTATACAGTAATCAGTGGATATTTAAATTTCTGATCACTGTATAAATGTCATTGGTCCCAAAAAAAGTGTCAAAAATGTCCGACATGTCCGCCCCAATATTGCAATCCCGATAAAAATCGCAGATCACTGCCATTGCTAGTGAAAAAAAAAAAAAAAGTAAAAACGCCAGAAATTAATTCTCATGGTTTGTAAACGCAGCAACTTTTGCGCAAACAAATCAATAAACGATGATCGTGATTTTTTTACATCACAAATATGAGGAAGATTATAAATTGGCCAAAACTGATGAATAAATTAGTTTTTTTATATATTTTTGGATTTGTATTTTAGCAAAAAGTAAAAAATATTGTTTGTTTTTTTTTTTCAAAATTGACGCTTTTTTTTGTTTATAGCGGTGATCAGAAATGACGCAGAAGTGATGAAATGCCACCAAAAGAAAGCTCTATTTGTGGGAAAAAAGGACGCAAATTTAGTTTGGGTACAACGTCGCACGACCGCGCAACTTTCAGTTAAAGTGACGCAGTGCCAAATCGCAAAAAGTGCTCTGGTCCTAAAGTGGGAAATTCTTCCGGTCCTTAAGTGATTAATCGATGCTCAGTTGGTAGTAAGGGGCCCAAAGTGTGCCAAGAAAATCTCCCCCACACCATTACACCCCCACCACCAGCCTGAACCAGGATGGATCCATGCGCCAAATTCTGACCCCACCATCTGAATGTCGCAGCTGAAATCGAGACTCATCAGACCAGGCAACATTTTTCCAATCTTCTATTGTCCAATTTTGGTGATCTGTGCCAATTGTAGCCTCAGTTTCCTGTTCTTAGCTGACAGGAGGGGCATCATGTGTGGTCTTCTGCTGCTGTAGCCCATCTGCTTCAAGGTTGGATGTGTTGTGCGTTCAGAGATGGTATTCAGCATACCCTGGATGTCATAGGTGTGCGCAGATTATTGCATTAGGGTGTGCACCCCAAATTTATAAAAACATAGACAGTGTCAGTAGAGCAGCGGACTTGTCAGCAGGGCAGAGATTGGTGTCAGTAGGGCAGTGGATGATGTCAATAGTTTTTTTATTATTTTACTTCTTTATTATTTTTTACAATTTCTTTAGGGGAGGCTTTGGTGAAATATCAGCAGGGAAATCTGTGCCACACAGGGTGATTAGGGTGTGCCCAGGCACACCCCCTGCGCACGCCTATGCTGGATGTAACAAGTGGTGTTTTGAGTTTCTGTTGCCTTTCTATCATCTGGAACCAGTCTGCCCATTCTCCTCTGACACCAACAAGTCATTTTCCTCCACACAACTGCCGCTCACTGGATATTTTCTCTTTTTAGAACCATTCCCTGTAAACCCGAGAGATGGTTGTGTGTGAAAATCCCAGTAGATCTGCAGTTGTTGAAGTACTCAGACCAGCCCTTCTGGCACCAACAACCATGCCACGTTCAAAGTCACTTAAATCCCCTTTCTGATGCTCGGTTCAGCAAGTCGTCTTCACCGCGTCTAGATGCCTAAAATGCATTGAGTTGCTGCCACGTGATTGGCTGATTAGCAATTTGTTTTACCAAGCAATTGAACAGGTGTCCCTAATAAAGTGGCCGGTGAGGGTATATAATGGGCACAGCAGGTGTAGAGACCCAGAAAGCCTGAGCCGGGAGAGAAACACAATTGTGACAAGGGGGGGAAGGGCGTTGTCACCCTGCAACAGGAAGTGCCGGAACACCGACCTGCATGGCAGGATCACCGGGGATCATTATAATGAAAGTTGCAGTTTTTTAAAAAAAAGAGACTTTTCAAATGGAATGAATGCAGTAAAGCTTATATGAGAATCTAGCGGTCAGGTTTACAGCTACTATTAGAAAACCGCGGCGATCAGACGTCAGATTGCGATCCATTCTCTGGCCCAATCAGATTTCATGAAAATTAAAGTAATAATATAAACCACATGGGGCCACAGAGCCCAGAGGAATGCAGAGTATAATATAATAGAATATAAAGCCTTCCTTTGCACAGAAAAAGCCATCATGGCAATACAATAAGTGTGAGCAGCAATGGTGCTGACAGCACAAGTCCCATTCATTGCAACACTCAGCTCTGACCTACCTCTCCACACTTCCAGCAATCCTCCCCTTGTGCTGACTGTCCTCTGCTGCCCCAAGGTAAGCCTGAGGGATTTTCATTTATATTTCCATTCTGATACAATCAGGCATGCACAGGAAAGCCTATTTTTAAGAAGGACTTCTGGGGAGGGGGTCCTCAAAACAGGAAGTAGCTGAATGCACATTGCGTTTCAAGCCTCTACGCTGTCATCCTGAATGCGGAAGTCAGCGTGGAACGCAAGATGCATGCATTAGCTGTAGGTGAAATATGTAAGTGTTGCACACGAAGTGAGACTTCATCCTGACACAGGCGATGGTGTGTGAAGGCAAGGAAGAATTCCTGCTTACAATTAACGGATAATGAGTGAAGTCAAATGGTGCATAAAGATTTTCCTTATTAAAGAGACGCTGTCACCAACGTAAAAAATTGCAACAAAAGTATTTTAAATGCTCACCTGCAGCTCTTTCCCTTTCCAAACATTATTTTATATTCATGTTTATGATTTTAATCAGGGATGGAGTTTATGAAATAAATACTATGATCGTCAGCTCCATCTAGTGGCCATACTGCGGAATTTTCCTGATTCTCTTTATTCTTATGAATGAACACCATTCAACCCAGAGGGACAATATCATAGTAACATTCGCACAGAACACATGTACATGCAGTTTTTTTTAGGATAATCAGCTCTGCCCTTTTTATATATATATATAAATATACCCTGTAGTTTACTTTATTGGGATTTGATACACTCTGTATTGCTGGGCCTTACACATTTGCCTACTGGGCACTTTAACCCCCATTCCTGCCCAGCCCAGCTTTAAGTGCTTTTCACACTTTGAATGGCAATCACGTGGTCGTGCAACACTGTACCCAAATTAAATGTTATCATTTGTTTCACACAAATAGAGGTTTCTTGGTGGTAGTTAATCACCATTGGGTTTTTTTTGTGCTAAACAAATGAAAAAAGACCGAAAATTTTTTTGGGAAAAAGTTTTCATAGTTTGTTCTAAAATTTTGCAAACAGGTAATTTTTTTCCTTCAGTAATGTGCGCTGATAAAGCTGCACTGATGGGCACTGATAGGCTGCACTGATGGGTACTGATAGGCTGCACTGATGGGTACTGATAGGCTGCACTGATGGGTAATGATAGGCTGCACTGATGAGTCTGCACTGATGGGCACTGATAGGCTGCACTGATGGGTACTGATAGGCTGCACTGATAGGCTGCACTAATGGGCACTGATAGGCTGCACCGATGGGTACTGATAGGCTGCACTGATGGGTACTGATGAGGCTGCACTGATGGGTACTGATAGGCTGCACTGATGAGTCTGCACTGATGGGCACTGATAGGCTGCACTGATGAGTCTGCACCGATGGGCACTGATAGGCTGCACTGATGAGGCTGCACTGATGGGTACTGATAGGCTGCACTGATGGGTACTGATAGTCTGTACTGATGAAGCTGACTGATGGGCACTGATGAGGCTGCACTGATGAATATTGATAGGCTGCACCGATGGACACTTATGAGGGGGCACTGATAGGTGACACAGATGAGGAGGCTGTTGATTGGCAGCACTGGTAAGACTGCACTGATAATCAGTGCACATGTACCTTTTACACAAGTCGGTTATCGGCTCTCCTCTTGCTGTCAGTGTGAGGAAAGGAATGCCGATAACCGAATTCTGTTTACATCGTGCTCTGCTGTGATTGGACACAGCTGATCACGTGGTAAAAAGCCTCTGATTTGCTTCTTTCCTCAATCTGTGATCAGCTGTGTGCGGAGGACATGGTGATCACAAAGCGCACTGCAGCGGGCGAGCGCGATCTCAGGAGGACGTCATATGAGGGTCTCCCAGAACTGGACGACCGCGCTGTAGCCTCCATCCAGCTATAGCGCAGTCTGCAAGTGGTTAAAGAGGAACTTGAACCTGGAACAAAATAAAATTCAAAGTCAGCGGCTACAAATACTATAGCTACTAACATTTAATAAACATGATCTTGCCAGTCCAGGGATCCAGCATTCTCCTCACCCAGGCCAGTTTTTCGCTATTATTCAGGTCCCAGAGCTGCCATCTTGGATGTGGGAAGCTGATTGTGATTCCCGGTGCTTCGCAGCTGGCGAGTAGCACTGCATCTTTTCAAGGGACCTGCAGACTCCTGGGACTTGTGACTTGTCCCGGGAGGATTTGGGTAGGGAGGGGGGCTGAACTTCCACTCAGATCGCGTAGGCAGGGCTTGAATATCCCAGGTTGCCATGGCAACTAGAAATTGCGTCCTGGCGCCTGGGCTTTTGTCAGCTGGGTTTACTTGTTGGATGGAAGCATTTGGGCAGCTGCGATGCTGCCCAAATACTTCCACACACCCAATGCGTGCCACCCCCCGCTATGCATCCCAGGCTCTACTTGCCCATCTGCGGGCCTGAGAACAGGAGAGTGGGTGCCGCCGGGTAGAGGGAGGAGAGAGGACACACGTTCCCTTCTTGTTGCTTAGGGGTATGATGTCACTTCCGGGTCCCCGTTGACAGTTTCTCCGACCATCAAGGCCAGGAAAGAATGTAATACAGTGCAATGTGCATTGCATTACATTCAGTGGAGCACAGGGGAGACATGCGGGATCTTTTAGACCATGCATGTCTCATTAACCAGTTCCACACTGCGTCCCGCATATTTACGGCGGCAGTGTGGACGCTGGCCGCGAATCACCGTAAAAACACGGCAATCTGCGAATGGCTGCTAGGGGGCACGCGCGCACTCCCGCTGCACTCCTGAGGAGTGTGCCCGCGGCTCGGGCGGACCCGATGTCCGCCGGCGAACCGCGATGAGCAGCCACAGGCAAAGAACGGGGAACCGCCAATGTAAACACGGTGGTTCCCCATTCTGACAGTGCGGGCATGTGAGATCTACTGATCCTTGTCACTGGGATCAGTTAGATCTCTCATGCCCATGGTAGCCCAACCCACCCACAGTTAGAACACACCCAGGGAACATAGTTAACCCCTAGATCTCCCCCTGCATGTTAACCCCTTCACTGCTAATGACATTTATACAGTAATCAGTGGACATTTACATTTCTGATCGCTGAATAAATGTCATTGGTCCCAAAAAAGTGTCAAAAATGTCCGACATGTCCGCCACAATATCGCAGTACCGCTAAAAATCGCAGATCTCTACCATTACTAGTAAAAAAATAAAAAATAAATAAAAATCCCAGGAATGAATTTTCACCATCCGTAAATGCGGCCATTTTTGTGCAAACCAATCAATAAATGCCGATTGCGATTTTTTTTATTACAAATATGAGGAAGAATATAAATCGGCCAAAACCGGTGAAAAAAAAGTCTTTTTATTTTTTTTTTTGGATTTGAACTTTAGCAAAAAGTAAGAAATTTGGGTTTTTTTGCAAAATGGTCGCTCTTCTTTTGTTTATAGCGGTGATCAGAAATGACGCAGAGGTGATCAAATACCACCAAAAGAAAGCTCTATTTGTGGGAAAAAAAAGGACGCAAATTTTGTTTGGGTGCAACGTCGCATGACCATGCAATTGTCAGTTAAAGCGACACAGTGCCGAATCACAAAAAGTGCTCTGGTCCTAAAGTGCGAAATTCTTCTGGAGGTGAAGTGGTTAAAGAGAACCTGTCACCAAAAAAAATCACATAGGGAACTTTTTGTCCCCGATGCAATAGAAAAAAAACATATTTTTTAATTGTAAAAAATGAAAGTTACACCCAAGCACATAAAATCCCCCCCCCCCCCCCAAAAAATGAGCCCCCCCCACCCCCACATGTACAAACGTAAACGTACGCGGTGGGGCACCTACTCCTAAAAACATAGATTGCAATACATGATGCATATGGCCGCGCACACCGGAATGAGAGCAATAATTCTAGCAGCAGACCTCCTTCCTAATGCTAAACTGATGACCTATAGGGGGCTTTTATGGCAGTTGTATGCTCTATAAAAAAAAAAAAAAAAAAACCTGTAAGGCAAAGCCATAATGAGCTAGTAGGTGCCGCATACTTACCTCAGAACGAAGATCCGACAGGGCCGCTCGGTCCCCGCAGAGGGACCAGACATTTTCCCTCAGGGGTTCCTTCTAGGTTTGCGGCTCCGGTGCTCTGAGTGGCCGAAGCCGCGAGATGTCACTCCCACGCATAAGTGCGTGGGAGCCCTCCTTTACGGCAAGGTCCGGCGCGATACATCGGGCTTTCGCCAGGACGTCACTGCACATGTGCCACTGATGTCAGTGTCTGCATGCAAGCTGAATATCTAAACCATACAGTTTTAGGATATATTAATTTTACCTTATTATAGGCTTACCTGTAGCTAAAAATTACATTTGGGGGCATACAACCGCTTTAAAGCGTCGCCTATGCAAAACAATATACTAAAATCTGTTGCCATTTCACAGGCACACTCAAATTTAAGGTTTGACACGTTGGGTATCTATTTACTCGGTGCAACCTCAAAAATAGGCTTTGACACGGGCGGACTGGGCTGGGGAAGGGGGATCCTGATCCCCCATAAATAGGTCTCTCCCCCCCATCCCTCTTTCTTTCTCTCTCTCTCCCTCCATACCTCTTTCTTTCTTCCTCTCTCTCTCCATCCCTTTTTCTTTTTACTCTCTCCCTCCCTCTCTCCATCCCTCTTTCACTCCCTCTCTCCATCCCTCTTTCTTTCTTCCTCTCTCCCTCCATCCCTCTTTCTTTCTTCCTCTCTGCATCCCTCTTTCTTTCTCCCTCCCTCTCTCCATCCCTTTCTTTCTTCCTCCCTCTCCATCGCTTTCTTTCTTCCTCTCTCCATCCCTTTCTTTCTTCCTCTCTCTCCATTTCTTTCTTTCTTCCTCTCTCTTTCTTTCTTTACCTCTCTCTCCTTCTTTCT
>BLSH010403322.1:190768-214409 GCA_018402905.1 Glandirana rugosa | reverse complement strand
TGTTTAAAGCTTTCTTTGAGAGGCCTGCACCACCAGCATCGGGCTCCAACCATATCGCTCATTTAGAGACTGTACAGGAAGGACATCCACCCAGGGTTCCAACCATATAGCACATTTAGAGACTGTACAGGAAGGACATCCACCCAGGAGAAGCTGAAATATGCCCCCCAGACCACCAGAATGGGGCTCCAACCATATAGCTCGTTTAGAGACTGTACAGGAATGATTTCCAACCAAGAGAGGCTGAACTTGGCTGGGGCGACAAGCGGTAAGGGATACCTCGCGACTCCAGTCCTGATCAGGTGAGGAAAAAAAGGAGAATGCTGTGAGCCGGGTCTGTCTTTGATTTATAGTTAACCAGTCCTATCATGTTGTGGGGGCGGAGCCACAACCCATGTGTGTGCTGCCATGATGCACCAGGAAAAAAACATCAGTAGCTTATCAGGGATGTTTTTAGCTTTTACCAGCGTTATATTACTGTGTTTTTTTGCGGTTTTAAAGGGCCGGCGTTTTTTTCCAATTGGTCTAAAACGTCGGGGATTGACTTTTTTTTAAGGGTTTTTGGATGTTTTTAAGTGTTTGAACGTTTTTACAGCTGAAAAAACGTCACTGCTAAAAACAGCTGATAACAGCCTGTGTGTGTATGAACACATAGGATAACACGATGGAGGGTTTATTGACTGTAGAAAAAAACATCTGCAGCTGAAAACAGCTGCTAAAAACAGTCAAAAAACGTAGTGTGCTTTACAGTTATTTACGAGTAAGGCGCTAATTCTGCTAAGGGCCAAACACAGCCATCTTGATATTCTGCAATTTTCCTCATCTTCACAAGCTACCATAGAATAAATCATCCAGTCAGCATTTATCCAGAACAAATGATAAGGAAAAAAATATATATGCTTTATTAATGAGTAAATTACATTACCAAGTGCTTTTTTGGTTAGAAGCTCTTTATATAAGTTTAACCGCTAGAATGATTCAACAGAAAGCAGTTATTGGAACAAGCGGTTTTCCCTCTCCTTGGAATGTCTTGAGTGTAGAGACAGTCTTCGTATTCTACAGGGAGGCAGCTGGGGGGGTGGAGGGAGGGTTTCGATTCCCTCCACCCAGGTGTCATATTACACTCAGCTCTGTGGGGTGGAGTGTTAGATATCAGATCCCAGCCCTCTGTCTCCTGGAAGCTGAGAAATACACATTGGCTGTGTACTTTAGAAGACTCTAGAGGTGAGAGGTCTACAGATAAAGAGGTGCAACTTTTGTGGCAGGATTTGCTTTATGATGGTTTACCACCAGAGGCAAGTCATCTCAATGGACTTATGCAAGCATTTACTACCACAGTAAGTGAATGAGTTGATATATAAAGGTTTATGCCTAGGACGATTGAAGCCTAACCACTTCATGTCCAGGGCAATTTTTTAATACTTATAAAAAGTAGCATTTTTGCTAGAAAATAACTTAACCACTTGACCACTGGGCAATTAAACCCCCTTAACAACCAGACCAATTTTCAGCTTTCAGCACTCTCACACTTTGAATGACAATTACTCAGTCATGCAACACTGTACCCATATGAAATTTGCGTCCTTTTATTCACACAAATAGAGCTTTCTTTTGGTGGTATTTAATCATCGCTGGGTTTTTTATTTTTTGCGCTATAATTAAAAAAAAATCGACAATTTTGTAAAGAAAATAATTTTTCTTTGTTTCTGTTATAAAATTTTGCAAATTAGTAACTTTTCTTCATAAATTTTGGCTAAAATTTATACTGCTATCTTTGGTAAAAAAACAAAAACAAATTAGTGGATGTTATTTGGTCTTTGTGAAAGTTATAGAGTCTACAAGCTATGGTGCCAATCACTGAATATTGATCACACCTGATGTACTGACGGCCTATCTCATTTCCTGAGACCCTAACAAGCCAGGAAAGTACAAATACCCCCCAAATGACCCCTTCTTGGAAAGTAGACATTCCAAGGTATTTAGTAAGAGTTATGGTGAATTTTTTGAAGTTGTAATTTTTCCCCACAATTCTTTGCAAAATGAAAATGAGCCATGGATGGGGATGGATGAGCCACGGATGGGTGGGTGAGCATGGATGGGTGGGTGAGCAAGAATGGATGGATGGGTGAGCACAAATGGATGGATCGGTGAGCACGGCTGGGTGGGTGAGCACGGATGGATGGGTGAGCACGGCTGGGTGGGTGAGCATGGATGGGTGAGTGCGCACGGCTGGGTGAGCACGGATGGATGGCTGGGTGAGCATGGATGGATGGTTGAGCACGGCTGGGTGGGTGAGCATGCATGGATGGATGGGTGAGCATGCATGCATGGATGGGTGAGCATGCATGGATGGATGGGTGAGCATGGATGGATGGGTGGGTGAGGATGGCATTACACATCGCTGCAGTACCTCCTCTCTCCCCTCTCGCAATGCACTGATCGGTGCAGAGAGGAGAGAGAAAAGCCGGCGCTTCCGCCGGCTTGTTTACATGTGATCACGCCGTCATTTGACGGCGCGATCACGTGGTAAAAGGCTGCTCACAGCGCCCATTCACCGCGATCCGTGATCAGTCGGGTCCCCTGGACCCAACTGGTCAGGGATGTTCCCGTGTGCACGCCCCAGGGGGCGCGCCAGGAAGCGCGATTCTCCAGAATTAAGCAACCGCCCTGTAGAAGTCTTTTGTCTATAGGGCGGTTGTTAACTGGTTAAAGGAGGAAGTAAACCCTGATGGGGCTTACTTCCTCAATATATCCCTGCAAAGTAGAAGCATAATGGGCTACTATGCATCGCATAGTAGCCCATTATGTGTCACTTACCTGCAAACGAAGCCTGTGATGTCCCCACTCCAGGCAGCATCCATCTTCAGCCCCTCTTCCTTCTGGGGCCGCGACTCCGGCTCTACGACTGACCGGAGTCGCGTGACGTCACTCCCGTGCATGCTTGCGGGAGCCGCCAGTCACGGCACGATCACAGTGAAGGAATGGCATGGAGACCGCTTCTTCACTGCACATGTGCCCGATGACATAGGC
This sequence comes from Glandirana rugosa, assembly GCA_018402905.1. Lineage (NCBI taxonomy): Eukaryota > Metazoa > Chordata > Amphibia > Anura > Ranidae > Glandirana > Glandirana rugosa. The sequence continues at coordinate 211,379 of BLSH010403322.1, read as the reverse complement.
ACATGCAAGTACACAGCATGTCTCCTAAACTGTGCAGGCCCTTTTCACTACCATAAAAGCAATTGGGTGACTGTAGAGCCACCTAGATCACTTTTACTAAACAGCAGATTGCAGGTTGAAAAAAAACAATACCAAGCTGATGGTTGCAGTTGTAGCCACGAGCTGGTTTTAACCACTATAAGTCCTGGGCATTTTATAACGACCTAAAGAAGGCAAGTAGTAAAAACAGGGCTGGCCCTAGACATTGTGCTGCCTGGGTCCAAGAATGAAATGCTACCCCCCCCCAAATAAAAATCATGCCCACCAAAAGGCCCCCACATCCATTATTTTATATCATGATAGTTAAAACTGAAATAAAATTGATCAGGAAGTCAGATTCACATGCAACCACACCTTGTCTATATGCAAAATTTATATGACATACCATTATGTTCAATTCCAAGCGCCGGGCTACGGCAATATAGGGAAAGGCTAGGGTAGTATATAAACAGGCTAAGGTAGTATATGGGTGGGCTAGGGTAGTATATGGGCAGGCTAGGGTAGTGTAGGGACAAGCTAGGGCAGTATAGGGGCAGGCTAAGGCAGTATAGGGGGCAGGCTAAGGCAGTATAGGGGGCAGGCTAAGGCAGTATAGGGGGCAGGCTAAGGCAGTATATGGGGCAGGCTAAGGCAGTATATGGGGCAGGCTAAGGCAGTATATGGGGCAGGCTAGGGCAGTATATGGGGCAGGCTAGGGCAGTATATGGGGCAGGCTAGGGCAGTATATGGGGCAGGCTAGGGCAGTATATGGGGCAGGCTAGGGCAGTATATGGGGCAGGCTAGGGCAGTATATGGGGCAGATGTCATCATGACACGCAAAACTGCTGGAAAAAAATCTGGGTCGTCAATTTGCTGGGTAAATAGAAGAGAAGGAGAGGTGGCTGTGGTGCAGTTCGCTGCCCCTCTCAAAGTGCTGCCTGGGTCCAATGAACCCACTGGGACCCATGGTAGGGCCAGCCCTGGGTAAAAAGCATCCCATTTTAACAAAGATGTCAGGTCCTGTGTGTTAATAGCTCAGCTTTCTAATATTTACTTTGTAATTTTTCTAGAAAAAAAAAACCTCAAAATTTTTACCACGGACAGAGGTTGTTGCGTTCCTTATCACCAGAATACACATCTCTGGAGGGACTAATACCATCAAACATACTTTCTTCCCATGTTAAGTGCACGCATGGTAAGCAATGCAGGTTTACTTCTCCAAAAGATCACAGTACTCCACTTGGCAATCATTTCATCTACTTTTCTCTCCAGAAATATGAAGCCATCTTTGTTCAGGTTTCATCCAGGATTAGCATTTACTTTGTGGATTAAGATACTGGCTCAAACATAACAATAATTTAAATCATTGTGCCTGTGTACAATTGCTATATATTTTGTGGCCTAACTGCTGATTAATTACATTTTGGGATGCATACAGTATTTGTAAGGGTCTTTTTAAAAATAGAGTCAATAATACACTGCCCTCTAGTGATTATATTTGTTTTGGCATTTTGTTCCATAAGTACATCAAAATGGAACTATCAGTTTGTATTGGAGAAGAAATTATATATCAACCAGCTTTGAAAGAACTGAAGCCAGCACATGCATATATGTTATTCCATTACAATATAGAGCCATTAGTAACAAGTACAGGATGACAAATACAGTAACTAATACAAAAAAAAAACATAATCCCTTTATGCACAAGAATCTCTTGTGAAACTGCTAGTGCCACTTCCAAAGCGCATGGTAATTACCTATTCAATGGAAACAGACCACAAATATTTTACATATAAGAGGAATTTGAATATAAACAAAATCAATTTGAATAAATCACAGCAGGCTGTATAACCAATTAACTGGAAACCCAAACTAAGTCTAATTTCTTCAAAGTAGTCTCCATTATTCAATGCCCTAGGTATTGCTTTTCTTCCACAAACACACTTTTGGTGCTTGCAAATACACAAACAATAGGTTCGCCCACTTTTCTCTTAGAGGGTGAAACTTATGGTTGGAGAAAGGTTTCTGTTAGAAAAGATAACCTGTTTTCTCACTGTACAATTCAGAGAACACCAGGCATGACAAGCTTTAGCTCAGTATGGAAGTCATGTAAAAAAAAAAAAAAAAAGGCATGCTTAAAGGATAAATAGTCCTCTATTACTAAATGAACCCCCTTTCAGTTGCTTTTTCTTCTTTTTGGGGTTCCGTCTTCACTTGCTCCTGCAATTTTCTCTGCTGGCCTCTTTTTCAGTGCCTTAACTTTACGGGTCTGCAATTTACCCAGATCCTGTTTTTGCATGTGAATTCGTCCATATTTAGTACCAAAAGTATCGTGTGAAATGTTTTTCTTCTTCTTTGCCTAAACAAAACATGCAATGCATCAGAATGATCACATTCATGACAACATCTTTTTGCCAAATCTACCATCTAAAATCATTTAGTTTGTGCACTTAGGTTAATCTTATAAACAAAGTAACCCCGAGATATAAATTGTGTGTGTGGGCTATCTTATTTAGATTAATAATATAGGAGCTTTTAACCATCTCAAGTTAGCTGAATCCCTTTGGAAAATGAAATAAATAAAACTGGGAAAAATATTCGATCTACCTAGTGTGTGTGTGTGTGTGTGTGTGTGTGTGTGTGTGTGTGTGTGTGTGTGTGTGTGTGTGTGTGTGTGTGTGTGTGTGTGTGTGTGTGTGTGTGTGTGTGTGTGTGTGTCTAAGGGATGTGCAATTCTCGGTCACTGGTATCTCCGCCACTCTCATTCATCTCCTGAATGACACATTTCATCGGGTCACAGGGCACTTTCACACTGGGGCGAGGGGGCGGTATTGGTAAAGCGCCGCTACTTTCAGCGGGGCTTCTCCTCTGTTATAGCAGCGCTATGCAGGGGGGAGTGGGGCACTTTGAACCCCCCCATAACAGGTTAAAAAAGAGGTTAAAAGTGCCGGCGCGTGCTGCTTTGGAAGCGCTGCCCATTGATTTTAATGGCAGGGGTGGAGGAGGAGCCCTGTATATACCGCTCACCGCACCGCCCCAAAGATGCTGCTTTTTTTTCTTTTTTTTTTCTTGTGCTGCAAGCGCACCGCCCCAGTGTGAAAGCACTCAGGCTTTCACACTGGGGAGATAGCAGAGGCAGTTTACAGGCACTTTTAAACGCCTGTAAACTGCCTCAGTGTGAAAGGGGTCTTAAAGGTTTACAGCAAAGTCTGCTGGACTTATAGACCTGCTGGTTCCTGTACACTGCTGGCTATGCTCTGAATACTGAGAGGTGTAGTTTGCAGAATGTTGTGAAGCCGAGTGGTAGTAGTCAGCCAATGCTTACAGCATATGCTTCTCATCAGTGTGCTTAAGCCATACAGGGATTGCAGCCAACAGGTAATGAGCTCTAAAGTACTGTGCACATGTCACATGATGGAGCACCACTGTGTGTGATACATCAGGAAAATGTATCTGTGTGACTGAGGACAGTAGTACAGAACAGTGCAGGTTTTTGGCTGGTGACAATAGTACACATCAGCATCTGTATATGACTGGCAACAGTAGTACAGAGCAATGTGTGTGTATCACTGGTAGTATAGGGTAGTATATATGTATGACTGGTGACATATTAATAGCAGTAAAGTGCAGTGAGTGTGTGTCTGGTAACATTGTACAGAGCAGTGTGTGTAAGAGAGATGTATTGTGGTCTCATTTTAACATTAGTTGCTCTACTGGTAAATTAATTGTTCTGTACTATTTTATTTTTTTAACAAGAAACTGTATTTTATTATTTTACTTGTTAAAATAAAGGCTGTTCAAATTTAACAACACGTTTTTAACTAATTTTAGACAAACCACTGAGAATAGGACACCAAACTTTTAACTAATACTTAACTATGCATCTTTTCAACTACCTATACAGTGATATGCAGGTTGCATAGTGCAACCTCCTATGTGTGAGTGAGAATTCTCCAGGCCAAATATATTACCTGCAAGGCTTTAGGACGTTTCATAGCCAGCTTGTATAGGTCATCGGAAGCCAAGTGTGTCCTTCTCATCACAAAATCAAATGAAGGTCCCATTTCTTCCAGTTCTATGCGTGGTGTTCTGCACCCAGACTTCTTCATTAACACTCTAGTAAAACAAATGAATGAAAATTCATAATGTTATAGGAAAAAGATTCAATTACTTTAGAAACAAAATACGGTTTGATAATTTTGTCCAAATAGCATAATTAAAAAAAAATAAAAAAAATAAAAAAAAAATTCTGCAGTTAGAAATATACATTCACGCAATTGCTTTTTGAGTTACTTAACCACTTGCCAACCTGCCACACTACATATACTGCAGTGGGGTGGCACGTGCAGGCACCATAACCTACATTTATGTCAGGCGCTTGCTCCAGGTTTAGGGTGCTGCCCCGCTGTGATCGCGGTACTCTGGGTCAGTGATCATGTAATCACTATGCGATCACATGATGTCAACAAAGCTGTTATTCAGCTTTGTTGAATTAATTCATTACAGCTGTGTTTTCTATGCTGTGTTTGGCCCACAGCTATTACATGGTACCTGGGCCAATCACAGTACCCTGTACGTGATTAGCTGTAGCCACTCACTAGTGATAACTGCTGTCATTGATTGGTTAACCCATTTATGACAGTTGAAAACTTTGTTGCTACGATGATCTTCAAAAAAATTTTAAAAAATTCACTGATCACCCCCCAGAGCACTACAATGTTAGTATGGTGACACTCAACTACTCTGACTTAAGTATCTTAACATTTTTTTGCAAAAAAAAAAAAAAAAGTGTTTAATAATTGAATAAAAAAAATAAAAAAAACATAATATATATCCCAAGTTTTTTTAATCATATGAAAGACGATGTTACACCGCATAAATAGATACCAAACATGTCACGCTTAAAATTGCGCATGCTTGTGGAATGGCAACCAACTACGGTACTTAAAAATCTCCATAGGGGGCGCTTTAAACACCTTTACTGGTTACCTATTTAGAACTGCAGAGGCGGTCTATTGCTAGAATTATTGCTCTCGCTCTAAGGTTCACAACGATACCTCACGTGTGGTGCGAACACCGTTTACATATGCACGTGTGACTTACGTATGCCTTTGCTTCTGCGTGCGAGCACAGAGGAATGGGGGCGCTTACATTTTTTTTTTCTTATTTATTCTATTTTTTATTTTTACACTGTCCCTTTATTTTTTTTTTTACACTTTTGTTCCTATTACAAGAAATGTAAACATCCCTTGTAATAGAAATATGGATGACAGGTCCTCTTTATGGAGAGATCTGGGGTCAAAGAGACCCCTAATCTCTTCTTTACCTTTAAAAGCAACATTTTTTTTGACCTTTTGCTTTTAAAAAACATCGCTCCAGTCCCCCAAAGCCATAGAGGCAATCAGAGACGATCTAGTCTCTCACTAGATCTGCGAAACCACTGCACAGAGCAGGTAAATATAACATGTTTGTTAAAACAAAACACAAAAAACTTTAGTATCACTTTAACCTCCCTGGCGGTATTCCCAAGTGTGGCTCGGGGTTAATTTTCAGTACCAACAGCGGTAACCCCGAGTCACTGGGGATTACACTGTTAAATGCCACTGCATGTACTTACCTTGTCCCTACGATCCCGCGATGTCCTCCGGCCGATCATCCACCTGATGTATAATGGTTCCGGGCTCCGTTCCCTGCGAGCAGCGCAACGCATGGGGGCAGATCTGGCGGGAATTTCAAAAAGTTATCAACACAAACACACATACAATACATTGTAATCTGTTGATTGTTTTACTGTATGAAATCAGTACATTTCAGATTTGTCCCCAGTGCTTTGTCCAGTGCCCTGCCTGCACTTGCAGTGTTCTTTGTGCCTGGAAAACAGAGTGTCCATAGCATCCAAAAGGCATCTGTGTACATCATCCAAAGCGGATCAGCTAGAGGACAGAGACTTAGAATCGCTTGAAGAATGGAGCGATAGTGAGCCGAGGGGTACTTCGTCATCAGACACGGAAAGTGACGACAGACGCCTATGGAACTGTTAGAACTGAACTGAAATGGTTGCCTGGCAGAAAAGCAAAATGATGGCACTGCTTTGGCATGACAAAAAAGATGAGTACAGTGCATAACACCTGTTAAGGTATGCACAAAAGGTGGGAAAGACATCATGAAGCCACAGGTAGCGCTTGACTACAATAACACCATGGGAGGCATCAACAGAGCTGACCAAGCAATGATATTTTATCCTGCAATGCGCAAACAACAAAACAAATACTACAAAAAGATCTTCAGGCATCTTCTTGAGCAATGTTTATGGAATGCATACATTCTGCTAAAAAAAAAAAAATATATATATATGACAAGCCTGTGGTTCAAGCTGACTTTATTTGGAAAGCTGCAGAATGTACTTTTGCCAAACACCAACAATGGCTGTGAACAGAGCTGGACTTCATGCTGTTGGTGTTGTCAACCCGGAACATCTGACTGGTCGTCACTTTATGGACTACATCCCACCAACCGAGAAAAAGTCAGCACCAACAAGGATGTGCGTGGTTTGTTGTTCAAAGAGATGACAATGGAAAGAAAATCCACAAGAAAACCAGGTTCCATTGTCCTGATTGTGACATCGGACTTTGTGCAGTCCCATGTTTCAAAATATATCATACCCGGGATGTTTACTAAACTGTCTAGTATTACAGTGACTTAGTAATATTGTGCCGTTTTTTGATCAAATGTCAGTGTTTTCAGTTTGATTACGTTATTGGATAAGTATATTATTATATTAGTTTTTATTATTTATAATTTATTATATTATAATTTTGTGTTTCAAACTTGATCATACCCGGGATTGTCTACTAGACTCTTGTTTGGAAAGATTTAAGTAAGTTATTCCTAAGAATTACAGGCCTACAATATAAAACGCCAAATAACTATGCAATACAATGTACCGCTTTGAGACACAAAAAAATGACAGAATCATACCGTCAGGTAGGTTAAAATAGTTAAGGCCTTTTGAGGAATGGTGTCTCCAAGTCAATGACATCTTATTGAAGGAGCAACAAGCTTACAAAAATAGAGGTACACCTAATACATTTTATAAGCTATGGGAGCCATGGCTGGCGGTGCCTGGTTTGGCGCCATTCTCCTTGGTCTCTCTCAGAGTGCTACAAGGCATTTAGTACCCGAGTTAGAGTACTGTAGACCGCAGTAAAGACTCAGCCAAGTGCAGAGAAATAGAGTTATATAGGTAAGACATTGTACAAAAAGTTTATATTTTGGTCTGAATGGACAGCTATAAGCTTACTAGGTCCATGCGAGATGTAATGTAGACTGTGTAAAGACACGCATTGTTGTTTGGTGTACAAATGCACCACAAATTTATGCCTTTCTTTATTTTTCTTTTTTGTGTTTGTTTTTTCTTTTTTGACTGTCTGGATGTATATGTGTAAAAAAAAAAACTTTCAATAAAAACTATTGTTAAAAAAAAAAAATATTATAAATATATATAAATATATATATATATATATATATATATATATATAGTTGAGGCCCCTTTCACACATACCGTTTTTCAGGCGGACCTGAACGGACGCTCCCGTTAACCCCCATGGAGCGACAGATGTCAGCGGCGACATGTCCGCTGACATCCGATCCACTTAATACAGACAGATGGAAACCCTATTTTCCATCCATCTGGTGGATCCGATGAAAGCGGACAGGCATATCAGAATTCATCCGATCCCCATAGAGGAGAGCGGGGGCTCTGCACAGTGAGCAGTGACGAACGTGTCATCCGCCGGCTCAGCGAGGATCAATCGTTCCCTGCTGAACAGTGGATTCTGTCAAAACGGACTCCGCTAGTGTGAAAGAGCACACAGTTTTTTTTTTTTACCATTTACCACACTAGTACTATGACATTTAAGCCTGCATTGCTGGCCCCAAAGGGCAGAGGTTAAATATCAATGGCCAACATGCATCAAATGGGCTTGCTTACTTCATTGATACAAAGGGCAGTATCCAATGCAACCAAATCAATATTCATTTTGTACAGGTCTGCCTTCACTAAAGTCAATTCTAAATGGTTGCTTTGGATTAATGTACTATTAGGCTGTTTATGAAAAAAAGAAGAAAAAAGCTCCTCTATGGCAACCAAATTCTCCATTTTATTTGCCCTCTTCCTTATTGCTGAAAAATACTAAAGAGAAAAGGTTAAAGGTTGCTATGGAAAAACACAGCTTATTAAGATTACTTCATAAACTTATATTATTTTTGTTTTCTCCAAAACAATCCATTACTTTTTAATTTTCAGCCTTGGAACGTAATGTGAAATGCAAGCACAGCGCACTCCTGAACCACCCTGCGCTCCGAGCGCAGCGCACTCCTGAACCACCCTGCGCTCCGAGCGCAACCCACTCCTGAACCACCCTGCGCTCCGAGCGCAACCCACTCCTGAACCACCCTGCGCTCCGAGCGCAACCCACTCCTGAACCACCCTGCGCTCCGAGCGCAACCCACTCCTGAACCACCCTGCGCTCCGGGCGCAACCCACTCCTGAACCACCCTGCGCTCCGAGCGCAACCCACTCCTGAACCACTCTGCGCTCCGAGCGCAACCCACGCCTGAAACCTGCGTTCCGAGCGCAACCCACTCCTGAAACCTGCGCTCCGAGCGCAACGCACACCTGAACCCTGCGCTCCGAGCGCAACGCACTCCTGAACCCTGCGCTCCGAGCGCAACGCACTCCTGAACCCTGCGCTCCGAGCGCAACGCACTCCTGAACCCTGCGCTCCGAGCGCAACACACTCCTGAACCCTGCGCTCCGAGCGCAACGCACTCCTGAACCCTGTGCTCTGAGCGCAACGCACTCCTGAACCCTGCGCTCTGAGCGCAACGCACTCCAGAACCCTGCGCTCTGAGCGCAACGCACTCCTGAATCCTGCGCTCTGAGCGCAACGTACTCCTGAACCCTGCGCTCCGAGCGCAACGCACTCCTGAACCCTGCGCTCCGAGCGCAATGCACTCCTGAACCCTGCGCTCTGAGCGCAACGCACTCCTGAATCCTGCGCTCTGAGCGCAACGCACTCCTGAACCCTGCGCTCTGAGCGCAACGCACTCCTGAACCCTGCGCTCTGAGCACAACGCACTCCTGAACCCTGCGCGCAACGCATGGGCGACACTATGCCCGGTGATCTTTGACTTCATCAGTGTTGTTCAAGTAGATCTCCATTCCTCGAAGGTAGCCTACTCCGGATCTAAGTGTAATATTCCCTCATCTACCTACTGAAATCCTGAAAACATCATGCAACTCAACAGTGCTCATAGATTTTAGCCATCCCAGCAACCAGGCTAATCTGTATTAGACAACATTCTAACAGAAGGCAGTGAAACAAAATATTAAACATTTCAGTGGTCTCTCCAATGGTATTAAAGATGTTAGGTGAAATTTCACACCATATTGTTACACGTTGAGAAATCACGTCTAACGTCAAAGACTTTAATAAGGCTGGAGATAACGTAATTAGGTCAAGTCACTATGCCAGCAATATGTTCCTGGCAAGTTACCCAGGAGCAATTCTTAAGTTAATTGTAAATTAAGCACTTACTTGTAGCTGCGCATATAAATCTTCCCATCGACTGCTGTGAAATGCAATATATGTTCCAAGCCCGCCAGTCGTATACCAGACACTGTGGGTCCTCTAAAGAAGTCTATAAAATAAAACATTACTTCAGCCAGTACAACCTGATTCCTACATTATAAACACTTATTCAAAACGTATGTAGCACTACTCAGTCTGGATGATATCCAAGAATATCAAAGTGTTTTCAAAAGCATAATTTATAAGACATCCATGTAGGGTCACCTTATTTTTTTTTTTTCTTTTGAAAGCTCATTAGGTAATTGAATTCAAACAATATATTACCTATCAGGAGGTTTTTCAGGCGCTTGTAATCCTCGTTCATCTCAAATGCATCTCCAGCAAATATCAGCAGAGGCTTGGTGCCTTCAGGACATTTGCAATTCTGTAATACAAAAATGCAAAAACATTAAAATTACTTTGTATCTGGCCTTATATTTGTCTCTAAGAACAGGTTATTATTTTTAACATATGGCAACCAGATTCTGGTTTTGTTTTTTTTTTCACCATGTTGGACAAAAGCCCGTGCCTTCAGCAGTTCACACATCCTTACTGTTATGCCTAAATATCAAAGCTCTGGTGCCATTTTGTTTTCATTAAGGTCTAATTTTTTTCAATATTATTATAACAATAAAAGCCTCTCAAATTCAACATCTTTGATGTACGTTGTCATTTTGGTCTTGTACATAATGGGTATCAAAATCTTACTATGAGAATAAACCACAAAAATACCTTTGAGAAATGTTGGAAGCAGTTATCCAAATCGTTCTGCACAATTATGTTGCAGCAGAGTCTGATATGGTGAGCGTAAGGGCTCAAGCGCATGGATGGATTTGGGTGTACACCAGAATTCACAGGTCTCGGGTGCAAACTGATTGCGTCTAAGGCCCCTCTTCTATCACTGCATGCATGTGACCATTCAGATGTGTAGCCACAGGTCATACACCATGACAAGACTGAGCAAACATCAGCAAGGTCTCTCCCAGGCTAAGATTTCAAAGCAGTCTGGGTTGTCAAGATGTGCAGTTCAAGCTCTTTTGAAGAAGCACAAAGAAATGGGAACGTTAAAGGCCATAGACGCAGTTTTGGCAAAGGAAACTTAATGCAGCAGATGAAAGACGCATCATGCCTCCCTTTGACATTGGAAGATGTTATAGTTGGTGAGGTTGGAAACAAACACAAGTCCATCCAGTCCAAACTCTGTGTGTGTGTTTATATGTTAAAGGGGTTGTAAAGGGTCATGTTTTTTTTTAACCACTTCAGCCCCAGAGCCATTTTTGACACTTATTGTTTACAAGTTAAAATCAGTACTTTTTGCTAGAAAATTACTTAGAACCCCCAAACATTATATATATATATATATATATATATATATATATATATATATATATATATATATATATATATATATATATATTTATATATTTTCCTAAAATAAATTGGCGGTCATTGCAATACTTTTTGTCGCACCGTATTCGCGCAAAGTAAAGTTAGTTAGGCCAATTTTTTCCTATATTGTGAAAAATAATGTTACGCCAAGTAAATTGATACCCAACACGTCATATTTCAAAATTGCGCCCACTCGTGGAATGGCGACAAACTTTGGCACTCAAAAATCTCCATTGGCGACGTTTATAAATTTTCACAGGTTACATGTTTAGTGTTACATAGGTCTAGTGCTAAAATTATTGCTCTCGCTCCAACGATCGCGGTGATACCTAACGTGTGATTTGAACACTGCTTTCATATGCGGGAGCGACTTACATATGCATTTTCTTTTGCTGCGCGAGCTCGCGGGGACGATGACGCTTTAAAATAATTTGTTTTAGTAATGTTCCTTTAAAATACTGTGTATTGCCCCCTTTAACATCAATGACAGCTTGAAGTCTTTTGTGGTATTTGTGGATGAGGCTCTTTATCTTCTCAGATGGTAAAGCTGCCCATTCCTCTTGGCAAAAAGCCTCCAGTTCCTGGAAATTCTTTGGCTGTCTTGCATGAACTGCACGTTTGAGATCTCCCCAGAGTGGCTCAATGATATTTTCACTTTATTCTGCTGTAGTCAATGACAGGTTGACTTGGATCACTGTCATGTTGGAATGTCCAAGTACGTCCCCATGCGCAGCTTCCTGGCTGATGAATGCAAATGTTCCTCCAGTATTTTTTGATAACATACTGCATTCATCTTGCCATCAATTTTGACCAAATTTCCTGTACCCTTGTAGCTCACAGATCCCCAAAACATCAGCGATCCACCTCCGTGATTTTGACTCCTCTCCAAATGTAGCGTTTATGCTTGTGGCCAAAAAGCTCAATTTTGGTCTCATCACTCCAAATGAATTAGTGCCAGAAGGTTTGAGGCTTGTTTCTGTGCTGTTTGGCGTATTGTAAGCGGGATACTTTGTGGCATTTGAGTAGTAATGGCTTTCTTCTGGCGACTCAACCATGCAGCCCATCTTTCTTCAAGTGCCTCCTTATTGTGCATCTTGAAACAGCCACACCACATGTTTTCAGAGAGTCCTGTATTTCACCTGAAGTTATTTGTGGGTTTTTCTTTGCATCCCAAACAATTTTCCTGGCAGTTGTGCCTGAAATTTTAGTTGGTCTACCTGACCGGGATTTGGTTTCAACAGAACCCCTCATTTTCCACTTCTTGATTAGAGTTTGAACACTGCTGATTGGCCTTCTCATTTCCTTCAATATCTTTTTATATCCCTTTCCTGGTTTATACAGTTGAACTACCTTTTCCCGCAGATCCTTTGACAATTATTTTGCTTTCCCCATTACTCAGAATCCAGAAACGTCAGCGCAGCACTGAGTGAAAGATGCACGGGTCTGTCAGGAGTCAAGAAACTCATTGACCTTTTATACACACACACTAATTACAAGCAAACAGATCACAGGTGAGAATGGTTACCAGGGTATGTAAACTTTTGATCAGGGTCATTTGGGTAGTTTCTGTTGTCATTATGATTTAAAAAGAGTAAAAACAGTTGATTGATAATAAATAGCTTCAGCCAAACACTAACCTTGAGTGAAAGAAAGGTTTTTGTGTTCTCATTCATATACTCTGAAAAATGGCCAAGAAATCATAAATTCTGCTAGGGTATGTAAACTTATGACCACTGTAAAACATTGCAATGACCGCCATTTTATTCCCTAGGGTTTCTGCTAAAAAAAACATGTATAATGTTTGGGGTTCTGAGTAATTTTCTAGCAAAAAAGTTATGATTTTAACATGTAGGAGAGGAGTGCCAGAATTGACCCGGTATGGAAGTGGTTAATTTACAGCATTTTTTCACACTTGCCTAAAACTTTTGTACAGAGATATATTTTTATTTGTTTTCCATACATTGTAAATCAATTTACCTTAAACTCCTTTAATGACACATATTTTTCCATTCCTAATTCAACCATATCCAGTACATGGAAATCATACATGCGACCTAGTAGACAAAGAAACAAAGTGAGTCACAAAGGAAAAATGATCAACTAATTCCATACAAACAGACGCATAACTTTCCAATTTATATTTGAAAAGGGTTTACCAAGAAAATTACACTTAACACTCCATCAGGTGGCAAAACAAAGTGGAACTTCACTCTCTCAAACAACATTGACTATTTTTAATCCTTATGCTGCAAACATTTGTGAATACATAGGAAAATATTTCATATTTGCGTGTTTTAAACTTTTTTCTTTTTACATTTCTTCAGTTACTTCCTGGTTCTCGTGCCTAGGCAAATGATGTCATACATTCCAGGAGTCTTCAGGAGGGGAGGAGTAGTTTTCTCAGCGAAGCACACCCAACTGTTTGCACTCCTGAGCAAAGGGCAGATGGATTCCATAAAGTATATTCTACTCGTATCATTTTCCCTTATCAAATGTGTGATTTTTAAATTTTTTTTTAGCAAAATAAAGCATGGAAACATGGACAGATGTGCGAGTTTGCTTTGAACCTTAGATTGTAAGCTCCTTGAGGGTATGGGCTGATGTTAATGAGCAATATCGTGTCAAGCGTCGGGAGTGGTCGTGTTCAACAGGAAGTGTTTTTTTTCTTTCATGTAGGTTGGCAGCTGCCATTCTTTGTCATTGATGATGGATTTACATCAGTGGACATTTTCATTTTTTTTTTTAAAACAAAGAGCTTGTCAAAAAGTCTTGGGTTTTTATTTTCTTTTGGGGCTTCCAGATCCTGATAAGCTACCTCCCACACCCCCACAATCCCTGGGCCAGGATTGTGGGGAAGGGGCCCTTGTTCTCATCAACATGGGGACAAAGTGCTTTGCCAGGGGGCATGCTGAGAGCATGTCGCCTGGTATGGTTCAATAGGGATTGGGGGGGGGGGGGAAATCTGCCACTTGGATAAGGGTCTAGTATGGATTTTTGAGGGGGACCCCATAGCATTTTTTTGCCATGGGGTTCTCCTCAAAATTCAAACCAGCCCGAAAGGCCTGGTATATTATTTGAGGGGGATCTAACACATTTTTTGTGGCGCGAGTCCTGTTCAGAATTCGCACCAGAACCAAATGACCTGGTATGAATTGAGGGGGGAACCCGCATCCCCTGCTGACAACAGGCATGACTCGTTGTTAGTATGCTGACGAGTGCTGGCTCCTTAACAACTGATGACTCATCCTTACTGCTGACAGCAGAGATGAGTCATTGGTTGTTAAGGAGCCAGATGGGTGCCTGCTCCCTACAACCAGAACAAATTGCACAAAAAAATGCATAAAAAATGCATGTAGATGTGATTTTGATGCATTTCCATTGAAGTCTATGGAGCACAAAATGGCACTGCATAGCACCAAAGTAGCACAGGACCCTTCTTCAAAGTGGCATCGCAGCTGTGCTACAATTATGTAAACGGGCAATACTGGAAGCAATGTTATTTCCATTGTCATGTAATTCAGTGCAAACCAATTCGCATATGAAATCATACTCGTGTGAACCAGGACTTACTATTTACCAGATAAGAAGAAACCAGAGAAGCACTAAAGCAGAGCTGCACGATTCTGGCTAAAATGAGAATCATGATTTTATTTATTAAAGATCACAATTTTCTAACGATTCTCGCGGCTTAACATCATCTTTGACATTATACAAAAAATTGGGCTAACTTTACGGTTTAGGTTTTTTTTTAAATTAAAGTATATTTTTTCCAAAAAAAAAAAAAAACGTGTTTGAAAGACCACTGCGTAAGTACAGTGTAACAAACTATTGCAACAACCGCCATTTTATTCTCTAGGGTCTCTGCTAAAAAAATATATCTAATGTTTGGGCGTTCTAAGTATTTTTCTAGCAAAAAATACTGATTTTAACTTGTAAGCAACAAGTGTCAGAAAAGGTTAATTCGTTAAGTGGTTAAACTGACCTCATTTACAGACCGAATTCACTCCTTTGATCTAAAAGAAGTAAATGATACAATGTTTCTAGTCATCTCCCAGCATTGAAAAAGTTGTGATAAACTTGGCAGGCCGCCTGTTTTTTTTTTTTGACAGCTGTCAGCAGAGAACTCTGCACAGAATCGAGGAAATGCTGTATTGAAATCGTGAGGGGGTTGAATCAAGATCGCAATTTTTCAATGTTTAATTATGCAGCTCTACATTAAAGCTCATTATAGTTGAAAACCCCCACCCCAAAGCACCTTGTCTCCATGTTGATGGGGAAAAGGGCCTTTTCCCGGCAACCCTGGGCTGTAGTTGTCGGGGTCTGCAGGTGGGGGGGCTTATCAGAATCTGGAAGCCCCTTTAGGGGGGCCCCCAAATCTCTGCCCCCCCCATGTGAATGGGTATTATGTCCCACGATGTACCGGTAAATCCACTGTCAATCATGATGCCCAACGGACCCGGAAAAAAAAAAGAAAATATTTAAACTCTTCCGCCTCCTGGGAGGCCTCCCGCCGACTGCTCACCTTGCACTTTGACAGCTCTTAGATAGGCAAGGGACGGGGCCCCCGTTTACATCACATGGTGGCCCCACCCCCTTCTGATGTCACGTGATATTTTTTTAAATGAAGATTTCACCAGTTACTGTTACAGCAACAACAGTTTTACTAAAAACTAAGGAGCTTTAAAAAAATCGTAAATGATTTTTAATAAACGTTAGATTTACAGTATCTCACAAAAGTGAGTACTCCCCTCACATTTTTGTAAATATCTTATTATATCTTTTTATGTGACAACACTGAAGAAATGACACTTTGCTACAATGTAAAGTAGTGAGTGTATAGCTTGTATAACAGTGCACATTTTCTATCCCCTCAAAATAACAACACACAGCCATTAATGTCTAAACTGCTGGCAACAAAAGTGAGTATACCCCTAAGTGAAAATGTCCAAATTGGGGCCAAAGTGTAAATATTTTGTGTGGTCACCATTATTTTCCAGCACTGCCTTAACCCTCTTTGGGCATGGAGTTCACCAGCGCTTCACAGGTTGCCACTGGAGTCCTCTTTCACTCCTCCATGACGACATCACAGAGCTGGTGGATGTTAGAGACCTTGCGTTCCTCCACCTTTGAGTTTGAGGATGCCCCATAGATGCTCAATAGGGTTTAGGTCTGGAGACATTCTTGGCCAGTCCAACACCTTTACCCTCAGCTTCTTTAGCAAGGCAGTGGCCGTTTTGGAGGGGTGTTTGGGTTCATTATGTTGGAATACTGCCCTGCGGCCCAGCCTCCACAGGGAGGGGATCATGCTCTGCTTCAGTATGTCACAGTACATGTTGGCATTCATGGTTCCCTCAATGAACTGTAGAGCTCCCCAGTGTCAGCAGCACTTGTGGTGGGAGCATCATGGTCTGGTGCTGCATGCTTGACTGAAGGCAAGACATACTTGTCTTTGTACTCCTCATCTGGTTGCCACCACACACGCTTGACACCATCTGAACCAAATACGTTTATCTTGGTCTCATCAGACCACAGGACATGATTCCAGTAATCCATGTCCTTAGTCTGCTTTTCTTCAGCAAACTGCTTGCGGGCTTTCTTGTGCATCATCTTTAGAAAAGGCTTCCTTCTGGGATGATAGCTATGCAGACTAATTTGATGCAGTGTGCGGTGTATGGTCTGAGCACTGACAGGCTGACCCCCCACCCCTTCAACCTCTGCCGCAATGCTTGCAGCACTCATATGTCTATTTCCCAAAGACAACCTCTGGATATGACGCTGAGCACATGCACTCAACTTCTTTGATCGACCATGGCAAGGCCTATTCTGAGTGGAACCTGTCCTGTTAAACCGCTGTATGGTCTTGGCCACTGTGCTGCAGATCAGTTTCAGGGTCTTGCCAATCTTCTCATAGCCTAGGCCATCTTTATGTAGAGCAACAATTCTTTTTTTCAGATCCTCAGAGAGTTCTTTGCCATGAGGTGCCACGTTGAACTTCCAGTGACCAGTATGAGAGCGTGAGAGTGATAACACCAAATTTAACACACCTGCTTCCCATTCATACCTGATACCTTGTAGCACTAACGAGTCACATGGCACCCGGGAGGGAAAATGGCTCATTGGGCCCAATTTGAACATTTTCATTTAGGGGTGTACTCATTTTTGTTGCCAGCGGTTTAGACATTAATGGCTGTGTGTTGAGTTATTTTGAGGGGACAGCAAATTTACACTGTTATACAAGCTGTACACTCACTACTTTACATTGTAGCAACGTTTCATTTATTCAGTTTTGTCACATGAAAAGATAGAATAAAATATTTACAAAAATGTGAGGGGTGTACTCACTTTTGTGAGATACTGTACATGGCAACAAGCTTTTCGACAAGTGTATGATACATTTTCCCTTTGCTTTTATTTTGTACTTGTTCGTACATTTTTTATTGACTCCATACAACCTTGTAGCTTGCTTATGTAAACAGCACACACAATTATGGATAGATGTTCTAGAGCTGTAACCTTGCATTATTCCTGTATTACTTGAATATAATCTCTTTTCGATACCTTTACAGTAAATATACCATACAAAAATAATTCACTTTCAAATGAAAAACAAATATTGGGAAGAATATATAACCTCACCAAAGATCAGGTTGTTAGGGCGTTTCTTGTTATGGGAACCAAACACAAACAGTGAGCAGTCTGATTTCTTCGAGAAAAATTCCTGATGCATACACAATAGCAGAAGAATACAATTACTTCATTATTAGAAGGGAAAAACATTTTTTGGTCAGGCTTTCTTGGACACTTAGGCCTGGTTCACACCTATGCAGGTTGCCGTTTGCATAATTCAGGTGAATTTTGAATTTTTCAATAAACGTTTTTGATCCATTGAAGTCTATGGAACCAAAAACCAGAAAAAAGTCCCTGGCCCTTTCCATAAAATGTACAGATGTGAATATGAGCCATAGTCAACCATGTTAAATGGACTGTAGTGTGTTTCTGCAATACTGAACGCACTAAAAAATGCATAGGTGTGAACCAGGTCTTAAGCTACCCGCTGCATTTAACTGCCATTTTGCATTACAGTTCACTCAAAAATTTCCCAATATTTACAGTGCAGAGCGTTGGCTAAGCAGTATATGTATACTGGGTAGGAGTATTACTTGTGAATGTGTGCAGAACAGAGATTAAATGACCAACCAAGTGGCAAACTCATTTATACCCCCTTTAAAACTACTTAACACATATGTGCATCAGCAAAAGGGTTTGCTTTAATGCCTAGATGCCACACATATGCGTGCTGGGTGGCCAATGTTTATGTGCATGCTCACTGTACACTCCCAGCACAAAGACTGATCTTTACTGTAGTCGCATGATCACTGATCCATCCCACTCTCAGGTGTTTAAGGCTGGGTTCACAACTATGCGAATTGGATGCTCTGCATCCAATTCGCATAGCAGGAGACTGTGACCAGCTCTTTATGGACCCAGTTCACACATCTCCACTGCGGTTCCAGTGCTAATTTGCACAGGTTTCCTGTCCGTCTTTTGGTCCATTTCAGGTCCACATTCAGCTCAAAATTCGGCCTGAAATCTGACCTGAAACGGTGAATGGAGATGCACCGGGACTCCTGCTGGGAGCCGCATGTGGCAATAGTGTGAACCCAGCCTAAAGGGATGGCAGGGTGGGCAGAAGAGTTAAAAATAGGATTTTTTGACTTACCGTAAAATCCTTTTCTCTGAGCTCTAATCTTGGCATGTGGGGTATGCACCTTTTACCAGGAGTAGACTAGGCAGAACACAGTTCAGACAAAAAGCAAGCTAGCCCCTCCCAGGGGGCAGTCCCCACTGCATAACCCCCTCCGCCCTGCTAGCACACCAGTTCGTAACAGGCAGTACAAACTCAAAACACAGAGGGGTGGGTGCTGCGTCTGTCAATGAACTCAGAGAAAAGGATTTTACGGTAAGTCAAAAAATCCTATTTTCTCTTTCGTTCATTGACAGACGCAGCCTCTAATCTTGACATGTGGGGACGTCCCAAAGCAGTGTCAAACCAAAGAGGGGTGGGCAACACATGAACAACTGTGCCCAACGGAAAACTCTCTGGGAGGCTCCAGACGCGCCTACACCGCTGCCTGCAACACTTTGCGGCCAAAAGCAGCATCCACAGATGCGGACACATTAACTTTGGAAAACTTAGCAAAGGTGTGCACGGAGGTCCAAGTGGCAGCCTTGCACACCTGAGACACAGGCGCTTGTCGGAAAACCCAGGAAGTACTAAACGCCCTGGTGGAATGAGCCGTGACTGGAAAGGGGGGTTTTTGACCCCGAACCTCATACGCACGGGTCACGGTCTGTCTAATCCAACGCGAGATAGTGGCCGACGAGGCCGCCAGTCCTTTGTGTGGGCCATCCAGCACCACGAACAATGCGTCCGACTTCCAAAGGAGGCCGTGACTGACAAATACACCTGCAGAGCCCTCACCACATCCAGGGAGTGCAACGCAACCTCCTTAGGATGAGACGGCCGCAGACACAAGGAAGGAAGGACAATGTCCTCATTAGTGTGAAAAAGAGGAAACCACCTTCGGAAGGAACGAAGGAGAAATGCGAAGCAACGCCTTGTCCTTGTGCAGGACCAAGGAAGGAGACCTACAGGACAAAGCCGCCAACTCAGACACTCGCCTGGCGCATGTGATGGCGACCAAGAAGGCCACCTTTTGCGAGAGCAACAGCAAAGAGAAGTCTCTGATCTTTTCATATGGCGCCTTCTGCAGTACTGAAAGTACCAGGTTCAGATCCCACGGCGCCAGGGGCGTCCGCACCTGAGGCGCCACATGACGTACCCCCTGTACAAAGGTACGACTCAAAGAGTGCGTCGCTAACGGATGCTGGAAAAAAATTGCTAGGGCAGAAAACTGCCCCTTGATGGTATTCAATGCCAGCTTTTGATCCATGCCTTGCTGAAGAAAGGCCAGTACACGAGTCACTGAAAAGGAATGGGGGTTCCACCCCCCCAGCCTCGCACCACCAATATAAGCCTTCCAGGTGCGGTGATAGATCTTGCGTGACGTGGACTTCGTGCCTTAACCACTTCAGCCCCGGAAGGATTTCCAGCTTTAGGACCGGAGCCCTTTTTGCGATTCGGCGCTGCGTCGCTTTAACGGACAATTGCGCGGTCGTGCGACGTTGTACCCAAACGAAATTTGCGTCCTTTTTTTCCCACAAATAGAGCTTTCTTTTGGTGGTATTTGATCACCGCTGTGTCATTTCTGATCGCCGCTATAAACAAAAGAAGAGCAACAATTTTGCAAAAAAACCTAAATTTCTTACTTTTTCCTAAAATACAAATCCAAAAAAAAATTATAAAAAAACATTTTTTTTCACAGTTTTTGGCCGATTTATATTCTTCCTCATTTGCGATAAAAAAAAAATCGCAATCGGCGTTTATTGATTGGTTTGCACAAAAGTGGTCGCGTTTACGGATGATGAGAATTCATTTTTGGGGTTTTTAATTTTTTTTATTTTTTACTAATAATGGCGGCGATCTGCGATTTTTTTGCGGTACTGCGATA
>BLSH010403322.1:175188-190758 GCA_018402905.1 Glandirana rugosa | reverse complement strand
CCAGGTGCGGTGATAGATCTTGCGTGACGTGGACTTCGTGCCTTAACCACTTCAGCCCCGGAAGGATTTCCAGCTTTAGGACCGGAGCCCTTTTTGCGATTCGGCGCTGCGTCGCTTTAACGGACAATTGCGCGGTCGTGCGACGTTGTACCCAAACGAAATTTGCGTCCTTTTTTTCCCACAAATAGAGCTTTCTTTTGGTGGTATTTGATCACCGCTGTGTCATTTCTGATCGCCGCTATAAACAAAAGAAGAGCAACAATTTTGCAAAAAAACCTAAATTTCTTACTTTTTCCTAAAATACAAATCCAAAAAAAAATTATAAAAAAACATTTTTTTTCACAGTTTTTGGCCGATTTATATTCTTCCTCATTTGCGATAAAAAAAAAATCGCAATCGGCGTTTATTGATTGGTTTGCACAAAAGTGGTCGCGTTTACGGATGATGAGAATTCATTTTTGGGGTTTTTAATTTTTTTTATTTTTTACTAATAATGGCGGCGATCTGCGATTTTTTGCGGTACTGCGATATTTCAGCGGACATGTCGGACCATTTTGACACTTTTTTGGGACCATTGGCATTTATACAGCGATCAGTGCTATAAAAATGCACTGATTACTGTGTAAATGCCATTGGCAGTGAAGGGGTTAACCTGCAGGGGGCGCTCTAAGGGTTAACTGTGTTCCCTGGGCGTGTTCTAACTGTGGGGGGACTGCCCTAGCTGGGGAAGGGAAGTGGTCACAGCCTTCACGTACAGGAAGGCTGTGATCACAGCCCTTCCCCCTCACACAGAGCGGAGGTCCGTGTTTACATACACGGACCTCCGCTCACTCGCTCCGGGGGGGCCATCGCGGGTAGCCGGCGGCAATCGAAGCCACCGCACCCGCTCCCTGGCCCCCCCTGGACACAATGAGTGCGCGGACGCGCCTCCGGCGGCGCGCGCGCGCTCACTAAACTCGTTCCCGCAGCCGCATGACGGCGATTTGCGGGAACGAGCCACTTTGCCGCCGTCAGATGCCGATCGGCGGTCGGCAAGTGGTTAAGCATTGTGGGGATCACTGATTCAGAGACCCCCCTATCCCTCAATACCTGGGATTCAATGGGCAGGCCGTCATAGCCAGCGAGTGTAAAGCAGGGTGCAGGATGGGCCCCTCCGACAGCAGATCTTTGCGTAGCGGAAGCCGCCAGGGAAAATCCATTACCATCCGTACCACGTCGAAGTACCAAGGACGCCGAGGCCAATCCGGAGCCACCAGGATTGGCCTTGCTCTGCACACAAAGGTTCGCACCTTGCGATTGAACCGGGACGCCAGCAGGTCCACGTCTGGCGTGCCCCACCTCTGGCAGATCTGACGGAACACTTCCGGATGCAGGGACCACTCTCCCTGATCCAGAGTCTGGCGACTGAGAAAGTCCGCCTGCCAATTCTCTATGCCCGGAATGTAAATGGCGAAGATGGCCAGCACATGAAGCTCTGCCCAACTCAAGATGTGGGCCGCTTCCGCGGTTGCTGCCACGCTCTTTGTGCCGCCTTGATGGTTCACATACGCCACAGCCGTGGCGTTGTCCGACTGCACCGGAACCGGTCGACTGCGTAACCTCTCTGACCAATGGAAGAGGCAGAGCCTGATCGTCCGCAGTTCAAGCACATTGTTTGGAAGGCGGGACTCCTCCGAGGACCATGGGCCCTGGGCAGACAAGCGCCCCAGGAATCCTCCCCAGCCCGCAAGGCTGGCATCGGTCGTGACAATCGACCATTCCAGGGGAAGGAACGACTTTTTCAGACTCAACGCCGGGGCCCGCAGCCACCAGGCAAGAGCCCCCCTGGTCTGGTGATCCAACCTGATCACCCGATCCAGAGACCACGGAGACTTGTCCCACTGCGGCAGAATCGCCCGCTGCAGGAGCCGGGTGTGACTCCGGGCATACGCCACCGCCTCGAAGAACGACACCATGAGCCCCAACACCCACATGCAGAAACGTAAGGAAGACTACTGTCGTGACAGCAGGGCCCGTACCGCAGTTTGCAGCGTCAGCAACTTGGCCGGAAGCAAGAACACCCTCGCCTGCTCTGTGTCCAGTATCAGGCCCAGATAGTCTAGGCGGCGCGACGGGACCAGCGTCGACTTCTGAAGGTTGATCAACCAGCCGAAATCCCGCAGGGAGGCCAGGGTGATAACGACGTTGTCCTCCAGGGCAGGAGCCGACTCCGCCCAGAAGCAGATCGTCTAGATATGCCACCACAGCAACGCCCCTCTGCCTCAGCAGAGCCAGCACCGGAGCCAAAAGCCTGGTGAAGACCCGCAAGGCGGAGGCTAGGCCGAAGGGGAGAGCCACAAATTGGTAGTGGAGGTCCCCCACCGCGAAACG
Source organism: Glandirana rugosa (assembly GCA_018402905.1). Classification (NCBI taxonomy): domain Eukaryota; kingdom Metazoa; phylum Chordata; class Amphibia; order Anura; family Ranidae; genus Glandirana; species Glandirana rugosa. The sequence continues at coordinate 188,388 of BLSH010403322.1, read as the reverse complement.
CAGGAAGCGATGATGCCAAACACAAATGAGAACGTGGAGGTACGCGTCCTTGATCCAGAGGAGCCAGGAAATCCCCCTGGCGCAGCGAGGCCACGACAGAACGGACTGACTCCATTCTGAACCTTCGCGCCTTCACAAAGTGATTGAGCGCCTTCAGGTCCAGAACAGGCTGACTTCAGAGATGCGGGCGGTCCACCGCTTCGCAAACCCCAGAAGCCGACCCCCCATCCGAGCGTCGGGCGGGGGCAACCCAACATGCGGAGATGGACTTCTCCTCAGTCTTTTCAAACTACGCTGCCAGGAACGCTTATGGTGCCCTGCGGCAGCCACGCCGGACTGGGGGCCCTTGCCCGCTGTACCGGGCGCATGAAAAAGACGCTTCTGGGTAGGGAAAGAGGGACCCGGATTTCGGCGGTGCTCCCGCCGCTTGGGTTCCGGAAGAAACTTACCCTTCCCCCATGTGAAATCCTTAATGATCTCATCCAGGGAAGCCCCAAATAAACGACCGCCCTTAAACGGAAGGGTCCGTGAGGGCCTTCTTCGAGGCATGGTCATCCGACCAGCACCGTAGCCACAGCAGTCGCCTAATAACGACTGCAAAAATGGACAGCTTGACGGCATTGGAACTATGTCCAGGGCTGCATCACAGAGACCCTGCGCAAGCTGGTCAGGCAGCTGCACCGACTCGGGGGGGAACCTCCAGGTCCCCCAAATCTTTATGCAACACTGTCGCCCACTCCATGGGCGACTGTGCCGCCGATGCCAGTGCCGGCCGCATGGCCACCCCCGCCACCAGGAACATAGCCTTGGACACCGCCTCCGTCCGCCTGTCGGCCGGATTTTTAAAAGATGGAGATCCCTCCATGGGGATAGTGGTAGCCTTGATCAGGCGGGCCACCGGCGGATCCACCGCAGGGGATGCCCATTTCTGTATCAGGTTATCCTCAAATGGATAGCGCATAGAAACGCGGTTAGGCAATGCGAAGGAATTCTGAGGACGCTGCCATTCCTTGTAGACAAACTGGACAAAGTACTGCACATAAGGAAAAACCTTAGGAGCCCGAGCCGGCATATGGGACCCAAAGGCGTAAACCACCTCCTGCGACGCCCCAGTCGCAGCGTTACACGAACGGCAGTAACCAAGGAGCCCACCAACGCCCTTTTGCGTGCTACTGTCGCCCCCTGCTCCTCTTCCTCGTCAGAAGGCTCTAGTTCCCCATCTGACAGTTCCACGGGGGTCCCTATCCACACAGAGCCCCCTTTCCGGCTCCGATTCCTCCCCTGAAGATGGAGGAGAGGGTGGACGCTTCCTTGCCATCCCCTACCACGGACCAGTTCCACCCGGGCAAAAAAATTCTTCCAGAATGGATGTCAATTTCTCCAGTGGAACTACAGGTCCCAGCGCAGCCGGAGCCTCGGCGGAGACTTCTGGGTTAAAAACACCTGGTTCAGCCACCACTGCGCTACACCCCGGGAAACCACTGAGGCCTACAGGCCGAAAACCCCCACAAGGCCACCCCTCAAGCTGCCCCCACACAGCGACCTGGATATACCCAGGACCCCCCGCACCGCGCCCCCCACCAGCACCCCAGGGAGAAGCCAGGTATACCTGCTGAACGCCCGGCTCTCCTCTGCTGCTGCTACTTGCTGTGAGACCCACATGGAGAGCATGCCGACCAGGAAGAGAAAAACCGCGCCAGGAGGCATGCTTTTTTCCCAGTCTGGAGACCAACCAAAAATGGCCGCTGCGCAGCCACTAGAGGCCGAAACCGCCGCGAAAATGGCGGCGCGACTACGTGAAAATGGCGGTCGGTCGGCGCGACTACAGCGAAATGGCGGCCGACACCAAAAAATTGGCGCTGGCCGCCGCATGGTACACCAGGTCAGCAGGCAGGGGTGGGGTGGGGGGGGAGTGTCTGGGATGGGAGGGGATGGGGAAGTGAGGGGGAGGGAGAGAACTGAGGCCACCTACACCCCACAAAAGGGGGGACACCCGCCTGCCTCCCCCTCCGCAAAAGGGGGGGGGGTGGGGGGGATTGGAGTGTACTCACCCATCCAGACGGGCGCAGCGGGTAGCCACCCGAGACAGACCTGCCACCCCTACAGGTGGGGAGGGAGCTGCCGGCCATGCGACACTTCGACGCGAGCCGCAGCCTGGTCACTCAGTGCGCTGTCGGGATGTTTAACCCGCCAGCCGCCTCGCACGGAACAGGGCCTGATGTGGCCGACCCCGCGTGCAGCTAAGGGACGGCTCGCATCCCTCGGCCGCGCTGGGGAAACTACCTGGACCTAAAGATCTCCAGCCTGTCACCCAGCCGGCTGTTTGATTGCCTTCTTCATCAGATAGCTTGAGCAAAAACAAAAACTTGGGGAACCGCAGATCCCAGCAGGGAGCCTAGGTGCTACTCCTTGCACTAGGCAGATAAAAACTGGTGTGCTAGCAGGGCGGAGGGGGTTATGCAGAGTGAGGACTGCCCCCTGGGAGGGGCTAGCTTGCTTTTTGTCTGAACTGTGTTCTGCCTTGTCTACTCCTGGTAAAAGGTTCATACCCCACATGTCAAGATTAGAGGCTGCGTCTGTCAATGAACGAAAGAGAAAATCTATTTTAAAGTCTTTGAACACAGTATTTACAATGCGGATTGTACATTTCAAGTGGATGTAAACCCTTACATATACCCAGTGAAGTGAACATCCTCCGATGATACACAGAGATGAAACAAATCTCCCTACATAAGTTTTACATATATATATGCTGTCTTCACATTTATATACTGTTTAGAATGTGCACATTCTGTTAGAATTGTCACTTCCTCATTCCCCTGAAGGAGTGGAGTATTGCTAGACACTGTGAGACAGCTGACTGGAGGAAAGGCACACACCCCCTCTCCACACATGCAGGGCTTGCCTGTGAATTGTGAAGCAGCCTGCTAATCTATTTATAGCAACCTTCTCTGACACACACTTCTCTGTCTCGAAGAGCTTGTCAAAAGTTATCAGCCTGATAAAAGAATGGAGCAGGACAAAGCTACCTGACACAATGCTTTGAAGAGAGATAAGAAAACGCCGCAGATAGATGTGCCCAGCTCAAATTTCATGAATCGGGTTTACATTCACAGGCACTAGACAAAATAACTGCAGCTACACTGAAAAGTCTACTTTTTGCAGTTTGTCTAGCGCTCCTTTAAAACGTAAGTTAAAGTGCATATCAGAGCAATATTTGTTTCCTTAAAAACCTACTAGCACAGGAAAATATCTGTCGTTCCTAACAAAAAAACTTTCTGTGCATTCTGCCTGTGCCCTGGGTTCTCTTCCGTAGACTATAAACACATACAGTGGAACCTTGGATTACGAGCATAATCTGTTCCAGGAGAATGCTTGCAATCCAAACCACTCTTATATCAAAGCATGTTTCCCCATAGGAAACAATGGAAACTCAGTTAATTCGTTCCACAATCACTGCTTGTCTATGCAGTACTGTATATGGCCACAGTTCCAGGGGCACCTTGTGTATGCAATACCGCATGTGGCCAGATTTGCGGGGGGGCCTTGGGCTGGCGCGCCTCAGACGTCGGGATCACTCGGCAATGCTTGGAAAGTGTTTACACTTTCGGCATTTCCGAGGTATTCCGAGAATTTCTGGCCGCCTCCAAGGCTCACCAGCATCCCCAAAAACCTGGCCACATGTGGTATTGCATGCAAAAAGGCAAATTTTTACTCATTATGCGAGACTGCTTTTCTTCGGATACAGTAAAATTAGTGAGAGTTGGACAGTATGTGTATTACTGGTAGGATAACTAAATAAAAATACCCCCCCAAGCAGAAATCGAATGTCGTCACCACATCTAATTACTGGTAAACTTTGATACATGTTTTTTTTCTCTTGGATTCCATTAAACTCTAATGACAAAAGTGCATTTAAAGAGGTCACATGCCATACATTTACACATTTCCCAAAACTTACCACTGATGTCTGATCTTCAAATGGTCTTGTCATATTTTTCCTAAACAAAAACATGCGAAGACATTAGATAAATAGAAACAGAGGAGGTCTATACTATAATTAAACATAGAAGAGGCTTCAATCTTCAGCCTTGTTGGCCAGCAAGGCATCCTGGGGACTAAGGGCAAAATATTATTCCTCCGTATGTCGCTGGAGTTTTGGTGGTTATACTAGGTAGATGCCTGCAGGCATCACCCTGGTATCGTTTTAAGAGCCGGTGGTCGGCTCTCTTGTAATAGCAATCAGAGCGGCTCACAAGCCGCTCGATTGCTATTACAAGCAGCGGGAGGGGATTCCCCCCCCCCCACGTCTCTCTCGGGCCCTTCCGTCCCACCGGGAGACCCGAGCAACTAGCTGGCACATCTGCCGGCTGGCCGAACAGACAAAGCCGGGATCGACTTTGATCGGCTGTTCATAATAGTAACCTGGAATCGATGACATGACATAATTTCCAGTTTACTTGGAAACCATAAGCTCCATTTTTTGAAAATCAAAGCACTCAGAAACACTGATCTTGATGTTTTTGAATGCTTTTAAAGTGGATGTCAACCCGATTCCTGAATTTGAGCTGGGCACATATATCTGCAGTGTTTTCTTATCTCCAAAGCACTATGCCCTGTAGCTGTCTGCTGCTCCATTCTTCTGTTATCAACCTGATAACTCCTGACAAGTTCTCCATCACATATGATAAAAACAGCCTGAGTTTTGTGTTGGAGAGGGAGCTATATATAGATTAGCAGAGCCCTGAACTATTAAAGGAACAGAGTTGAAAGTCTCTACCTATGAGAAGGGGTGTGCCTTTCCTCCAATCAGCTGTCTTGGCTGTATGCCCAGGCTTCACTGCAGTGCTAACCAGGAAGAGAAAATCTCCTAACATGATCTGAACTTTCTAAACAGTATATAAAGCTGAAGATAGCAGATATACATGTAAAACTTATGTAGGGAGATTTGTATCATCCCTGTGCATCATCTGTGGCTGTATGTGAGGGTTTACATCCACTAAATGTAAAGGAGGGATCTGGGGTCTTATACACCCCAGATCTCTCCATAAAGAGGACCTGCCACATGCCTATTGCTGTCACAAGGAGATTTACAATCCTTGTGACAGCAATAAAAGTGATTAACCACTCAGATCTGCGCTATAGCCGATTGACGGCTACAGTGCGGATCTGCTTTGCCGGGAGGCCATCAGTAGATGTCCTCCCCTTCTGCTCGTGCTGGGCGCGCTCTCGCTGGTGCCACGCACGCTGCGCGTCGGGCAGACTCGATGTCCGCCGGAGACCCGCAATCTGGTAACAGAGAGCCAGAACAGGGAACCACTGATGTAAACACGCCGGTTCCCCACTCTGTGGGGGGCATGACACATCTACTGATGCCTGTGATCGGGACCCGTTAGATCTGTTATGTCCCTGTTAGCCCCGCCTCCCCACAGTTAGAACACATACAGGGAACACATTTAACCCCTTCACTGCCCCCTTAGTGTTAACCCCTTCCCTGCCAATGATATTTATACAGTAATCAAGTGTCTATTTTTAAATCTGATCCCTGGATAAATGTCATTGGTCCCAAAAAAGTGTCAAAAACGTCAGACAAGTACGCCGCAATATCGCAATCCCGATAAAAATAGCAGATCGCTGCCATTACCAGTAAAACATAAATAAATAATAAAAACGCCATAAACCAATGTCCATAGTTTGTAGGCGCTATAAATTTTGCGCAACCCAATCACTATACGGCAAATTTTTTTTTACCAAAAATGTGTAGTATATATATCGGTCTAAACTGATGAATAATTTTGTTTTTTTATTTTTGGATATTTATTAATGCAAAAAGTAAAAAAAATATTTTTCTTTTTTCAAAATCTCACTCTTTGTTTGTTTATAGCGCAAAAAATAAAAACTGCAGAGGTGATCAAATACCACCAAAAGAAAGCTCTATTTGTGGGGAAAAAAAAAAAGACGTCAATTTTGTTCAGGTACAACGTCGCACGACCGCGCAATTGTCATTCAAATAGTGACAGCGCTGAAAACTGAAAATTGGTCCGGGCAGGAGGAAGTTTTAAGTGCCCAGTAAGCAAGTGGTTAAAAAAGAATTAAAGCAACAAAATAAAATGATCATTTAAAAAAAAATCCTTCCACACAAAGGCGTACGCGCACTTTGGGCGCACGCAAACAGCGATCGTTGCACACATGAGGTATCACCACGAACGTCAGATCATGGGCAGTAATTCGAGCACCAGACCTCCTCTGTAAATCTAAAGTGGTAACCCATAAAGGCTTTTAAAGCGCCACCTATGGATAGTAAAATTTACGTAGTTTTCCATCCTTGCACGAGCATGCACAATTTTAAAGCGTGACATGTTTGGTATCTGTTTACTCAGCGTAACCATCTTTTATATTCTACAAAAAAATTGGGTTATGTATTGTGTTTTTTTTGCCTTAGAATTTAAAAAACCTGTATTTTTTCACAAAACATGAAAATTGCAAAACCCACCAATTTATTCTCTAGGACTTATGCTTTAAAAAAAATACATAATGTTTGGGGGTTCTAAGTAATTTTTTAGCAAAAAATACTGATTGTTACATGTGAACAAAAAGTGCCAGAAAATGACCGTCTGGAAGTAGTTAATGGTCCTGTAATGCATTTTTAAAAAATATTTTACTGTGTTTTTCTGCCTACTTATAAATGTCCTCCGTGAGTTCCCAAACCATTCCTTTTCCCCCCTCTCTTCTGTAGGTTTGGAATGAGCAGCATGCGTTGCTTGCCATCACATGTATTGCTCTATACACACAGCAAGAAGCGTGCTAAAGAGCGTTCCTACATACCATGGAGAATGAACTTAGCTCTAACAGGAAGTCAGATCACAGCAAGAAAAAAAAAAAAAAGGAATTTGGAGATTTGAAGGAGGCTAAGAGCAATAGCAAATTTTTTGTTTTTAAACCCAGTTTAGGTTCACTCTTAGGTTCCATGCACACTGTATCTGATAAACGACCGTTTTTGGTCGTTTTGACATTTTTTTTAACAGCCCAAAAACGCCACTTTATGTTATCCTATGTGTCCATGCACACATGGACGTTAATTGTCGTTTATCAGCAGTGGCGTTTTTGGGCTGTTATCTGAACGCCCTGAATTGGCTTTCAAAAGTCGTTCTTTTGACCACAAAAAAGTTTATTTGCAAAAGCAAATGTTTGATTTCGGATTTATTACAGCTTTAACCACTTCCACATCAAGCTCTATTCTGACATTTCTCACATATGTGTAAAACTCTATATTTATTTACTAGAAGATTACTTACAAATACTTAAAATTAGATACATTATATTTTTTTAAGTAGAGGTCCTAGAGAATAAAATGGTGGGTGTAAAATATAAAAGATGATGTAAATAGATACCTAACATGTTACACTTTAAAATTGCCCACGCTCATGGTGCAAACTTCGGTACCTAAAAATCTCCATAGGCGACGCTCTATAAGCCTTTACAGGTTGCCATTTCAGAGTTACACAGGAGGTCTGGTGCTAGAATTATTGTTCTCACTATAACGTTTAAGGCAATACCTTATATGTGTGGTGCAAACACTGTTTACATACATTATAAGCGACCTATGTATGCGTTTGCCTTTGCTTGCGAGCAATTTTATCTGATTTTTTTTTTTTTTTTTTACAGTCTCTAAATTTTGTTATCAACTTTACTGCTATCACAAGGGGATAGCATGGGCAGCAACTGGTACTTTACTGAGACATCTGGGGTCTATTAGATCTCAGATCTCTCATCTGCCCTTAAAAGCATCTGATAAAACCGAGATCCTTGGTCATCTCTATGGAACCCCACGCTTCAGTCCTGGGCTCCCTGGTGGCACTGGAGAGCCTGTGAAGGCAGAGCAGATGAGGATAAGGATCCCCTTCTGCTGGCTGTAAGAGTAAACCAGCTGCTTTTTAGCATTTACGTTTTTCAGCATCTTATAACTATACCACGGCCCCGGTATATGGGTACGTTCTTTTGGGGAAAGGTTTAAGACACCCAAAACTTTATATATTTTCTGAAAACAGTAAATAAAATAGTGGTGGTGACATTTTATATCACATGATATTAGCACAATGGTTTACCAAGAAAAAAAAATTGCAAAAAGGGGAAAGTGACAGCAGAACCTGAAAGAGATGTAATACTGTACACGTTGCATCTGAGTTCTTACTAGGCACTTATACCCCCTTCCGGACCAATTTTCAGCTTTCAGTGCTGTCGCAGTTTGAATGATAATTGCGTGGTCATGCAACACTGTACCCATATGACATTTTTTTTTGAGACAAATAGAGCTTTCTTTTGGTGGTATGTAATCACCACTGGGTTTTTTATTTTTTGCTAAGCAAACGAAAAAAGATGGAAAATTTTTAAAAAACAATTTTTAGGTTTAACTAAAAAAATACTTACTTTTTATATAAGACACATGATGGCTTTTTTAAAGCATGCTAAAAGTAAAAAAAAAGGCAACAAAGTTACTACATGTAATAAACATCAAATGGTTAAAACAGCAAGTAGGTGCATCATTTATCAATGTAGTTCTTATGTTGAAAGGTTGGTAGAACATTACTATGAAAGCTATTAAAGGGGTCAAAAGGTATGAATTGCAGGCCTGGAAATACAATTTGTGAAGAGCATGTTTTTTCTGCTAGTATTAGCTTGGGATATATTGAGTGGATTGATACCAATGGAAAGAATGACAATCCATGAAAACAAATGAGACCCCCCCTTCCACCACACCTAGAGAAGTGAAAAATTACATCTACAGTCAAATCAAGATGCCTCTTCCTACCCATTTTTTTTAAACAAAATTTCTTCTACTGCTTTCTGGCCATGGCAATGGGAGTAAAATTGTAAAGCTGATCATACACATACACCAATTTCACAGACTTTTTTTACTTGATTGGAATATTTGATTATATTTGGGATAGTCTTATGCTCATTCAGGACAAAGTGACAGTGCCACCTGATAACTCAAACCGCACTTCTCTGCTCTAAAATCACTGGCTGAAAAGATTGATACCAGGATCATAGCTGTAGCTGCAACTATGATCCTGGTATTACCACCTCAATACTAGGCCGTATATATACAAATGGCGGTATTGTGGTGGTTAATAATGAAAAAGTCACTCCCATTCAGAATTAGTATCCAAAGACACAAAGTGGAAGAAACAGCTTTTTCTTTGAAACAGGTAGGAATCTAAAACAAAGTTTTATGCTTGCAAAGTACATTGATCATCCAGAAAGTCCCAAATTTTGGGTAGTCACTAGAACAGGAATAGAAGGTACATTTTCAATGGGGACACTAGTTCTGCTGACCCTGGGATTCCTTCACTTTGGAGGGATTTCCTCTTACTTCCTGTTGTGGTTATCCGACAGGAAGTAAAGGCAAATCTCACCAATGGGATACAGATGACAAAAAAAAAGAAAACCTGACAGGGTTTATAATCTTCTCTTACACTACCTAAAAAGAAAAAAAGGTATTACCTATAATTCTACTTTAACCACTAGAGATCCGCGCTATAGACGAAAGACGTCTACAGTGCGGATCTGAATCTCCAGGCGGACGTCCATGGACGTCCCCCCCTTTACACGCCCCCTGCGCGCACTCGGCGACGGCGGCGCGCCCGCGGGTCGGGAGGACTCGATGTCCGCTCCTGACCTGCGATCGCCTGCAAAGCTGTAGAACGGGGAACCGCCGATGTAAACACGGCAGTTCCCCGTTCTGTGAGAGGGGGACAAACAGATCTACTGATCCCTGTCACTGGGATCAGTTAGATCTATTATGTCCCGGCCAACCCATCCCCCCACAGTTAGAACACACCCAGGGAACATTGTTAACCCCTTCACTGCCCCTGCAGGTTAACCCCTTCACTGCCAATGACATTTATACAGTAATCAGTGGACATTTAAATTTCTGATCGCTGTATAAATGTCATTAGTCCCAAAAAAGTGTCAAAAATGTCCGACATGTCCACTACAATATCAAAGTCCCGATAAAAATTGCAGATCGCCGCCATTACTAGTAAAAAAAAAAAAAATAATAATAAAAACGCCATAAATCAATTCCCATAGTTTGTAGATGCGATAACTTTTGAGCAAACCAATCAATAAACGCCGATTGCGATTTTTTTTACCAAAAACATGTAGAAGAATATAAATCGGCCAAACCCAATGAATAATTTTTTTATTTTTGGATATTTATTATAGCAAAAAGTAAAAAATATTGGCTTTGTTTATAGCGCAAAAAATAAAAACCGCAGAGGTGATCAAATACCACCAAAAGAAAGCTCTATTTGTGGGGAAAAAAGGACATCAATTTTATTTGGGCACAACCGCGCAATTGTCATTCAAAATGCGACAGCGCTGAAACCTGAAAATTGGTCTGGGCAGGAGGGGGGTTTAAGTGCCCAGTAAGGAAGTGGTTAAAGCTGTACTCCAGGCAGTTCGTTTAACACACAGATATAAAAATGCATTTAACCAGTTCCCGACCGCCTCACGTACATTTACTGCTGCAGAGTGGAGCTGTAGCGCAAATCGCCGTTTATAAATGGTGGCTCGCTCATGCGCGGCTAGTGGGCAGGAGCACGCCGCGCTTTCCTGCCTGCTGCACTCTGCAGCAGTGTGGCCACAGAAAAGCGGGGAAGAACAACGGGGAACCGCCAATGTAAACATGCCGGTTCCCCGTCCTGTTAGGCGGCATGTAAGCGATCTACTGATCCCTGTCACTTGAAACAGTTAGATCTCTTATGCCCCATGGCAGACCAGCCCCCTCACACTTAGAAAACGCCTAGGGAACACAGTTAACCACTAGATCGCCCCCCTGCAGGTTAACCCCTTCACTGCCAATGGCATTTATACAGTAATCAGTGAATATTTAAATTTCTGATCGCTGTATAAATGTGTCAAAAAATGTCCGACATGTCCACTGCAATATCACAGTCCCGATAAAAATTGCAGATCACCGCCATTACTAGTAAAAAAAAATAAAATAGTAAAAACGGCATAAATGAATTCTCATGGTTTGTAAATGTGGCAACTTTCGCACAAACCAATTAATAAACGCAGATCACAATTTTTTTTTACCACAAATATGAGGAAGTATAGATCAGCCAAAACTGATGAATAAATGTGTTTTTTTATCATTTTTAATTAATTAATAATATGTATTATAGCAAAAAGTACAAAATGTTGTTTTTTTTCAAAATTGTTGCTCTTTTTTTGTTAATAGCGGTGATCAGAAGTGACGCAGAGGGGATCAAATACCACCAAAAAGAAAGTTCTATTTGTGGGTAAAAAGGGTGTCAATTTCGTTTGAGTACAACGTCGCACGACTGCGCAATTGTCAGTTAAAGAGAAGCAGTGCCGAATCTCAAAAAAGTGTTTTGGTCCTAATGTGGGAAATCCGTTCGGTCCTTAAGTGGTTAATGATGAATATAGAGCTGCATTAAATTTATGTATTTTATATCTGCCTGGAGTTCAGCTTTAATAACCAAAATAAAGAACACATGCATGAAAACAGTATGCCTTCCTTTAAAAAAATACATCTATACCGTATGGGTACTGAAAAGGTTCCAGAACTTCAATATAGCTATAAATCTGTGCCTGCCTACCTTTACTTTCCTTTTCAGCACCCCAATCCTGAGAAGTGCTATAGGAGGTAAAGTTTATTACTGCAAGTGTCAAAGCTGTTCGCACAGCATGTTGTTCTTGAGCCATCATTATGATGGCCATCCATACTAGCTAACGGGAGTGTGCAAGAAGTTAAAGGTAAGTGTAAAAAAAAAAATAAATAAAAATCACTTATACCACAACAATATTTGAGTCACCAAGGGTTCATAATAAGGCCCCTTTCACATGGGCTTTCTGATCAGGTCCGCCTGCTAGTTTTTCAGGCAGACATGATCGGACACTCTATTCAGCACTATGGAGCAGCGGTGACATGCCCGCTGACACCCGACCCAGTCCGCCAAATCCAGACATATGGTGACCCTATTTTCCATTCATCTGGTGGATGGGATCCGATGAAAACGGACAGGCGGTCCGTTTTCATTCGATCTCCCCACAGAGGAGAGCAGAACTCTGACAGGTCCATCTCTGCACACTGAGCAGAGACGGACATGTCATCCGCCTGCTCAGCGGGGATAAGCGGATTGATCCCCCGCTGAGCAAGTGGAGTCCGTCATACGGACAAGCTTGTGTGAAAGGACCCAAACATTTGCATTTTCAAATAGTGACAGTACTGTACTGAAGTTATAGAATTCAATGCCGTTACAGTACTGACATTACCTTTCATTATTAAACAACTAAAGAGTTATTTAACCACTTCAACACTAGGCCTATTTTGTGGACTTGGTGTTCACAAGTTAAAACCATTTTCTTTTGCTATAACATTACTTAAACCCCCCAAACATTACATTTTTTCTTTCTAACGCGCTAGAGAATAAAATGGTGGTCGTTGCAAAACTTTATGTCGCACCGTATTTGCGCAGCAGTCTTACAAGTGCGATTTGTTTTAAAAAAATTCACTTTTTTGAGTGAAAAAATAAGACAACAGTAAAGTTAGCCCAATTTTTTTCCATATTGTGAAAGATAATGTTACGCCAAGTAAATGGATACCAACATGTTATACTTTGAAATTGCGCCTGCTCGCAGAATGGCGACAAACTTTGCAACCTAAAAACCTCCACTGGCGACGTTTAAAAATTTCTACAGGTTACCAGTTTTGAGTGACAGAGGTGCTCTAGTGCTAAAATGATTGCTCTCGATATAATGATCGCGGCGATACCTCACGTGTGTTTTGAACACCGTTTTCATATGCGGGCGCGAGTTACATATGCATTCGCTTCTGCATGCGAGCTTGCAAGGACGGGGCGCTTTAATTTTTTTTTTCTTATTTATTTTACTTTTTATTTTTTAATTTCACACTGTTCTTTTATAAAAATGTTTTTTGATTACTTTTATTCCTATTACAAAAAATGTAAACATTCCTTGTAATAGAAAAAAGCATGTCAGGACATCCTAAATATGAGATCTGGGGTCAAAAAGACCTCAGATCTCATATTTACAGTTAAATGCAAAAAAAAAAAAAACATTAAAAAAAATGACAGTTCAAAAAAAAAAAAAAAAAAAAAAAAAAAAACGGGAAAAAAAAAAAAAAAAAAAAAAAAAAAAAAAAATTTA
>BLSH010403322.1:133372-160361 GCA_018402905.1 Glandirana rugosa | reverse complement strand
CGCATCACTTCCTGCCTCTCATGCTGACAGTGATCTTTGCAATGTTGCAGCCATCTTAGAAATGGCAAACGCCCACAAAACAGAGAAAATAAGTTAAAAGCATATGGAAAGAAAAGGGAAACGCTGTCACTTACGTCAAAGCTTGTTTAAAGCTTTCTTTGAGAGGCCTGCACCACCATCGGGCTCCAACCATATCGCTCATTTAGAGACTGTACAGGAAGGACATCTACCCAGGGTTCCAACCATAAAGCTCATTTAGAGACTGTACAGGAAGGACATCCACCCAGGAGAAGCTGAAATATGCCCCCCAGACCACCAGAATGGGGCTTCCAACCATATAGCTCGTTTAGAGACTGTACAGGAAGGACTTCCAACCAAGAGAGGCTGAACTTGGCTGGGGCGACAAGCGGTAAGGGATACCTCGCGACTCCAGTCCTGATCAGGTGAGGAAAAAAAGGAGAATGCAGTGAGCCGGGTCTGTCTTTGATTTATAGTTAACCAGTCCTATCATGTTGTGGGGGCGGAGCCACAACCCATGTGTATGCTGCCATGAAGATGCACCAGGAAAGATATGCTCCAGGAAATATAAAAAAAATACAAAACTTTATTAATACATCAGGTGGCGACAAGTATCCGGTCTGCTGCATAGACTATGCTGATCTTCTACTGATCTGTGGGTATTTGGCTACAACACACTACAAGTTAGCAGCTATTTCAGCCCTATGCTCACATTGGTTCAGCACCTGTTTTGACTGCATCAATCAACTGTCTGTATTTGGTTTTGTCCCTCTCCTCTGTGAGACATTTGGAAAGAGCTTGATCATTTGGGCACCCTCAGCTAGCCTATCCAGCTGGGCCCAATGTGCCCTCTGTGGTGCTTACCGAGAGACAGCTTGGTATCTTACTTGTTTTTAGTGTACTTTCTTGCGGCTCTGTACACCAGAATATACAGTGTGAACATTTACCTCTATCCTACTTAAAAGCATCCCTGGAGAAAATACGCAATACTGCACTACAGTATTCAAAATGAGTTGGATGTTCCTGTAGTTTCATTTGTTGTTTAAGGTTATGTTCCCATTTTTGTGCTGTAACCATTGTACATCACTTCTAGCCACAATGTTTTAACACTTTTATTGATGTATTAATAACGTTTTGTATTTTTTGATATTTCCTGGAGTATATCTGTCTGTGTTGCCATTCAAATAGTCCCCCCAAAAAATTGGAGGGTATTCCTTTTCTTTACATTATGGGATGAAGGCACTTCCATTCTTCCACCATATTCCCATATCTACTGTGGGGTGTTGGTTGCAGGGAAAGCTTGAGACTTGTCATTTTCATTCAGTGCTTGCCCTTGGGGCCTGTGGGAATTCCCTGGTGTCAGGCTGACATTAAACAAAACTTGTCATGAGAGGAATGTTGAGGTCATTGATGAGTTCTCCTTTTGAAATCTCTGCACTCAGAGAAGATGACTTGTAGGCAGGTGCAGTTTGTTTTCTCCACTGCAGGTGGCACTCAAATGATGGTGGCATTGCAGAGGGAGAGGAAGTCAAGAGGGACATGGTTACTCTATGGTTTCTATTGTTTTTTCTATAGTTGGAGTCTATTTAAGACCCTGACTCCCAGCTTGGCGTGGATTCGTATGTGGGTAGTATAGGGACAGGTCATCCATCTGTCAGGGACAGTGCTTAGGATCAGGGAGCATTTCCAAATGAACAGGGACAGTGCAAAGTCACACCATCCTTCCTGGAAGCCTCCCTCACTTGGGTACGGACCGGCCAGTAAACATTCTGTCCCTCGAGACAGATGCTGTTGGTGCATCTGGGACCTACTGTTATTGCTCATCGTTGTAATCCTGGGAGTGCACCGGGCTTGTTGTGCATTGCTGGACTTAAATTTCAATAGTTATGTTTTCTGCTACTGGACTTTGAGTGTTTACTGCCACCGCACCATGCTGCACCTCCCCACATTTGGCGGCAGTCAGCAGGATATGTGCCCTCTTGCAGCGCAGAACCATCATAGTACCGTTGGGATTGGTCTTGACCTTGGTGCCTAAGTTTAACAGCTCCAATATTCCTCTTGCTGAGGGAGAGAAAGTGCTGCATGTCTGTATAAGGTTCCTGTCTGGCTAATCACAAAGGTGAATATCAGCTCCTTTGAGTATGATGCCCGCCAAGCAGTGATAGTGCTAGTGAAAGAGGACTGACCAACCTCAAACAGATTGTGGTGTGTCTGGAGTGCCTGTTTGGAGAGAACATGATGATTCCAGAGTTGAGGCGGAGGTTCTTTGTCCAGGGGCAGCAGTAGGAAGAACGCCCCACCCACTTTGCGGTAGCACTCCAGAATCTCTGGAAATGCCTGGAGAAGAATGTGTGTCTGTGCTGATATAACCGCCTCAGACTATCTTCTGAGGGACCAGTCAGTGATTCGAATGAAGGCTGGCCCAGTCGGGAGAACCCTACAGGAGCGAATCACCACCTTGCGACAGGCTGTCGCTCGCTGAACGGTGCCAAGCCAGGCCAAGCATCTGAACTCTACATACAGGAGTTTTTGAATCCGGTCTGCCCTAGGCCCTGTGACCTTGGCTCTTGTTGGGGGTGTCTCATCCGGGGACCAACCTTTTTGGGAGTTCAGTGGGACACTGGCTTACTTGCGGCCCCTCCCCCAGGGCTATGTCTATCCTGGGTCGATCTTTATATCTACCCTCCCGGGGGCTGTGATGTGTTCGGGTGGCTGTCTACTGGATGGGGGCACAAGCACGGTACAATAAGTGGAAGTTTTGTTCTTGTCTGTCTATATGCCCCTGAAGAAGGGATGAGAATATCCTGAAACATGTCGGGCGACTAGGCAAGCATCACGTAGTATACAAGAGAATATTTGTCCTAAAACCTCCACTTCTACTTGACTATAAGTACTGTATGGTTGTTTTTATGATGCCTTTTTGATATATTTGTTTTATCAAGTGTAATATCACAATAAATATATATTTTTCACATACAATTGGATTTATGATCTGTGCCCTGAAAATCCCAATTGCTATTAAGGGGAAATTTCACTTGTGTATTTATATTCTGGGATGCGAGGCACATAGGGTTTGAAATTGCCCAAGTGATCAGTAATCGCTATTATTACAGGAGCGAATAAGAGCGCAACCCGACCTCTCTTTCCATGATACTGTGGTGGACGCAGTTGAGCGGGAACAGGAAGATGCAGAAGCAACTGTGGCAGTGACAAAAAGGTATGACCTGTTGCACCTGAAAGACGAGGCCCTGACACCTTTATCTCTGTCAGCCATACATATAGCGTTAAGGGAACTTTCCCAGGATGTGGCCTTCTTGAAACAAGAAATGTCCTCATTTAAACGAGATTCAGACCCTTTTTCTAAGGGCAAGAATCCATTATGGAGGGAGCCAGAGGAGAACCGGGGGTGCTGGCGGCACGGCCGCTTTAGACATGTAACCAGGCAGGCCTGAATCCAAAAGTACACGCAGGCTGCCGTTAAACTAACACCTCCCAGGACAGACGGATAATCCCCGGAACAGTCAGCACAAGTTTCCAGCAAGCCAGAGTCCATGGTCACGCTGAGTCCAGTAGTGACCGCCTTCATTAATGGACAAGAGGTCACATGCATGATTGACACAGGTTCTGAGGTCACGGAGTGGGACTTCTACGCCCAGCAGTTTGGGACACGAGCTGGACCCCTGTTGGCTATCCCTCAAGGTGGCCAATAACTTGCCCATCCTGGTAGAATGTGTCAACTGGGTAAAGATTCAGATAGATGACCAGGTGGTGGAGCTAGTTGGGGTCGTGGTGACTCATGGCCTAGTTGGTTCAGCAGTACCTATTGTTCTGTGCTTAAGGACTTGGACTTACCCCAGTTGTTGGCCAAATTTGAGCATTCAGGCCGGCACGGGGGGCTGTGGCCTGCGAGCTGTATGGCTCACCGTGATATGGGCATATGAGGCCCTCCAGCAAGGAAACATCTTGAACAGGTGGGGGTTGTCTGCATGCCCCCAAGCAGAAGCTACTCTTGCACCCCTCCAAGAAGTAGTCTGGTCTCTGCCCGTCAAGGGTCATAAGAAGCTTCAAGGGGTCACGGTAATGGTGCAACAGCTGCTCCACCAACTGCTAGAGCAACACCTACTGGTCATTTCCTTTAGCCCAGAAGACTACAGTTGCACAGAGGCCATCGATCATCTGATTCATACGGGGGATGCTCCACCCATCTAGGAGCAGTACTGCCACATTCCCCCAGTCCTGTTGCAGGAGTTCAAGGAATTGCCCTACAACATGTTAGAGCGGGGTGATTTGGGAGAGCCATAGCCCATCTGTGATTTTGTGTGGATTATCACAAGTTAAATGCTTGTGCCCCCCTGGATGTCTTCCTGTTACCCCGGGCAGAGGAGTCGCTCATCGCACTGGGCCAAAGTAAGAATTTCTCCACCCTTGACCTGGCAATCAGCTACTGGCATGTTCCCGTGAAAGCTCAAGACCTTGAAAAGACTGCCTTCATCATGCCCCTGGGACTTTTTGAGTTTAACTGCATGCCCTTTGGGCTAATATCCCCAGTACTTTCTTTCACCTAATGGAAAGATGCCTGGGAGATTTCAACTTTGAGACTGTATTAGTCTACTTGGACAAGATCATCATTTTTTCCAAACCTTTAAAGACCATGTCAAACACCTGGAACTGTCGGTTGAAGCTCAAGCCCAGTAAATGCCGCTTATTGAGACAGAGGATCCAGTACTTGGGGTATATTGTGGAAAATAGGGGGGTCGCTAACCCAGCTAAAGTCCAGGCCATACAGGATTGGCACCCCCCCCCCGACTTACTTTTTGACCTGTGACTGGTGGGATATTACCAGCGGTTCATTCCCAAGTGCACACAAAGCGCTGTCCCTTTCACTTAGCTACTAAGTGACCACTCTACCCAAAAGAAAAGCGGGCTATCACCCTCCATCCAATCCCAATGTCAAGGTGTCCAAAATCAGGCCTTTGAAACTCTCAAACCAAAACTGATTTGGCACCTTTATAGGCCTTTGTGGACTACTCAAAGCCCTTTCCGATTGTACAGGAATGGAAGCCTACAGGGCCTAGGAGCTGTCCTGGCCCATGTGCAGGATGGATGTGAGTGAGTGATTGCCTATGTGAGCCGAGAATAGTCCCCATAATTACATCTCCTTCAAATTGAAGTTGCTGGCCCTAGTGTGGGCAATCACAGAGAAGTTTGCAGATTACCTCACAGGGGGCGATATAGTGGTCTTCCTGGACAAGAACCCCCTCATTTACTGGGAAACCGCGAAACTGGGGGGGCATTGGAGTATAGGCTGGGTTGGCCAACTGCCATGGTTCAAGTATAAGATTAACTACAAACCTGGAATGCTTAACGGGCACACGGATGCTTTATCCTGCTATCCAGTGGAATGCCCAGGATAGGATGTGGACTCCAGGCAGAAGGACATCGAGGTAGCCCCTGTCTTACAGCACCCACCTCATGCTCCCCGAGGAAGCAGGACACGGTCCCCCATGCAGAGCCTGAAATCTACAACTGGGAGAAATGGGCACTGATCCTGTCACGTACCTGATCCGAAGCCGAAATGCTGAGGGAGGCTCCCCTTGCGGCTGAATGCAGAATACCCCTGAAGTTGGGAACAGGAGGTATGATGCGCAGAGAAGCATGGGTCACCAGAGCTGTAGACAGACTTGAGCAGATGTTCACCGTAGGTCCGTGTGGACTGGAACTCAGAGGTAACAGACTTTCAGCAGGAATAGTCTCTAAGAGAGATAGTCCGTAAAGGCCTTGGCAAGGGTGCAGCAACTCCAGTTGTTCGGGGACTGGCAACGGCCTTAGCAAACCCCATGACTTGGCATTGGGCCCCTTATTCCGTTGACAAACAGAGCATGAACTAACATAGTCTTTGCAATCTTGCCTCCAGCTGGGCCACCAGAAGGAACGTTGGATCAGATCAGTGTTTTTTTGTGTGCTGAAGTGAGCTGCAAGTTTGTGATCATGCAGGGTTTTTAGAACCTGCAACCTTACTTGTTGGGGAACGAAGATCTTATTCTGGTACCATAGCAACCCTTCTTGTCTCTTTAAGGTAACGGTCTCCGGTTCTGCACACTGGTTGGAGGCTTGGATGGTTTTGGGTTCGGTGATATCAGGAGCCTCTGGAAACATCCGGGACAAGGCGTCAGCCTTGCCGTTCTTGGAGCCTGGATGATATGATAGATGGAAATTGAACCTGGAGAAAAATAACGCCCTTCGAGCCTGGCGAGGTCGGAGACGTCTTGCAGTCCTGAGGTACTCCAGGTTCTTGTGATCTGTAAAAATCATGATGGGGTGAGCAGCACCCTCCAATAAGTATCTCCACTCTTCTAGGGCAAATTTGATAGCCAATAATTCTCGGTCACCCACATCATAATTCCTCTCAGGAGGGGTCATTTTCCGAGAGGTGAAAGCCACAGGGTGGAGAAGAGCTTTTGGTCCTTGACGCTGGGAAAGAATAGCTCCTGTTGCTATTTCTGATGCATCAACTTCCCAAACGTATGGTAGTGCAGGGTGGGTCTGGATGCTGAAGTACTGGTGCTGAGGTGAACTGACTCTTGAGTTTATCAAAAGCGATCTGGGCTTCTGGGGTCCACTGAAACCGGCCTTGTTTACGTGTGAGCTGCATGATGGGTGCAATGATCGCAGAAAATCCTTTCACAAATCTACGGTAAAAGTTGGAAAAACCAATGAAGCGTTGGACCCCCTTTTTATCTGATGGTGCTGGCCAATCTAGAATAGCTTTTACCTTCTGGGGATCCATTGCAATTCCTCTCGTTGAGATGACAAAACCTAGAAACTGGATAGTGGTCTTTTCAAAGTCACATTTCTCTGCTTTGACATAAAGTCCATGTTTCCGGAGGGTTGCAAGTACTCTCTTTACATGTGTACGATGTAATTCCAAAGTGGCCGAGAAGATAAGAATATCGTCGCGATAGACGATAACAAAATTGTCCAGAAATTCCCTAAAAATTTCATTGACCAAATGTTGGAAAGTGGACGGGGCATTGCATAACCCAAATGGCATGACTAGATATTCAAAGTGCCCAAAACGTGTTCTGAAAGCGGTTTTCCATTCGTCTCCTTCGCGGATACGAATGAGATTGTATGCGCCCCGGAGATCAAGCTTGGTGAAGATCTGTGCTGTGCGGAATCGTTGGAACAGTTCAGGGATGAGTGGAAGCGGGTAAAGATTCTTGATGGTAATCTTGTTGAGATCTCTATAGTCAACACATGGTCTAAGGGTCCCATCCTTCTTTCCTACAAAAAAGATTCTGGCTCCAGCAGGGGAGGAAGAAGGCCGGATGAACCCCTTTTTAAGATTTTCGTCAATGTATTCCCACAGGGCTTCTAACTCGACCTCGGACAGTGGGAATATCCATCCAAAGGGAATCTCAGCCCCGGGCAAAAGTTCAATTGGACAATCATATGGTCTGTGAGGAGGCAGATGGTCAGCTCCTTTCTTATCAAATACATCCATGAACTCATGGAGGGAACCTCTGGATGTAAACTGGATGGAGGCTGGAGCAATAGACAGGTAGCAGGTCTACTGGTGGCCGGAATGAAGCAATGCTGTGAACAGTAGTTGGAAGAAAAGTCCAGTTCTTTCTTAATCCACTTTATTTGTGGGTTGTGGGCTTATAACCATGGGAGTCCCAGGATGATAGGAAATAGGGGTGAACAGATGATGTCAAAGCAGAGGAACTCCTGGTGGCCTGAGTCTGTACTGGTAAAGATGGGTTTGGTTTCTTGAGTGACGGGTCCTGAGCTAGGTAAAGAGCCATCAGCCAGGTGCACTTGCAAAACGTGTTTCTTGTTCTGAAGGGGCACACGTAGTCTTTTAGCCAAAGCAAAGTCCATAAAGCAACTGCATGCCCCTGAGTCCACAATTGCCAGAAGCCGAATCTCCACTTCTGCCACCCGTAAAGAGACAGGGAGGACAACGTGCGTCACCGAGGAACCGGCAACCTGAAAGTTCATAAACTGTGGGGGTCTTGGCTTACTGGGCCTGACAGGGCACTTGTAGAGGTAGTGACCTGCCTCTCCACAGTACAGACACAGGTTGGACTGTCTCCGACGCTGCTTTTCCTCCAGAGTGAGAGGGGATCGGGTCAGTCCTAGTTGCATGGGTTCCCACTCAGGAATGATGGCATAAGTTTGGCCAAAGGATGATGTACGGGGCGCTGGACCCCGAGATGACCTCCGAGTGGTCTGGTAATGCTCAGACCGCCGTTTCCTCAGGCATCGATCCAGCGTGATGGATAACTGGATCAAGCCTTCTAGGGTAGCAGGGGTCTCTACTCGGGCCAGTTCATTTTTGAGAGTCTCTGAGAGCCCCTGGCGGTACCGGCAGCGAAGAGCAGCCTCATTCCATCCGGTGTCAGCAGACAATTTCCGGAACTCCACGGTGTAGTCTTCTACAGGCCGTTTCCCCTGGAACAGATTATACAGGACAGCTTCTGCGGTGGCAGTACGTTGGGGATCGTCATACAGTTGTGCCATTGCTTCAAAGAAAGAGTTCATGGAATTTAATATGGAGCTTTTTTGCTCAAGCAAGTGGTGAGCCCAGGCCTGGGGTTCATCGGAAAGCAGAGATATGATAAATCCCACTTTAACAGATTCTGATGAAAAAGTTCTGGGCTGAAGGGCCAGGTATAACTGACAGGCATTTTTAAAGGACTTGAATCTCTTCCGGTCCCCAAAGAAGCGCTTAGGTGTGGGTACTCTGGGTTCTGGAGCTGGTAACATCACCATAGGGACCAGGTTGAGAGGCTCTTGGGATGGGGTGGCTGTAGTTGAGCCGGTAGAGGGTGCTTCTGTATCAACAGGAACAAAGGACACAGCAGAATGTTGTAGGCGACCCTCTAACTGGGAATAGTCTTCCTGTAGCTTCTGGATGACCTGGGTAAGAGAGGTGACCTGTTGGCATAGTGCTTCAATAGGAGAGCCATCCCTGTCAGCCTCTGACATGGCTGTATTGTACTGTCACGTACCTGATCCGAAGCTGAAATGCTGAGGGAGGCTCCCCTTGCGGCTGAACGCAGTATACCCCTGAAGTTGGGAACAGGAGGTATGATGTGCAGAGAAGCACGGGTCACCAGAGCTGTAGACATACTTGAGCAGATGTTCACCGAAGGTCCGTGTGGACTGGAACTCAGAGGTAACAGACTTTCAGAAGGAATAGTCTCTAAGAGAGATAGTCTGTAAAGGCCTTGGCAAGGGTGCAGCAACTCCGGAGGTGGAGACAGGTGATCAGTGTAGCTGGGTCAGCACAGGCAGCAGCAGCGGGTAAGTCTGGAAACCAAGCCAGGGTCAAACACAGGAGGACAGTCTATAATCCAGGCAGATGTGCTGGCGCAAGAGGCAGAATAAGGCAGAGTCCAGGTAGCAAGCCAGGGATCAAACACAGGAGTCAGGCAGAAGAGAAATCCGTGAGGCAAGCCAGAGGTCAAATACAATGGAGAAGTTCAGGAGCAAGGTCAAGGAGCAAGCCGGGTCACAACAGAGGTTCAAGCAGAATACAGGACACAGGTTCAGGAACACTGGTGAGCTGAGACAATCCAGTGATTTGTGTGACACAGAGGCCGCCTTTTATAGGACAGCAACCAGTCTCATTGGTTGTGCTGAAGGGGCGGATTGCGCCTTGCTAAATGAACGTTCATGCGCATGCGTGGATGCGACCGTCCCGGACGAGCGTTCGTACGCATGCGTGGATGCGACCGTCCCGGACGAGCGTTCGTACGCATGCGTATAGGAACGTGGCGATCGTGCCTGCTTCTCTGATAGATCCCGATCTTATACAGATGCAATGCTTCCTCTCCCGGTGCCACAAGTTGTCTTCCCGCAAATGTCAGACAGTCTGAGCGATCCTGAGACAGTGGGATTGGCTCGAGACGCGGGACAATGTGCTTTATTGCCAAGTGCGCATTCCTACTCAAACGGCAGGACATACTACAGGTTGTGGTACCTAGTTGCACATCCTTCAGATTTCTCAAGTGCTACATGCTGTAAGTAGGCACTTCGGAGTCTACCGAAATGAGTTCTTGGTAAGAAGGAACTTCATCTGCCTGCAGCTGGCAGAATGGGTCCAGAAAGCTTATCGGGAGTGTGAAACCTGTCCCATGCATAAGGTTCCTCCTGAAAAGATGACACCCATGGTTATTACCACCTCAGGGCCCTTTGAATTGGTCACCATGGACTTTGAGATGATATCCAGCTCCCCCTCAGGGTATAACTATGCCCTGGTTTCTGTTAACCATTTTACTACGTTTGCGGTGGTAGTCCCCACCAAGGACCAGATGACCCCGACCATGGCTGAGCTGTTTTAGTTAAACCATGGTTTAATCACACAGCTGTCTCAAGCGTATACTCTTGGACCAGGGATTGAACTTATGCTCTAGAACAGTGTTTCCCAACCCAGTCCTCAAGGCACACCAACAGGTCATGTTTTCAGGATTTCCCTCAGATGAAATAGCTGTGGTAATTACTAAGGCAGTGAAACTGATCAAATCACCTGTGCAAAATAATGGAAATCCTGAAGACTTGACCTGTTGGTTTGCCTTGAGGACTGGGTTGGGAAACACTGCTCTAGAAGAACTGCCATTGCAACCAGGGGACTGGGTGTTGGTGAAGAATACCAAAAGTTAAAGAGGCGGTAGATTGGAACCCAAATGGGAACGCACCCCCTATCAGGTTGAAAAGCAACCCTTCCCTTTCACTCCAGTTTATGATGTGATTTTAGAAAGCCCCAACCCTATCAAGAGATGGCTTCACCACAACCTGTTGAGACCTTGTTCTGAGTGGTAATTGCTCTTCTAAACCTGTTGGAGAAATACCAATTAATGGTACCTGCCTCCTCTTGTACTAGAGCCTCCAGCCCAAGCAGACTCAGAAGAAGGAAGCCCCAGATCTGTGTTTGTGTACAGCCCAGAGGACTTTGTAGACCCCATTGATCGTCTTGGCTCTCTTGAGGAGCCAGTTTCAAGCCTGGGTGAAGAGAATGTGGCTGCTTCGAATTATTCTGATCCACCCGAGGCACCGGAACTACTATCAGAAGATGTCTGTGCAAATGGAGATTCCATAGTGGACACTAAAGCTTGCCTCCCCAAACGGTCTAACCGTGGGGAGCTTCTTGCAAAGTACTCAGAATATGTTGTTTCAAATGTTGTTGCCATTGCCTCAACCATGTTTATTGCAGTTCATGTTCTTTCCTGTTTTGCAATGATGAGGACAGCATCTTTCAAAGGGGGGGGAGTATTCCACTCCTCGAGAAAGACACTGTCGGCACATTTTAGACCTACTGTTACTGCTCATCGTTGCAATCCTGTGAGTGCGCCCAGTCGTATTGTCTTCCCGCCAGGCTTGTTGTGCATTGTCAGTTCTGTTTTCTACAACTGGACTTTGACTATTTACTGCTGCCACACCTCCCCACAGACTGACAATTTGTAATGTAATTACAGTTTCCTGTCCCCGTCCTAAGAGGAGTGCAGCACCATTTTCTGTGTGGTCCTGTTTGCTTCATGTATTGCTCCAGTATGGAGAAGTAGAGAAAAAATGAATCCTCAGCGTATTATAGAGAACCTTAGGTCTAAAGCTGCATTCGAATGGCTGAATATTTGTGGCTAGTTTGTTACATTCAGAGGCAGCTCTGGATGTAGCAGCATTCTGTGCTTTGGTCAGTTTATGTGTGGCCAAAACTAATCAGAAACGTCAACCCTGGATGCATACTGGGGGTAATTTACTTATAGATCCAAAATGTGCTCCAGCAGTGCCTGAAAATAGCGCCCAATTAAAGGCAATTAAGACTTCAACTCTCTGAAACTGGGCACACATGTAAATGGAACAGAGCGATATTGCCAGCGAAACGCCTGTCAGCTCACATATGCAGTAATAGTGGAAGTCAATGGGATGCGAACCTGCAAAATCCCAAGTCCTTATTGAAAGCTTGTATGCAAGTTATTGGCCATAAAAAGTGTATGGGGATCTGGGTACTGCCCTGGGGAACATGCATCAATAGCAAAACATTTTTTTAAAACAATTGTTTTTAAAGAGCAGTGATTTTAATGGTGATTAAATTGAAACAATAAATGAAAAATTCCTTTAAATATCGTGCTTTGGAGTCCCCTTAGTCTGCCTGCAAAGTGGCGCATCTGTGTGTTGTTTAGAGCAGTGCAGTAGCAAAATGACATTTCTCAAGGAAAAAAAGTCATATAAATTTGCTGGCGGCTGTAACGTATTGATAAAAACCAGAGTGGGATTAAACAAGCTCCCTCTAACAGAGATCCCTCACACCGCGCCAGAGATGTTCAAACACATAAAACGATATGAAATATGTGATAATACCATAAATAGCAGCTACTTTAAATAATAATAAACATCTGTCATCAATTACTCAAAAATAGTAATAAGCAGCGCTTAAAAGCACTGAAGATATAATGCACACAGACATACCCAGTGAAAGTGGTGAAGAAGTGAAATAGTCCATATGATATAATTGGAAGTCCATACATCTATCGATGTGCAATGCAATTAAATTGTAGATTCTTCAATTCACTACACCTTGTGCTCAAATCACAGTGATTGCCTCTCCCCACATACTGTTTGGAGAGTTGAGGAACCAGGTGATTCTTTCTGCTGGGCCCTGTCCCTAGCAAGGCTGTGAAGCCTGCAAAGGTAGCAGAGCATGAAGGCGCCCGCAACAAGAGTGGGAGCCTCACACTCACGGCACCGGACACATGGAAACCAGCAGGTCACGTCTTCGTGGGTAGGGACCGGGCCCAGTGGAAGGAATCACCTGTTTCCTCAACTCTCCAAACAGTATGTGGGGAGAGGCAATCACTGCGATTTGAGCACAAGGTATAGTGAATTGAAGAATCTACAATTTAATTGCATTGCACATCAATAGATGTATGGACTTCCAATTATATCATATGGCCTGTAACCTATTGCCAGCTCCCGACAATATAGATAAAAAATCAATGAAAAAAACAGCGTAGGGTCCCCCCCCAGTCCATACCAGGCCCTATGGGTCTGGTATGGATTTTAAGGGAAACCCCACGCCAAAATGTAAAAAACATTTACGTGGGGGTCCCCCAAAATCCATACCAGACCCTTGTCCGAGCATGCAGTCTAGCCGAGCAGGATAGGCCGTTCGCTCACCCCCCCTCCTGAACCGCACCAGGCCACATGCCCTCAACATGGGGGGGGGGTGGGTGCTTTGGGGCAGGGGGGCTCTGCACCTCCCACCCCAAAGCACCTTGTCCCCATGTTGATGGGGACAAGGCCCTCTTCCCAACACCCCTGGGTTGTGGTTGTCGGGGTCTGCAGGTGGGGGGGCTTATCGGAATCTGGAAGTCCCCTTTAACAATTGCCATATACAAACTGCTGGGAGTTTCAATAGAAAGCTAATGCCACCCCCAAATCAGTCCGCATATCGGACTGCGAACTGCAAATTCGGACAGGAATCGGAACCCATGTGATCCGATTCTGCTGCGGAACAAGAATACTATCTGTATGGCTGAATTCATATTGCACAGAGATCGCATGAGATTTGCACTGCGGTGCGAATCACATCCAATCTCGGACACCGCAGCAGTGTGAACCGGCCCTAAGGAAGATATTCCACTTCCCCAAAACCCCCACCCCCCAAAACTAATTAAAAAGTAAGAAGACAGAAAAGAGACAAACAAGTTCAATAGTGTACTTTTATTTTGCCAACAGAAACACAATCATGTCATATTTACTGGCTTTAAAATATTCTACAGTATATATGGTTATCCATTTAGTAAAACAGTTAGCAATTGGGTTCTAAGGGCCCTGCTCATAGGAGCTTACAGTCTAGCATTTGTCTAAACCTTAGAGTGGACGCAGTTTTACTTTCACAGTGTGGAACAGGCAACACATTTCATAGTACAACTACTCAACACCCACCAACCCACATCATATTTTTAGCTGCAAGATTATAGAAACATACTTAACAGTCATTATTCTTACAAAGCATTACAACATATTATTAAAAAAGGCACATATTCAAATGATAACCCTTACCACCCCACACATTCTACACATATACATTGGTGAGTATGTTCTCCTGGAAGAATGCATGGTCAGACAGGAACAATACATATACATTGACAGCATGGCCACATAAACCCATTTTGAATGTACAAAATGCACAAGAATTTCAGCAAACATCCAAGCAGCCCTAGCGGGGCGTTTGTCATTATGCACAATATCAGTCCTTCTACCCCAAAAATCAAAGCAAATAACGCAGCCTCTTCTCAGGCCAAACCAACCCCCCCCCACTGCAGTCTTTTATATAAGATAGGTTATATTGTTAGCACACTGACACATGCCCAATAGAAGTACACACCCACCAGTATCTTTCAATCTGTCTCTTCAAGTATGTCTAAATTGATTACCTGATGAGCAGGAACACATAATACTATTTGCAACTGTGTTAGCCCCTGGCTATGTGCATCAAATTTCCAACTACAGGCCAAAATTCTAAGTCCATTTGCATGCACATAAACCAAGCAACAGTTTTCTAAGCAGATGTACCTGTGCAGTGTAAACCCTACAATTTTAAATGTCTGAGTCCCTGGGCATGATTAGTGCTAACAAACACTAACTAACAAACTGCAGATTTTTTCCTCAGATTTACCAAAGCCATGAAGTGTAAGGACCTGTCTATAATAGTCTCTACATACAAATTGAAACTCTTAAGGTTTGACCTCTTATATTATATGGTTTTGGTAAATCTGAAGACAAAAATCTGCAGAAAATCTAATAGTGTGTATGGGGTCTAAAGTCCAAAAATAACTTGCTTACATTAGAGACCATTTTTACAGGAGACTAAGAAAGTGCCAGCATGTCTTTGGATTGAAGTGAGAAATCCACTCAGGGGTAACATATAAACTTCAACACAAGCATTAGCATGTTGGGGATATGAACCAGCACCCCAGTGCTGCTAGGCAGAATTGCTAGCTACTTAGCCAGTGAGCAGCCTCACACATGTAGTGTGCAACTCTGTGGTGTGAACCAGCCTTAAGTCCATAGCCATGCTCAGTGTCACATGCAATATATTGTCCTAAGTATTGGGACACCTGCCTTTACACACACATGAACTATAATGGCAGCCCAGGGTTCAATATAGAATTGACCCACCCTTTTCATCTATAACAGCTTCAACGTTGGGAAAGCTGTCCACAAGATTTAGGAGTGTGTCTTTGGGAATGTGTTACCACCCTTCCAGAAGTGCATTTGTAAGTTCAGGCACTGGTGTTGAACGAGAAGGCCTGGCTTGCAGTCTCCACCCTAATTCATCCCTAAGGTGTTCTGTTGTGTTGAGGTCAGGACTGTCAAGTTTCTCCACCCCAAACTCGCTCATCCGTTTCTTTATGAACCTTGCTTTGTGCACTGGTCCAAATCATTTGGTGGAGGGGAGTTATGATGTAGGGTTGGTTTTAAGGGGTTGGGCTTGGCCTCCTTTTTTTTTTTTCTCTTTTACCACTTATTTGACTTCTTCGGGAGATCACTTTCAGCTTATCACTTATTGGAAATCCCTTCCTTAGTCACATCATTGTGGTATTTCTTGCGTTATTATTGATTATATATGGACTTTTTACAAATTTTCAGAAGTGCAAGTGAATACAAAGGAAGGGAGAACAAAAAAACCCGGTAAGAGACAGTGTACAAAATACTTCATTACATCCCCAACCTCCCTCCCCCTCTCCCCCCCCCACTCTTGCCTCATGCATACACACACACACACACTCCAAGTGTCCGTGATTCAAACCTACTTCCTCTCCCTTCCCACTCCTCGACTTGTCAACATTCGTCCTTCCTACATCTCATTTGTGTCTGACTTTCGGGCTGCGCGTCATCTCAAGGGGGTAGCCCCTACTGGCTAACCAGGGATCCCATCTTTTTTTAAATTGAGCAAAGTTACCTCTCTTAATGTATATTCCCCTTTCCTTCCACAATGTTTCATCTATAGTCTTTTTCCATTTTTCAAGTGAAGGTGGAGTCGTCGCCTGCCATTTTTGAGCTATCAGTCTCCTTGCCTGGAAAAGGCAGCTCTGGATTATGGGATGTATGGGTCCTCCTGCACTGCTCAAAATACATTGTCTGGCCTATAGTTCTAAATTGGCTCCGAATGTTGAATTAATGGTATTTACTATACCCTCCCAGTATCTGTACAATTTCGGGCACCTCCACATCATGTGCAGGAGATCGCCCATATTCTGGAACCTAGGGCACTTGTCATCTTGCCTTTTTCCAAAACTGTGGAGTCTCTGAGGGGTGTAATACACCCTATGCAACAGGAAGAGTTGCTAGGCCCTCTGGGAGGGAGCCATCGATACCTGTAAGCATGACCCCAGAACATTACTCCATTGTTCCTCGGTCAAGAGGCCAATATCTCTCTCCCACCTTGCTTTCAGGGCAAGGATGTCCCTTCGCACTCCCATCCCCTTTCCCAGGCTTGAGTACAGTTTAGATATTAAACCTCTGCTACAGCTTGTTTTTGTCAAAATTTGTAGGATGGGCATAACACCCAATTCCACCTCTAGGTTTTCAAACCGTTTAGTCATAGCATGCCTAATCTGAAGGTATCTGAAAAAGGAGTGTTTTGGTATCTCATATTCCTCTCTTAGCTCAGTGAATGATTTCATATGGCCCTCTATGTATAATTGAGCGACATAGGTGATGCCCCAGTTCTTCCGTTCCCATATCGTACCTATTTCTCGCAGATAACTGGTTGTTATCCTAGAGGGGAGTATTTTCCAGAAGGCCATTATAGCCCATTTGCTTCTTGACCTGAGACCAGATCTTCATGGCCAATTTTAGAGTTGCAGCCCCAGGGGCAAAGGATTGTGCCTCTAATGCTTCCACAATAGTCCCCTGTGGCGTGCATTCCAGCATCAGTCGGCTATTCCCATCTGACCCGCCGTTCCTCCCGCACTTCGCCAGGTGCTGTAATTGAGGTGCCAGGAAATAATTCTCAGGTTGGGGGAGGGCCAGCCCTCCCTCCTTTAGTTAGAGTTGAAGGGTGCTCAAGCGTATCCTGGTCTATTCTCTGGAACCAATACCTATGGATCTAGATTGGGGAGTTATGGAGTATATATAACAACTGCGGGAGCCATATCATTTGAATCAGATTGCACCTCCCCCCCAAAGAAAGGGGCAGATGTTTCCAAATCTCTCCTTTGTTCTTAAACGTATTTAACAGCGGGATCATGTGCCTCCATAAAGTCTTTCAGATCTTTTGTAAATACAATACCAAGGTATTTCAGCTTGTCCGCTATCACTATCTTTACTGCAGTGCTTGGGAGTGGGGCACTTAGGTGGTCGACCGGCATCAATACAGACTTTTCCCAGTTTATCCGCAGCCCGGAGAAGGACCCAAAGTCCTCAATGAGTCAGATTGCTGATGTAAGTGAGGCTTGTGAGTCCCCCAAGAACAGTAGCACATCGTCCACATAGAAGGCGATTCTCTCTTCTCCGAAGGATCTCTGAAACCCCTTCAGATCCCCGGATGCTCTTATTGCTATTGCCAGGGGTTCGATTGCAAGGGCGAAGAGCAGGGGCGATAATGGGCACCCCTGTCTCGTCCCCCTCGCCAGCCGAAACCCCCTGGAGCACATCCCATTAATGTGAACCTTAGCACTGGGGTCGTTGTATAATGCTTTGATCCAGCCCATAAAGATGGGACCAAACTTGAATTCCTCCAGGACTCGCCCAAGATATGCCCAGTCCAAGCTATCAAAAGCCTTAATACAGTGGTTCTCAACTCCTGTCCTCGGGACCCCCCAACAGGCCAGATTTTAAGTATTACCTTGGGGAGATGCAGACTAGAATACTGCAATCACTGAGCAGCAAATTATATATTTGTATTTCAGTTATCCTGCAAACCTGGCCTGTTAGTGGGTCCCGAGGACAGGAGTTGAGAACCACTGCCTTAATAGCATCCAAGGAGATAATAGCTCTGGAACCGATGTTCTTTGCTTTGATCTGTAAATTCAAAAATACCCATCTAATGTTAATACTAGTAGATCTATTGGGGATAAATCCGGACTGATCCGGATGGATAAGTCTCTGGATAACTTTATTTAGCCTACTGGCTAAAACTTTCGCTAGGATTTTAATGTCAGAACACAACAGTGAAATCGGTCTATATGAGGATGTCTCCAACGGGTCTTTACCTTCTTTATGCAGGACTATGATTGTGGCCTCCCTCATTGAGGGGGGAATTCTCCCATTGTTAATAGCCCATTGTGCCACCTTCAGGAGCTCCGGAAGCAGGATGTTTCCATACCGCTTGTAAATCTCGATCGGTAGCCCACCTGGACCAGGGGACTTTTGCCCAGCCATCTCCCCCACTGACGTTTGTATCTCTACTAGGGTTATAGGTGCCTCCAGCTCCCCCCTCCTCATCTGAGAGAGTGGGGAACCTCAACCACCCCAGTAAATCCCCCACTCTCCCAGCCTGCCCCGTATCCTGGGACCTGTAGAGGTTCTTATAATACTTTCTGAATTCCTCCACAATCTCGTGTGGACGCAGGGTGATCCCTCCCCCAGAGACCCGTATTAACGGGACAGTGTTGGCAGGGGAATTGGTCCTGATCAAGGAGGCCAACGCTCTGCCCACACTCTCCCCCTCCACAAATGCCTTTTGCCTCGCAGACAACCTCCTGTTCTCCTCTTTCTTGATTAGTGCCGACCTATATGCCTGTTGCAGATCTATTAGGATCTTGTAATTTTCTTTGGTTGGGTCTGTAATGTACTGGTCCTCAGCCCTTTCCACCTCCTCCCTCACTATCTCCTCCCATCTCTTCGACTCAGCTTTAATCCTGGCTACCTGCTGTATCAGCAGGCCAGGGAGGTACACTTTCAATGTGTCCCATGTCGTCTCTACCGATGCGGTGCCCGTATTGATCTTTATAAACTCCTCTATTGCTCTCGGTATTCCATCAGGCCCATCCATCAGTTCCAACCAGCATGGGGCTAGTTTCCAGTTCCTTTTAACCTGCTGACCCTCCAGATCCACGGAGAACAACAGAGGAGAATGATCTGACAGACCTCTGGGCATTAAAAGATATAATTAATTATGTGTGAAGCCTTCTCATTTCCCAAAGCTAAATCGATCCTAGAGAGGGTGGCGTATGTAGATGATTGGCAGGAAAATTGTCGGGCCTCAGGGTTCTGAGACATCCAAATATCCATCCACCCCACTTCCTCCAGAAACCGGGGAAATTTACCTCTTAGCTGGCCAACTTTGTTGGTCTTTAAGGGGAGTCTATCCTTGCCCTCATCAGTTACCGCTTTAAAATCCCCTACTATCACAATTGGGATATGGGCCCTATTTAATGTAAATTCCAGAACCTCATTTAGAACATCTGTACTGAATGACGGTGGGATATATATATTTGCGAGAATAATTTCTGTGTTTTCTATCAGGCAATGCAACAGGATATACTGGCCATGTTCGTCGATTTTACTGCACCTGCAGGAAAAAAGCACCTGTCCCTCACCATTACACTCACCCCCCTAGAATAGGAGGTTTCCCTTGCAAAGTGCGTCTCCTGCAGGCACAGTACATTCACATGGTGCATGTCCAAATAAGAGAACACGGCAGATCTCTTTACCGGGCTGCCTAGACTCCTAACATTCCATGATGCAACCTTAACGCTTTTAACCTGCATTCAGAAGTGGAAAAAATGGAGTAGACGGTTCTAGGATAATTCCAAGTGAAAACAATGAGACACGTGCAAAGCCCACAATGGTAGTGATAATAATGTGCATCCAACGTATAAAAATCAATATGTATACCCTATGTGCCGGTCCTTTGGGCTTGGTGCTATCTGTGGTGAGGAACAAATTTCAAGAAGGGCAGTAGCATTTCCCCTTCTAGTAGTGCAAAACTTATTAAACGTGACCAAAAAAACGTGATATTTACAAATCCGACCTTCCTTGCAAACCATTTTTCCCTTACTAACCTTCCCTTGCAAACAACACACAACTCGACCTTTGAGCTTCCATGCATACACCCCAGAATCTCACCTTCCCTCTCCTTCCTACCCTCCCTCCCTAACCTGAGCAGGTTACCTTTAGAGGCCTTTATTGTGACTAAACCTACCCTGTGTGAGCCAACCCTACTCATCCTCACCTCCCAGCCCTCTTGCCCCCCCCCCCTCCCCACCTCTTGCTTGTTCCCCAATTCTGCTCACACCAGCACACCTTCTTCCATTGTGCGGCACACCGACCCTGCCTCCAAAAAAAAAAAAAAGAGCGAAACCCCGCCGCTACTAAACAATTATATATGTCCACCGGGGCATCATTAGCCATCCTTTCTGATGCGTTGGTGTTTCTTTCTTAATTATTTCACCCCTCTGAGTTCTTCTAGACCTCTTGGTCCTTCCACAGCCTTTCTTTATTATCTTCCAACCACCCCATCTGTGGTGATCCTTAGGCGGGCAGGATATAGAAAAGCATATTTGATCTTTAATTGTAGTAAATAGCGTTTTACTTCCGTGTACTTAGCGCTACACTTTTGGAGGTCTTGGGAAAAGTCTGGGTATATGGAAACTCTTGCCCCCTTGAAAAACATATTGCCTTTTTCTCTGGCCCTTTGGAGGATAATTAGTTTATCCCTGTTATTAGATACCTTTGACAATAAGGGTCTAGGGTGGCCCCCCCACCTGGGGTGGGTGGAAGGGCACCCTATGAGCCCTCTCTATAAAGAAATGGGGGGACATGGTATTCTCCCCCAAAGAGTCTTTAAGCCACTCCTCCAAGAATGCCGCAGGATTTGAGCCTTTGCTCTGCTTGGACATACCCACTATTCTTCTAATGTTATCCCTCCGAAGCCTGTTTTCCATATCGTCAATTTTGGAAGTGTACATATTCACTTTCTCTTTGAAGGCCTGAAGTGAGTTTTTAATTAGGTTGTATTCATCCTCCAAAGTACTGACCCTATCCTCCTCCGCTACAGTCCTCTCCTGTATCTGCTGGATATCGTGACGGACATGGGAAACCTCTTCCCTGATGCCCCTCATTTTCTCAAAGAGCTTGCATAAGGTGGATTTGCAGGTGTTTACTGCCTGCAAAACTTCCATCAATGAATGCCCTGCTGGAGATACTGGTGATGGCAAACTGGTGGACAATCCAGAGTTACTCTTCCCAGGGGTAATGGCCACACTGGTTTCTGGACCATGGTCTATAGTTGATTGGCCCTGACTTTTCCTGCCAGAGTTGCTACCCTGCTGCGTCTTAGCCTGGGGTTGCTGCCCCCCCCTTGGCTGGAGACTCAGCAGGTGTATGAGCAAATTTCCCTAATTTGGCTGCAGCTGTCTCAGCCACTTTAGGTTTATCCTTGACAGGTTTCTGTGAGCTGTTCAAGTCTTGTGGGCCCGCATCCTCTCCCTTCTTTTTTACCATGGTGGCCTATGTCCGCTATGTAGGATTAAATTTTCTCCCTGGGTTAATCCGTGCGGCTGAAAAAGGCCCAGCCAGGGGAGTTACCAGCTAAAAAAAAAATGGTCCATGCCTGAAAGTATCTCGCCAACTATGGGCTGTGATTGTGCTTTCCCAGATAAGTTCAGGCGCATGTAAATTGTATAAAACATCAAAAGTTCAGGTTATGCAGGAATTCAAATTGTGCAGAGACTCAAATGGTACAGACAATTTGGGCTTCAGCCCCAATACTCACAGCTCTGCGCTTGAAGATAGTTCTAATGAGTCATACCGTGGGTCGCTCTGTTATTGTTGCACCCAGCTGAGGAGCTGAGACGCCCCTTCTCTGGCAGCCCGGACCACCTGTGGAGGAGGTAGGCTGGCTGCTGGCACACCGCTGGGCCACTCTCAGGGCTCCCACAATGCTGCACACTCATGCGGTGCCTTCACTGGGCGTCCCAATCTCTCAGGCAGAAGCCGCCAGTCACCGCCACGGCACCGAGTCCGGCCCGAGCCACCTAGCCTCGTCTCCTCCTCTCCTCGTTCCTCTCCACCCGTGGAGGGGGAGACAGACTGGCCACTGCAATCCGCCTGGCCGTCTCTCGGAGCCCCCGCAGTGCCACTCGTTAGTCCCCGTACCTCTCCGAGTGCCTTGCCAGCGCTGATAAGGGCCGCCTGTCACCTCCGCGATACCTGGTCCGGCTGCCAGTTCCCCATCACCCTCCACGGTGTACCGTCTCAGCAGAGTCCACTCTCAAGATCCATAGGAGGCAGGGCGAGAGACGCCGCACACGCTTCCGCTCACTCCCTCATCCAGTCACGCCCTCCACCGGGCTTGGCCTCTTAGTTCCAGTGAAGGGAACTCTTAAGGCGTCAGCATACCAAGACATTTTGGACAACTTCATGCTCCCAACTTTGTGGGAACAGTTTGGGGATGGCCCCTCCCTGTTCCAACATGACTGCGCACCAGTGCACAAAGCAAAGTCCATAAAGACGTGGATGAGGGAGGCTGGGGTGGAACTTGACTGGCCTGCACAGAGTCCTGACCTCAACCAGCTAGAACACCTTTTGGCTGAATTAGAGCAGGGACTGCGAAACATGTAATCCAACATCAGTGCCTTACCTTACAAATGCACTTCTGGAAGAATGGCCAAACATTCTCATAGGCACACTCCTAAACCGCGTGGCCAGCCTTCCCAGAAGAGTTGAAGATGTTATAGCTGCAAAGGGTGGGCCAAATCAAATTGTAACCATATGGCCTAAGACTGGGCTGCCATTAAAGTTCATGTGTGTATAAAGGCGGGCGTCCCAATACTTTTGGCTAGATAGTGTATCTGGCAAGAGTTGCAATGGTGGTGGAACCCTCCTACACATAAATACTACATTTAGACATAATTTATGTAAGGCCCTGAGCCACAAGTTATGTTTAACAATATAGGGAGAACAGACAACTTCTCTATATGAAGTGGCATGTTTGGGATTCAAACCCAGGAACTCAGTGCTGCTAGGGAGGAGCGATAGTCTGCTGAGCCACAGGTGTTTATGCTGCATCTTGGTGGTGTAAAACAGTCCTAAGTCCCAGGGGTGAAGAAGTTAATCAATGCAGATGTACTGTGAAAGGCCAGAGAGGCAGTGAACAACCTGTTTCTGGCATGTGCCATCTGTTTTTAAGGCTGGTCATGGCTGATTACTGTCAGCATGGAGAGAGATAAAAAGCTGTCATTTTGTGGGTTTTGGACTTGGTAAGAGGCTGCTATTAGTGGTGGTGGGGAAATGTTAAGGCTGATTAGAGTCCTTGCACATGGAAAACATATGACACAATTTGCAATGGTGGTGGAACCCCCCTACACATAAATACTACATTTAGACAAATTTAGGTAAGGCCCTGAGTCAGGAGTTATGTTTAACAACATAGGTAGAGCAAATAACATCTCTACATGAAGTGACATGTTCGGGATTCAAACCGAGGAACTGTTAGGCAGTTGTCTTACCTTGTGTGTCACTGAGCTTTTACACGTGTAACCCTCCTACACATATATACTGCATTTCTTTGGACATATAGGTGGTGTAATTACATTAGTCAGGAGTTATTCTTCTTGATTTATTCTGTGATATTTGGTGGTTCTTGGTGTGTAAGTGTAGAATAGTGATACCCTCTGATTCTTGGGGATGACCTTTTCATTTCTGATGTTGGTACACATATCACATTTTTTGGGCTCAAATTAGGATCATTTGGAAAAAATAAAAAATTGTGACTCATTTTACATTTGCGTAAGCAATGGTGTTGTTTGTGGTTTGTAAAGACACCTGTGTGAGTTTGGGGAAATATTTTTGTGAGATGGAGATCAAGTGAAAGTGACAGAGAAAAAAAATATTTGACCAAAACATGAAAACATTACACATTCTAGCAAAAACAAAATAGATGATGAAGAAGCAACATTGTTGCAAGGAAAGTTTCTTTGAGAGAAAGATGCATTTCATCTCAACATGAAAAGGAGTTGTTTGGGGAAGTTACAATTGTATCATTACAATGAATGGCTGAAACTTGCATTGGGCTACATAACTCCCATTTTGACTCCCAAAAAACGTTCTTTAAAACAGCTCTCATTTTGGTATTTAATATAGCACCCTGTAAAAACTCAATGGGAGTTAAAATGAGAGTAATGTAGAAATCACTTTTTCACACAGTTAAAGCAGATTATCTTTAAACAATATACCGATATTTTAGTACAATTTAGGTGATTATATCATGCTCTAAACATTATTTCCATGTGCACTTCTCCAGGTCCTGACTAGAGTAAGGATTTAGGCGCTATCTGTTTGTTGCCTGGGTGCTATTGTGAATTTAAGTTTGGGAGTATTTTGCCGCCAGCGCTATTGTGAATACCGTTTTAGCGATGTTTACTGTGATTTGTGGCATTTTATCTCTATTTACCGCAATCGCTGTAATTTTGCTGCAAAATAGCAGTTTAGTAAATGACTCCCATTGTTTGTGTCCAGGGTCAGTTGGAGGCTCTATTTGCAGGTAAGGATTGGATGAGTAGTTACATACAAATCTGACACCTGGCAGGCAGCATTTACAACCATCAGCAAGAATCTACTGATTCTGGCCACAAATATTTAGTCATCTGAAAGTAGCCACAGATAAAGTGCTTGTTTCTGTGATATAAAGTTGAGAGAAAATTTTAACAAAAATGCCATGCAAACAATGCATTGGCCTATTTTTTACTTTATGTTGCTTCAGTAAAATGTCTGGAGGACACAGCCCTTTCATACACCTCTATCTGTCAGTATATTACCACCTTTGAAATTTGGGCACTATGCAAAACATAAAAGGGGCCAGCTCCCCCTAGTGGCTTTATTCCTGCAATAGAGCTCAATGTAGCTGTCCTGAAAAGGTAGGATGCCTCTTCCAGTTTGTTGTATTTTAGAATAGTCTTCTTGAGATTCTCTTATGAAGAAGCTGTTGGCAGGTTCATGCTGGATTACCAGGTCCTGGATAGTCACTCAGGCAGCAAAGTGTAGTGTCTTCCTAGATTAACCTAAATTCAGTAATTCACTGCGTCAGTCCTGCATCTTGACTTTGTCAGCGGCTGACACTCTGGGGGCAGTGTTTTGCAGTGTGATACTGTTTGCATGTGCAGTGCCTTGCCTGACCACCAGATCTGTAGTTTTCACTGCAGTAATTCAGCCCCTGGTTTTAGACAATACAGAGATCACAGGCTAACCTTCAAGATTGCCTGATGGTAAGTATAGGCTGTTCACTGAGTGCGCTATGGCCCCGGGGAGTGCTTATGGAGGAAAACTCATTTTAATTATGTCTATGGCCTTTACCCTTTTTACCATTACAGAATAACACCCATTACTGTTGTACCTGACAATTCCATTTTCTCTGGCAATGTATCTGGGTTCACATATGTGCGATCTCAGAGATTGCATGTGATTGACACCCGAACCGCAGGTGATAATCACATGCGATCTCTGAGCAATGCCAGTTCAGCCATACATGTATGGCTGAACTTGCATTAGATTCTCACAAAAAAAAGGTGCAGGGACTTTTTTTTCCCCGCAGTGGAATTGCATTTTCTCACCCATGCGATTTGATTCATGTGCAAGTTCACAGTTCGCACTGCAGTCTGTGAACAAAACTGGGGGTGTCATTAACTTTGTAATGAGACCCGCAGCAGTTCGCAGAAGGCAGTGTGAACTGTCTGCGGGAGTGATGTGATGTGGGAATCGGCTCTGGAATTCACAAGTGTGAACCAGGGCTTAAAAGAGGTCCTGTCTCTATCGAGCTGCTGGCAACTCCCCAGAGCAGTTTGGGCTGTTTGCAGCTTTACATTTGACAGTGCTCAAGCTGATTGACTCTGAGAACCATGAGGGTTCTCCTTTGAATTACCTCAGATTATTTATTTATACGGGTACTTATATAGCCCCATCAATTTATGCAGCGCTTTACATATATATTATATATTCACATTTGTCCTTGCCCTCAAGGAGCTTACAATCTAAAGTCCCTAACTCACATACATACACATACATATTAGGGCCAATTTAAACACAAGCCAATTAACCTACCAGCATGTCTTTGGAGTGTGGGAGGAAACCAGGGTACTCGGAGGAAACCCACGCAGGCACAGGGAGAACATACAAACTCCAGGCAGGTTATGGTGATGTTTGTGTCTTCCAAAATTTGGAGATCAGTCTGGGCTTTGGAGTCAAGCACCCCATCTTTCCCCTCCTTCATGACCTGACTCTGAATGTGTGGTATTATCAAATTTTACTGCAAGGTTGTTCAATAACCAAGATTATGTGTCTGATTCCTCTCATTCTTTGAGCACTTATTTCCTCTGTCAACCAGGAGGACTTTGTGGTGAGCTTCATTCAAACAGTTATAGAGGCACTTAAGTCAGATGATACACCTGACACTTCTTTTTTGAGGGGTGACCATTAGTGTGCACAGCCTATTGCATTAGCGTGTGCACCCCAAAGCTCAATATATATATATGTATATATATATTTATATGCATACATATAAACACACTCTTATGGCAGAGCTGGCACAGTAAAAGATAAGTACGGTAGCGCTTCATTAATGGCAGAACTGGTCAGAGGAAGATATTTCCCATCCCACTGCAGGCACCCAGAGCAGTAATGCTAATGTATTGGGGTGATTAGGGTGTGCCCAGGCACACCCCCTGCGCACAGCTATGGGGGTGACATTAGGGGTGGCAGCAGACTGACCGTTTGGTGACAGGGGAATGAAGCTGAAGCAGGAGGCAGTGGTGGCTGCAGCCTCAGATCCCAGAAGTAGCTTACTTGGCAGAGCAAGTCAGAGTACGGGGCTGTGACCGTGCCTCAGCAGCCTCGCTACACACAGCTGGTAAAAAGAAGCCAGCAGGCTGCGGGGAGGTGAGAACCGCTGTAGTTTTTTTTTGGGGGGGGGGGGTGGTGGGAGAGTCTCCTGATATGATATGGGGGGATAGGGGAGCCG
>BLSH010403322.1:97564-110988 GCA_018402905.1 Glandirana rugosa | reverse complement strand
GGGCAGTTTGCAGCCAGTGACACAGGTGGGGGCAGTTTGCAGCCACTGACACAGGAGGGGGCAGTCTGCAGCCAGTGACACAGGTGGGGGCAGTTTGCAGCCAGTGACACAGGTGGGGCAGTTTGCAGCCAGTGAGATAGGTGGGGGCAGTTTGCAGCCAGTGAGATAGGTGGGGGCAGTTTGCAGCCAGTGAGATAGGTGGGGGCAGTTTGAAGCCAGTGACACAGGTGGGGTACATTGCAGAATCCCCCCCCCGCACTTACCCCATCCAGCAGGCAGGATTATTGCAGAGATTCAGCATGCGAGAGCGTGCTGGTCTGCAGAGTTCGGCACACGGAAAGCGGCTGTCCCCCCCTCGTCGTCCCCGGGCGGTCATGGTCTCTGTGGGAGCGGAAGTCACCTCCGCTGCCACAGTGACCCGGCCCCGCATTCAACCACCCTGAGCGGAGGCTCAGGGCAGCCAATCAGCCTATGCATGGCCGCAGGAACAAGCGCACATGCATAGGCTTGAATGGCCGGCCAATAGGCTCACTTACTTGGCTGTCATGTGACAGCCAAGGAGCCGAAAAGAAAAAAAAAAAAAGAAAGTCAATGTACCGGAGCCACCTGTAGGTGGGCGGGGTTGACTTTTTTTTTTTTTTCGTCTTTTGCCGGCGGGGAGGCGGCGCCCCAGCGCCCCTCCCACACCAGCCACCGCTGGATGGTACTATATGCCGGCCTGATTCATTCCATCTTACTCTCCTCTTTGCTTCCAGGGATGTACTCAGGTAGGTACCATGACACATATTTGGTGGTCTTGTCCTAAAATATGCAGATTACTGGTTAGAATATATACCCTTCTCCGTAACATATTTCACACCAATATCAAAAAGGACCCATACGACACCATTCTCTGTAAGCCGATTGCAGAACTGCTTCATCCGGATTGCCAATTGGCTCTACATCTTTTTTACTGCAACTAAGTTGACTATTGCGAGGGCTTGGAAAAGAGGTTAAGAATCGTATGAACGATATAATGGTAAACGAGAAGCTGACAGCTTTTGCTTCAGACACACGCGTTAAATCTCTCAGGGTCTGGCAACCGTGGATCGCATATACTCAACCTTCCAGATTTGGCAATAAACTTTTTTCAAATTAATGACTCTCTGTCATGGCTCGGGTGAGCATGGTTACAGTGATCGTATTCTCCTAATGATATATTGTATACTTACCTATATAGACATCCACTGTTAACATGCTTAACCACTTCTCTAAGGGTGGATGTACTATGACGTCCTGCCTTTGAGAAGTGATATCTGAATGGTGCCTGCAGCTGCCGTTTTTTTCTGCAGACGATTCTGCTTCTGATAAAAGTGGTCTTAGCGGCGGATTCACCCCCCCCTCCCGCTGCTTTCTGGTCATCGCCGCTTACCGGACCCGCCGGCAGCGGTGGAGATGATCCGATCCTCTCCCCCCAGTGTCCGGGATCCGACTGAGCGGCTGAAGCCGCTCACTTGGCTCCATATCACGGCCGGGCGGAAATGACGTCAGAAGTCACGTGCGCCCAACGGTCTTAAAGGGCCCATTTTTTTTTTTTGGCCTGTCATTTTTTTCTGATTTTTTTTTTTTTTTTTGCATTGAAGTGTAAATATGAGATCTGAGGACTTTTTGACCCCAGATCTCATATTTAAGAGGATCTGTCATGCTTTTTTCTATTGCAAGGAATGTTTACATTTCTTGTAATAGGAATAAAAGTGATCAAATTTTTTTTTTTAAAAGTACAGTGTAAAAATAAAAAGTAAAAAGGGAAATAAATAATTAAAAAAATAAAAATAAATTTAAAGCACTCCGTCCCGCCGAGCCCGCGCGCAGAAGCAAACGCAGACGTACGTATCGCCGTGATCTTAGAGCGAGAGCAATAATTCTAGCACTAGACCTCCTCTGTAGCGCAAAACTGCTAACCTGTAGAATTTTTTAACCGTCGTCAATAGAGATTTTTAAGTTGCAAAGTTTGTCGCCATTCCGTGAGCGGACGCAATTTTGAAGCATGACATGTTGGGTATCATTTTACTCGGCGTAACATTATCTTTCACAATATGGAAAAAAATTGACCTAACTTTACTGTTTTCTTATTTTTTAACTAAAAAAACAATGTATTCAAAAAAATGCACACTTGGAAGACCGCTGCGCAAATATGGTGTGACGTTTTGCAATGACCACCGTTTTATTCTCTAGGGTGTTAGAAAAAAAATATATATATATAATGTTTGGGGGTTCTAAGTAATTTTATAACAAAAATACCTGTTTTTAAGTCGAAACACAGAACCCAAAAAACAGGCCTGGTATGGAAGTGGTTAAATGTTTCCTGATCTTCAACATTATGCCTGGGTGTCTTGGTTCCAGCTCATCACGTGATACAATCCGGAATCTCAAGTTCTCTCAACTAAGTACTTATGGACTTCTGTTATCACAATATGCTGAATCCAGAAACCATGCAATTATTTTTGTTTTATCCCCTTGTTGGGATTTTTTGTTTACACCATATATGATGTAACCTTACCATTGTTCATCTAATCTGTCTGATTGAATTTCTATTAAAGTCTAAAGTAAAATAAAGATGATTTTAAAAAGGAGGAAGAACTGCTTTCTTGGTGTCTATTTTTGTAGGAGAAAGGAAAACCTTCACCCCTTAGTGTCCAGCAGCATGCCCAGGTATTGCAATGGGATCAGACAGTACTCAGAATTTACAAACCAGCCGAATCTTTGAAGAGTTTGCAGTCATCTGTATGCTGTTTGCAGTTCTCTGCAGGGCAGGGTCCTAATTAGTAGGTTATGGAGCTAAGCCACATGTAGGGCTGAAAAAAAGGGTCAGGGTCTTTGTGAAAACCCTCATAACTGTGGTAGGCCACACATTTCTTAGACTGTAAAGAGCATAGAAGCTGTGCAGTTTAATTTGGGGTTAGGTTTGAATATAAACTCAGAAAACATTCCTGAGGTAGAATAGGAACGCGTGATTCTCTGAGATAAGGTTCTTCACAGTGTGAAGCTGCACTAATAACAAGGGTGGGATATTCGAGGCAAAAAATGTTGCGTAGAAGAGATAGAAACTTTTGTCTTGTAGCCAGTAAACCTACATCTCCTAGTTAGACATCTGAGATGTTGTGAATCAGCAAACATCAGCTATCTTACCCCCACCTTAAGGCATAGAATGCTCCTCAATGCAGTAGCTGTAGAGGGGAAGATTAGGTGAGTCGCATGGATGGCACCAGATGATCTACCAGGTCAACAATGTATGGAGAAGACCTTTCAGAGGTCAGGCCTACTTGGCCAATGCCCTGGTCACTCACATGAAGGCTAACACTTGCATTAGTGAGGAACCTGTAACAGCAAATAACACCTTAGCGCTCAATAAAGATTCTGCATCCAGGATGACCGTCACCTTGCAGAGGGGGACACTGATGGGCACACCACTTCTTTACTAGGTCCTTTTGAAAGGGGTAACGTCACAGCAGCTGGGAACAGAGAAGGCCTTATCAGGGTGTTTCTACTCAATAGCTAGGAAGTCATCAAATAGTTGATCTGTAAATATTTCAGCTGTGTGCTTCCATTTCCAAAAAACAATCTGCTGCTTATCAGTTGTGGACAAATCCTCAAACCTGGAGTCTCTCAAGCATTGCTTGGATCAGGCTGTAAATGGTCTCTTTTAAGGCTATTTGTACCTTTAGCAACATGTTACGCCCATATTTAATTTTTACAAAGCTGCTTTTAAAG
This sequence comes from Glandirana rugosa, assembly GCA_018402905.1. Taxonomy (NCBI): domain Eukaryota; kingdom Metazoa; phylum Chordata; class Amphibia; order Anura; family Ranidae; genus Glandirana; species Glandirana rugosa. The sequence goes on along the minus strand of BLSH010403322.1, from coordinate 107,238 downwards.
GGGTAACTACTTCTTAAGGGATGCAGACACTGTAGCTTTCCTCATGAAAACACTAAAAAAACAATTCAGGAATCAGTCTGAAAAGGACTGAGGCAAACAGCTTTTCTCCTACGTTCACTGACAGACGCCGCTCTTTATGACATGTGGGTTTATGCTCGTCCTATTAGGAGTTAACTAGGCAGGGAAAGAAAGTAAGCTGGCCCCTCCCATGGGGCCGTCCTCTCTTCCCACATAAAACCCCTACCCAGCTTAGCTCATCAGTTTTAAAATGCCTAGTCGCAAGGAGTTGACCTGGCTCCCTTATGGGACCTGCGGTCTGGATTGGGACCGCTCTTTTATTTTATTTGCTTTTTATTTTTTCTTTGCTTCTATCAAGCATTTGAAGTCTGCTATAAAGAAGCCGGCCGGGGCATAAAGGGTCATTACAGGATCCTGTACTTTCCCCGGCCGACCGATGCAAGCCAGTCCCGTGGTATGGGGTCCCGCCGCATCGTGCCCGTTACGTGTTGGCGGCCTGGGGGTGTACCCTACTTGCGCCCAGGTCCCAGACTGCGGTCCTGTTCAGAGGCAATTTGGCTGGCAGCATCCCGCCCAGGCAGGGGCGGAAGGTCTGCGACCGGGTGGCTACCCGCTACGCCCGTCAGGAGTGGTGAGTGAGTGTCCCCCTCTCCCCTTTTCAGGCGCAGAGGGGGGGGACGGCGATGGGTGTCCTAGCATTTTTCTGGGATGTAGCCACTGGTGGGGGTCCCCTGTTCTCAGCTGGGGTCGCAGCTCTTCTGGCGGTCCTCAGGGAAGTTTTTTCTGGCAGCAAACAGCAAGTATAGCTGGGCTCTCCTGTGGGTGCTGGTGGTGGCGGGTGCAGTCCTCCTGGGTGTTCCTGGCATTCTGTGGGGCGGTGGTGTGCGTCATTGTGGGGGTGCCTCAAATAGTTTTCTCACTGCATTTCATTCCAATTCAGGGGAAACGATGGCAGACTACCCCGCTGGGCCTGCTGAGGAGGAATCAGCGGCAGCGCATTCTGCGCAGGGGGCATTTTTGGAGCCGAACATCGCTCCAGGGGTCCCTAGAAAACGCCATCCTCCCCCCTGTTCCTCAGGGGAGGACTCTGAACCAGAGATAGCTTCAGGGGTCACAGGGACCCCCAGTAGAGCTTTCTGAAGGTGAACTAGCCCCCTTGGAGGGAGAGGAGGACCAGGGGGCGGCGGCTGCACGCGAAAAAGCGCTGGTATCCGCCATTATCTCTGGGATTCGCACTACGCTGCGACTGCACCAAGACGGCAAGTCGCAGACGTCTGCATATGTTTGCGGGTCTGCCAGGCCCCCTAGGGCTTACCCCTATGATCAGTTCTTTGATCATCTGATCTATCGTGAATGGCAGCATCCCTTCTCACTGTCAAAACGCTTTGCCATCCGTTTGAGGATAGCTTTCTGAAGAAGTGGGTATCACCTGCGGTGGATCCCCCGATAGTTCGCCTGAATAAGGCGATGACCATTCCCCTGGAAGGGTCCCCCTCTTTTAAGGATCCGGCTGATAGGCGGACAGAGGTGGTGTCAAAAGCTCTTTTTCTGTTAGCAGGCTCAGCTCTGAGACCGGCCCTGGCATCTGCCATGGCGGCACAATACTTATCTGAGCGTATGGCGGAGCTCCAGAATGATCTGGACTGCGGTCGCCTGATGGATGCGCCGCAGAGGGCTGAATTTTTGTTTCAGGGTATCAAGTACCTCTGTGATACAGCCCCTGGATCTGCTCCCTCTGTCATCCAAAATGGCAGTATTTGCCATCATCCTCAGGCGTGTCCTTTGGTTACGCTCATGGTCAGGGGACCACGCGTCCAAAAAAGGCCTTGCAAATCTCCCCTTTCAAGGTGGCCGTCTTTTCGGTCCACAACTGGATGAGATCATTAAAGATTTCACTGGTGGACAGAGCACTTTCGTCCCAGAGGCGAGAGTTTTGCCGTAGACAGGGGCCTATTTCTTTGGGTCAGAAGAGGTTTTTTCGTGCCTCTGGCGCAGTGGGTAAAGGGACCCGATCCGGCAAGGCCACTACAGGGCCCGGTAAGCGGCAGTGCAAAGCTAAAAAAGGCAGAGGACAAGCCCTCCTCTGCCTGATGGGTGGGGGGGCGTATTCTGGGGTTCGCAGACCGGTGGATTGCTCGCATTTCCGACCGGTGGGTTCAGGAAGTGGTGTCCACCGGGTACAGGATAGAGTTCAGCACTCTACCCCCAGACAGGTTCTTCCCATCAAACTTGAGACTCCCGCAGGGGTGCCGGAGGCCCTCTTCGGGGCTGTTCAAACACTCTCAGACCAGGGGGTGATCGTGCCTGTACCTCTAGTGGAGAGGTTTCAAAGTTTTTACTCAAACCTGTTTGTGGTCTCCAAAAAAGGAGAGGGGGTCCGGCCAGTTCTGGACCTGAAGGCCCTGAACCGATATGTCAAAGCGCGAAAATTCCTTCGGTTGTGGCCGCCCTCCATCAAGGGGAATTTCTGGTGTCTTTGGATATCAAGAACGCGTATCTCCATGTTCCCATTTGTCCACGGCATCAGCGTTTTCTGCGCTTTGCAGTGGGGAACCTCCATAACCAATTCGTGGCACTCCCTTTCAGTCTGGCTTCACCTCCTCGGGTTTTCACCAAGCTGGTCGCCCCAGTACTGGCGTTACTGCGGCAGCGAGGCATTGCGGTGGTAGCTTACCTCGACGACCTGCTCCTGAGAGCAGAGTCCGCCTCGGCTCTGGAGGAGAATGTGAGGATCACCATGGCTTTGTTGCAGGACTTCGGCTGGTTGATCAGCCTGCAAAAGTCGACGGTGTCTCCGTCCCGTCGCCTGGGTCAGATTCTGGACACAGAGCAGGCGAAGGTGTTCCTACCTCCGGCCAAGTTGCTGTCGCTGCAGACGGCGGTGCGAACCTTACTGTCACACCGGCAGTCGTCATTATGGTTCTGTATGTGGGTGCTGGGGCTCATGGTCTCAACCTTTGAGGCGGTACCTTACACCCAGAGCCACACTCGCCTTCTCCAGCGAGTGATTCTGTCTCGGTGGGACAGGTCTCCACGGTCCTTGGATCTCCTGATCTGCTTGAACCCTCAGACCAGGGGCTCTCTGACCTGGTGGCTTTGGGACCCAACACTGACTCATGGGAAGTTGTTCCTGCCCTTTCACTGGGTGATAATCACGATGGACGCCAGCCTGTCGGGCTGGGGTAGGGTCCTGGGGCAACTGTCTGCCCAGGGCCGTTGGTCTGCGCAGGAAGCACGTCTACCAATCAATATGCTGGAGCTAAGGGCGATCAGGCTATGCCTATCTCACTGGACGGTGAGGTTGCGAGGTCGCCCGATTCGGGTTCAGTCGGACAATGCCACAGCAGTGGCATATGTGAATCATCAAGGCGGAACGAGGAGTTCAGCAGCTATGGCGGAAGCAGCTCTGATCCTGCATTGGGTGGAACTTCATGTTCCGGCAATATCTGCCATTTACATTCCAGGTGTGGAAAACTGGCAGGCGGATTTTCTCAGTTGCCAGACGCTGGATCAGGGAGAGTGGTCTCTCCATCCAGAGGTGTTCAGCCAGATTTGCCACAAGTGGGGGACGCCGGATGTGGATCTCATGGCGTCTCGGTTCAATCACAAAGTGAAGACCTTTGTGTGCAGGACGAGAGATCTGTTGGCGGTAGCCACGGACGCTCTCGTGGCCCCCTGGGGCCGGTATCTTCTGTACTCCTTCCCTCCGATCAAGCTTCTCCCGTGGTTGCTACGCAGGGTAGAGGCGGAGGGAATTCCAATGATCCTGGTGGCTCCGGATTGGCCTTGGCGTCCGTGGTACGCCATGTGGTACGAATGGTGGCGGACGTTCCCTGGCTGCTCCCGCTTTGAAGCAATCTACTGTTTCAGGGGCCCATCTTGCACCCTGCTTTACCCTCGCTGGCTTTGACGGCCTGGCTATTGAGTCCCAGGTGCTGAGGGACAGGGGTGTCGCTGACTCCGTGATTCCTACCATGCTCAAAGCACACAAGTGTACTTCTCGCAAGATTTATCACTGCACCTGGAAGGCTTACATAGCTTGGTGCGAGGAGGAGGGTTACAACCCTCGCTCTTACGTGGTGTCCAGGGTCCTGACCTTTTTACAGCAGGGCCTGAACAAGAAGCTGGCCTTGAGTACTCTCAAGGGCTAGATATCGGCTCTGGCAATTTTTTTTTCAAAGACCTCTGGCATCACATTCGTTGATTCGCACCTTTGTACAAGGTGTGCTTCATGTGGCGCCTCGGGTGCGGTCCCCGATGGCTCCATGGGATTTGAATTTGGTGCTTTCTGTGCTTCAGAAACCGCCATATGAGAAGATCAGGGAGATTCCCTTACAACTGCTGTCGCAGAAGGTGGCTTTCTTAGTAGCCATCACATCCGCCAGGCGGGTGTCTGAGCTGGCTGCACTATATTGCAAGTCTCCCTATCTGGTCCTGCACAAGGACAAGGCAGTCTTGCACCCATCTCCTTCGTTCCTTCCGAAGGTGGTTTCTTCTTTTCACATTAATGAAGATATTGTTCTTCCTTCATTGTGCCTATGTCCCTAAAGAATTTGAGTTGCATTGCTTGGATGTTTTAAGGGCCTTACGAGTGTATCTGAATGGGCAAGGGGCAAGGTTCCCCCTTTTCCAGTCACGGCTCATTCTACCAGGGCTGTTAGCACTTCCTGGGCTTTCTGACACCAGGCTTCGGTGTCACAGGTGTGCAAGGCGGCCACTTGGGCCTCAGTACACACTTTCACTAAGTTTTATAAGATTGATGTGTCAGCATCCTCGGATGCTGCTTTTGGCCGTAAAGTTTTACAGGCGGCAGTGTAGGCGCATCTGGCGCCTCAGAGGTTTCTGTTGGGTACAGTTGTTATCGTTTACCCACCCCTCTTTTTGACACAGCTTTGGGACATCCCCACATGTCATGAAGAGCTGCGTCTGTCAGTGAACGTAGGAGAAAAAGGGATTTTATTAAAACTTACCGTAAATTCCTTTTCTCCGAGTTCACTGACAGACGCAGCACCCACCCCTCTGCGCTCTGTTTCAGTACGGCTTGTTACGAACTGATGAGCTAAGCTGGGTAGGGGGTTTATGTGGGAAGAGAGGATGGCCCCATGGGAGGGGCCAGCTTACTTTCTTTCCCTACCTAGTTAACTCCTAATAGTATGAGCATAAACCCACATGTCACAAAGAACTGCGTCTGTCAGTGAACTCTGAGAAAAGGATTTTACGGTAAGTTTTAATAAAATCCCTTTTTTCGTCAGAAGAGGCAAGAGTCTGCTACAAACCTTGCAATGTGCATTGCCACACCTGGAAGTTCTAGTGATAGCTCTGAGGTGGGAGTCAACACCACATCTTGCAAGCATCACATAGTGGAAGATTAATTCATGGTCAGGAGAAGTTTGCCAGTTTTATCCTAATGACTTGCAGATCCCAGTGTAAACCTGGCCAATTTTCTTTAGATTTTCCTTCAACTATGTAGTGCAAGGGCCTGGCTGATTACATACAAATTGAAACTGTTTAGGTTTGACCTCATATTATATGGTTTTGGTAAATATAAAGGAAAATTGCACAAGAAAGTTGTATAGTGTATGGCCAGCCTTAGAGACAGGAGACTCAGTTACGCATATGGACCATCCCAAGAGGGTCATTAAATGCAGATGCTCCAAGGCAGCAGACTGTTCCAGAGGCAATACTAGCAGACAAGAGTTAATAGGAAAGAAGCATGCAGATAGGCAAAAAGCTGGCAGGCTGATGTTCAAGAGCAAAATATCTGCGAGGGGTGATATAACCAGTATTCCAACAGAGTAGCGCTGTAGTCTACAGTGTGCAGTGTAGTGAGCTTGTGGAGCTGGCAAAAAGGATACTTAGCCATTGTGATTCTGAAAATGAGAGCCATTATCTTCACCCACTTCCTGGCCAGAGATGCACTTAGAAGTGTCTCCCAAGAAACTATTGTATCAAAGTTTATGCCAAAGCATAAATGTGGAGAAAGGGGCCTAGTAAGGTTTAGAAGGTTCTGCTACAACAGAGTCGTGCCAGCGATCGGTTATCAGAAGGCATGGTGTTTTCTGCATGCAGCGCAGCATCTCCCCCAGGAACAGCTGGACTCATTCATTCTTAGAGAGGGGTATATACAGTCACAGCAGCAGTGACTCTCCAAGAGTTGCTGTCCCTGGGCCACAAAGTCTCCTTATCCACAGAGAGGAAATAGAGGCTGCAGTGACAGGTTTGTTGGCCATAGCTTGACACTGAAGGCCACTCATCCAGTTACTGTAGAGCAGAGGTTGCTGTAAATCTGCAAAAATATGGTAGCCAAGGTAGGGCAATGAGTATGCTGATAACTTGGCAATGAATCACTCAGACTTGGTGGACCTGGTATGCCACAGCATGAATCTTCAATTCTAAGCCAGCAAAAGCTAGAGAAGATGTTCCTGCCCATGTTGCATGCAAAGCTAAAAAGAAGCTGGGTTTGCAGGAGAGGTTAGGCTATTAATGCACTGTTTAACCACTTAAAGACAGAGCCTGTTTTTGAGATTCAGTGTTTACAAGTTAAAATCAGTTTTTTTTGCTATAAAATTACTTAGAAAAATAAAATATATAATGTTTGGGGGTTCTAACACCCTAGAGAATAAAATGGCGGTCGTTGCAATACTTTGTCACACTGTAATTGCGCAATGGTCTTACAAGTGTGATTTTCTTTTAAGGGGAAAAAACACTTTTTGAGTTAAAAAAAAATAAGACAACAGTAAAGTTAACCCAATTTTTTCCATATTGTGAAAGATAACGTTACGCTGAGTAAACTGATACCCAACATGTCATGCTTCTAAATTGTGCCGCTTGTGGAATGGCGACAAACTTTGGCACTCGCAGCAATACCTCACATTTGTGGCTTCTGCGCACAAGCTCGGCGGGATGGGGCACTTTACATTTTTTTTTCTTATTTATTTTACTTTTTATTTTTACAGCATCCTTTAAAAAAAAAAAAAAAAGTGATCACTTTTGATCCTATTACAAGAAATGTAAACATTCCTTGTGATAAAAAAAAAAAAGCATGCCAGGACCTCTTAAATATGAGATCTGGGGTTAAGACGACATCAGATCTCATATTTACACTTAAATGCAATAAAAAAAAAAAAAAAAAATGGACACTTCAGCCACGGAAGGATTTACTCCCTTCCCGACCAGAGCACTTTTTGCGATTCAGCACTGCGTCACTTTAATATTTTTAAATTTTTGCTATAATACATATCCAAAAAAACGAAATATAAAAAAACAAATGTATTAATCAGTTTTGCCCGATATATATTCTTCCACATATTTTTGATAAATAAAAATCGCAAAAAGCATTTATTGATTGGTTTGTGCAAAAGTTGCCGCGTTTACAAACCATGAGAATTCATTTATTGCGTTTTTACAAATTTTTTTTCTACTAGTAATGGCGGCGATCTGCGATATTTATCGGGACTGCGATATTGCGGCAGACAGTTTTGACATTTTTAACACTTTTTTTTGGGACCATTGACATTTATACAGCGATCAAATCTAAAAAAAAAAAAAAAACCCCACTGATTACTGTATAAAGGTCATTGGCAGGGAAGGGGTTAACCTGCAGGGGGGCGATCTAGGGGTTAGCTGTGTTCCGTAGGCATGTTCTAACTGTGCGGGGGCTGGGCTGGCAGGGGCATCTGCCGATGAGAGGGATCAGTAGATCACTGTCATGCCCGCTGACAGAGCAGGGAACCAGCGTGTTTACATCGGCGGTTCCCAGTCATTCCTCTCTGGAAGACGATCGCAAGCGGACATAGTCCACCCGAGCCGTGGCCACACTCAGGCAGAATGCGCTGGGCACGAGTGTGTGCCGCCTGCGGCGCGCGCCCGCTACTGCAGCTGCGTGGATCGCTGTTTATAGAAGGCGATCTGCACAGCGGAGCTAACTTGCTGCCGTTTGTGTACACGAGGCGATCGGCAAGTGATTCAGAGCATTGGGCGGAAGTGACGTTTGACGTCGCTTCCGCCCGTCAATGCTATGGAGCCAAGTGGGCGGCACCTTCCACTCACTTGGCTCACTGCCATGGGGGGGGGGGGTGGACCCAATTGTCTCTGCTGCTACTGACGGGTTCGGTAAGTGGCGGAGACGACGCACCCAATTAAAAGAATCCACTGCAGAGACCACTTCTATCTGAAAACCAGCTGTCTGCCGGGTTTAAAAATACCGGGGTTATGGTAGCTATCTGCTACCATAGCAACAGTATTCAACGGAAAAGTACCGCCGTATAAGGAAGGTGGGCGGTCCGGAAATGGTCACTTAGGCAACTGTGGCAAATGAGATTTAATATTGTTCAATGTAAAGTTATGCGCTTGGAGGCCAAAAATATGCATCATACATACTAGGGGGGAGTACAACTGGAGGAATCACTGGTGAAGGAGCTGGGCCTTCTGGTAGATCATAAGCTTAATAGCATGCAATGCCAAGCTGTGGTTTCTAAACCGGGGAAAAAGGAGGTATGAGAGATATATAATTTTGCCCCGTACAAATCGTTAGTAAGACCTTATCTACAATATGCAGTTCAGGTTTGGGTACCAAAGGATATTGGGGAACTAAACTAGAGAAGGTGCAGGGAAGGGCAGTCAAACTGGGCATGGGAGAGCTCAGGAAAGATTAGCTAAACCAAATGTATTCTCTCTTGCTCATATTGCATAAATATAAAAGTGGTTCATATAGTGAACTTGGAAGCCTGGATTCTTAATTCCTAAATGCACATAATATAACTGGATACCAATTTATAGGTAGTTGATCAATGGAATATCCAATTGCCTCTTGGGGTGTCAGGAGCCCCCCCCTTCACCCACAAATTGTATCATGCCTTATTGAAGGTCTCTTTTTTTTGCCTTCCTCTGGCTTAAGAGTGGGTACATGATTGTGTAGATGGAGGTTTTGATATGTGTGCGTTTTTTTTTTTGTGGGTTCATTATGCTGAAGGACAACAGCAGATGCATAAATTCTGAATTGTCCAAAATCTATTTAGTAAGGGAATGGGGAAACCCAACCCTGTCGGATGGACTGAGTAGCACTATCACTCTGCTCTATCAGACTCTTGTAGGAACAGATCTCACCCTAAAGGTAGAAAAATGTCCTAAAACCAGTTGCAACTCTGGGGAGAGCTGCAGAAGGCAAGGGTTTAAATTGCCCATGAATATCTTGAAAAGCTAATAGATAGAAAGCCAACAGGTCCAGAAACTTGTAATTGCTGTAAATTGAGGAATAAAAAAAAAAATTTTGAAAACAAAATAACTACATTGTGGATGTTTCTAATTTCAGATTAACCCCTTTGCACCTAAGAGTAAACCCATTCTTAATGCCTTAGCCCAATTTTGCAACTTTGACATGCATTAGTAAAACTGTACATATCACAACTACTTTTTTGCATCCAGGTGGATAATACCTGTTATTTTTCAGAACAAATTGGGCTTTAATTTGGTGGCAAGTGGTAATGGATATCTCCTGATTTTTTTTTTTTTTCCAAGGAAAACTGGCTCAAAATAGTAAAAAGAAAGTTTTAAAATGTAACTGTATATTTCTTGCTACTACCATAACCTGCCACCAAAGAACAACCCAAGAAAGAAAAATGATAAAACTCGGTCAAAAGGAACCTTTTTTTTTTTTT
>BLSH010403322.1:85232-97554 GCA_018402905.1 Glandirana rugosa | reverse complement strand
TTTTTTTTTTTTTCCAAGGAAAACTGGCTCAAAATAGTAAAAAGAAAGTTTTAAAATGTAACTGTATATTTCTTGCTACTACCATAACCTGCCACCAAAGAACAACCCAAAATAAATTCTCCGGTTCCAGCAATACCGCATGTGTGTATGGTAGTTGTTGTTTGTACCCATAGTACAGCCCAGAAACAATAGTGCGCATTTTTTTTTTTAATCCTACCTAAAACACTGATACTAGGTTAAAAAAAAAACCTGTTTAAAAAATACTGACCCTTGCCGCGAGCCACAAAACGCATAGTTACAGAATGCTCATTCGGTCTGACCCTTACACCAATCCACCATGTACTTGCTCATGTAAACTGTACCATGTATTTGTCTATTCATGTGTTATGTCAGCTTGTGATGGCCCTTTATTACATGTGATATCTGAGACCAAGTAACATTTTACTTTGTATGACAATAAATTTACACTTTATATACACCTTGTACTATTTACTTTGATGTGGCGTACATCATATAAAGTCCCATGACCATTGGTTCTTGTTTTATTGCTGCTGAAAGAAATAAGTTTCCCTCAAAGTGTTAATTTACCATTCCAAACTAGTAACAAATAGGCCCATACCAAAGAGTAAATGTTGCTTTTGTCCATAAGGAGTGTACAGGTACAGAAACGCAAGTGGTTGTTTTATACTAGTGTAGTGCCATTCAACACTTTTTAGCCATATTAAAATTATTTCTCTTCACCATAGAGGGATATTCTTGGACTGCATAAATTAAAGATTTCATACTTACTGTAAAATCGTATTGTGAGTTCATTGGGAGACACAGGGATTTTTAAACAATTGCGTTACATACTGCTGCCTAAAGGGGTTTGGACACTGAAACAGAAAAACATTGCAGACCAGCCCCCATACAACCATGTCTCTAACATTCTTGTTTTAGCTTTGTGAGTATGCAATACAGACCAAAACCAGAGGGGCAGGGCCAATGGATTCCCAAGAAAGATTTCACAGCAAGCACAAAAATCTTATTTTCATTATTATTAATTTAGGGAGACAGGAATTCTGAAACTGGGACATCCAAAAGCAGTTGAACTGAGGGGTGGTCAATGGCCACTGGCAAATCTAAAAGAATCAGGAGGAATTTGCAACACCCAGAAAGACAAACATCTGAATATGAAAATGAATAAGAGAAGTTCCCTACAGGACCAAGGAAATACCTTAAATCAGAGACAAAGTAAGAAAATGGGGGAAAAAGTACGCACATCAAAATAGACAGGAGTGGGAAGACACCAGGAAGGGTAGACTGTTAACAAGTACACCTGGGCAGAGTCACTAGAACCTGACATAGAAAAACCCCTGTAGGGCCTGCCTTTCTGATCCAGAACATGAAACCACAGGTCCTTCAACTCGCTTTGACCCAGGGAAGTGTCCACAGAGTGAGGGGCAGGAACCTTTGTTTAAGGATAGGAACAGAAATTATATTTTAGAGCTTCGGATGCAGCTAAGCCACAGAAGCTCTAAAAAACTCATGATACATACCAGGGATGCACCGAAATTTAGGCAGCCAAAAATTATCGTAATTTTCGGCCAAAATCTGTGTTTTCGATATCGGCCGAAACAAAAGAACCGGCCGATTGCAGGGTATGTGTGCATCACATGCCCACAATGGATGTGGGAGATGAAAAGATTCACAAAGCAGGCTGCTTGAACGAGCCGCTCTGTGCATGAAACTGACTCAATTACACTGGAATGCAAAGAATGCTGAGAGCGGGGTCAGATTTTCAACTTGATGTTGGGGAGGTGGGCGGGCCCTGGTGTTAGTTGTTCAGTCCCGCCCACCTCCGATCTCAGTGAAAATCTGGCAGCTCTCTCTCTCTCTGCTTTCTCAGCATTCAAGTGTAATTAGGTCACAGTTTCATGCACAGATCAGCTCGTACAAGCAGCGTGCTCTGTGCATCTACTGATCTCTCCTGCCAGTGCCAGCCAGTACCCTCCAGTGCTGCCTGTCAGTACCATCCACTGCTGCCCATCAGTGCCACATGCCAGTACCTGGGCCACCTGTCAGGACCATCCAGTGCCACATGCCAGTGCCACCTGCCAGTGCCATCTAGTGCCACCTGTCAGCACCAATCAGTGCTGCCTGTCAGTGCCCAGGGCACAGGTAGGCTGCATATGAAAAGTGTATATAAAAAATATAAATATTTTTTAAAATCTGTCATTTTCGGCACCAAAGTTTCCATTCGGTGCACCACTAATACATACTGCAATTTATGAAATATCTCCCTATATATACCCAGCTGTGCTCAAAAGTTTGCACACCCTTGGAGAATTGGTAATATACAGTATGTACTACTTTTTTTTTAATGAGTGAGCAGGCAAAAGACATTTTTTTATTTCTTATGGTATTCATATTGAACTGTAGGTCATAACAAAATGGCACAATCAAAAAAATTAAATGACCCCTGTTCAAAAGTCTGCATACCCTTACTTCTTAATAGTGTGTATTGCCTCCTTTAGTATTAATGACAGCATGCAGGCTTTTGCAATAGTGGTCTATGAGGCCCCGAATTCTTGCATATGGTATAAGCTGCCCATATTCACCTTGACAAAATGCCTCCAGATCATGCAAAGTCCTTGGTTGTCTTGCATGAACCTCATGTTTGAGAGCTCCCCAGTGTGGCTTGATTTGAAGGTCAGGAGACTGATGGCCACTTCAGAACCATCACTTTTCTTCTGCTGTAACCACTGGAGGAGTGTTAACTTAGCCTTGTGCTTAGGGTCACTGTCATGCTGGAAAGTCCAAGAGCATCCCATGCACAGCTTTCAGGCAGAAAAATGCAAACTGTCTGCCATAATTTTTTGATAATATGCAGCACTCATCTTGTGATCAATGTTCACAAGATTCCTGTGCCTTTAGTGCCCCCACCCCAAAAATACAAACAGTCAGCCACTACCATGCTTCACAGTAGGGAATGTATTCTTGTCGCTATAGGCCTTGTTGACCCATCTATACCCATATAGTGCTTGTAGTTGTGACCATAAAGCTTTATTTTGGAATTGTCACTCCAGATTACAGTGCGCCAGATGCTGAGGCGTATCAAGGTGTTGTGGGGCATTGGCACAGTAAAGGCTTCCTTCTGGCAACTCAACCAGGCAGCTCAGTTTTGTTAAACATTATATTGTGCTCCTTAAAACAACCACACCGTCCTTTTCCCCAGAGCAGCATGTATTTCTTCTGAGGTTACCTGTGGGTTTTTCTTTGTATCCCAAAGCAATTCTTCTTGCAGCTGTAGCTGGAACTTTTTTGGCTACCTTACCATCAAGAGATCTCCAAATTTTCCACTTCTTAAATGATTGAACAGTATCTAGCCTGCTCAGTGCATCCATGAGCGAACTCAGACTTTTTATACAGACACTAATTGCAATGTAAAAAGCCACAGATAGAAATGGGAATTTAACCTTTAATTATTTTAACCTGTGTGCGTCTGTACCAAGGCCAAACATTCCAGGGTATGTAAACATGAGCAGTCATTTTCAATATCAATGCCAAAATGTCACAATTTCTGCCAGGGTATGCAAACTTTTGAGCACAAATGTGTGTTAAGTACAACCTCTTAGGATTCTGAATCTGACCAGTTTGACCCATGGTCTCAGTAGGGTCAAAGACACTAAGAAATCACTAGAGTGCACTTAGAACCCCTATGGACAGAATGGTTCAGTAGCTGGGTACAAACAGAACAGAAGTTACCATCAACATGGGGGAGACCTCTACCTTACCTGCTGGATCTGAAATAGACTCCACAGATTAAGACGCTACAACAAAGGGTGTTCCAAGGATCCAAATTAATTAGGCATCAGTTCCATCTGGGGACATCTGGTAAACACCTAGAGCGGTTGGGAAGTATGGTATGAGGTCACCTGCAGCAGGATTGCCTCATGAGGGACATATTGTGCCATAAGCAACAAGGCCAAATGGGAAGCAAGACCTCACATACTCTAGCAGCTGGTGATGAGGATCAGAGGTAACAAGAGTCGACCAAGTCACTGTAAACAGCCAGTGAAAAGAGACCAGATAATCCATGAGGTGCTTCAGAAGAAAAAACAGGAGTAAGTGCAAGGCAAGCAGATGCAACACTCCACCTATTTGATATAATTGTTGAATTCAGCCTTAACCATTACCACAGCAAGGTGGAAGTGGCAGGAACTCTGAAATGTGTCCAGTCATACTAACTGCATGACCAGCTTTACTACACAAGTACTCAGTCTGGGTCACAAAAAAGGCTGTCACCCTTTTGAACCTGCAAAGAGCTCTTCTGCTAAACCGTACACACAGGTCTGGAAAGCACCATGATGCACAGCCTAGTGCCACATTCTAGGTTAGCCTTACAAGTCATCTGGGGTCTAGGTACTTCTGCCAAATGCTGATCTGCTGCAGCCTGAATGACCTTACTCCAGAACCAAAGTGAGTTTTCTGAGACTAACACCAGAGCCTGTGCAACAGCTCTGGAACTGGAGAGCACAAGTCTGGAAAGCACCACAATGCAGGGCCCAGTGCCCAAAGGTCATATTTTGGCCTATAATACAGGGTTTAATTAGCGTCAGCAGTTTGCGCAGCGCTTTACAATAAAAGGAAGACAGTACAATTACAATGCATTTGGAAGTTACAGTCTAGCCTCAATCTTCAGCCCACGAGGTCCCTGTATGACCTAGAAAGTTGTTACTGAGGATGCACTAATCCAGATAGCTGCAGTGTATACTAGCTCAAGCAGTGTTTAAGCCAGTTGAAGAGAACCTTAAAAAAAAAACCAAAAAAAAAAAAACATACCAAACATCTTGATTTAAGTTTCTCTGCAAAGCTGAGGAAGAGCATTAAACCTCCTAGGACACTAGCAAAAAATTGAGACAACAAATTGGAGGCAGGGTTATGTGGGGACTAACCTGCCAGTGTACCAACTTCCTGTAGGCAGAAACACATAACCTGATTGTCTCAGAAATCCTGTGTCACTCAACTAATGATTTAAAAAAATCCACTGACAATTGTTTAGTAAATCTGATGGTGTAAAAAAAAAAGCTCAAATTAAAGAATAAACCCAATCAATGACTCATGAATTAAGCACTTTATTGAAGCTTTAGGTTGTGGTACAGAATTTCAATACAGGTCCAATGATTAAACAATGTAGAGGGAATAAAGACACCAACATTTCCCCTCATCCTACTGAGCTAGAGAATCTAAACACAGTGATTGATTTTATTCCACCCCCAAATCGGTCAGCAGTATAATTTGATGTGGTATGCTTAGGTACTTTACTTGTGCCTAATGTACAGTAACAGAGGGGCTTGCAATAATTTAGACATTAAGGAATTTCAAATATTGGTCCTTAAAATGAACACATGTTCAAATACTCTATTCAAGCAATAAACTGCTCGAAAACATCTGGAATGAAACCTCCAAATGCACAGACATTTAACAGTGTCTAACACCACCAAAGCTAGTGCTATATCATATCCTGAATGGATATATAAATATTAGGACGTAGGGTCAAAAGCAACAAATGTCACTCCTGCAATACACTTGATTCAAAAAAATGCAGCCACTTTCTAAAAAGCTTAAGTTGATCCTTATTGCCTTATAGAATGTCAATTATGTTTTAAAGTATTCATTTAAATATTACCAATCCAGATTTCCCAGTTACTTCTCAAAATACATGATGGTAGTTATGTATAAAAAAAGTAATCACTACACCATTTCACAAAGGATAGCAGGTTAGGTCACAGCACTGTCAAATACAGAATAGTAGTCACATGCACAATGTCACATGGTTCCCTTTTTGAGTGACAAAAGAAAAGGCAATATCTGGACTGGTTTACAGCATATTGTATCTGCACAATCAGAAATAGTTATTGAGTTTTGTAGAGAACAATCCATGCTAACATCGACAACACTGTCAGAGTATTGAGAAACTGCAACTCCCAAGCCACCTGTAACTAATCCCTTCATTACATGAACCAGATATTTGTGTAATAAAGGATGAATGAAGGACCATAAGAGCCAAGTCCCAAAGCTTTATCACCAGTAGGCTAGTTAATAGCCTTCGCCTTTATTCAAGACCTGTCACCTGAAGCTACTCTACTGCAGAGCTTTGTGTGTCATTTGCTTAAGTAGAGGTTTGCCTACAGGGGGCTCTCTGTGCATCAGTTTTTCATTTTCTGCATTCTGAACGAAACCCACTTGGAAGTCATACATGTGGTGCATGTATTTCAGTATACAGGTGATTAGTGTTATATGAGAAGCAACAGGGCATGTTCTATTGCTATCAATTCTGGGCAGACAGCCTGTGTAGTCCTACAAGTGCATATCTATTACCAAATTACAGCAAAGCTCCTTTTACAATCCAGTGAAAGAAACCTTACAGAAGGTGGAGAAAAGATGCCCATAACCAAGATGGCTTGAGGAACACGCTAAGTTGCAAATGAAACCACCCAAAACATGCAGAGTTCTACAGGGAATGAAATGTGGGGATATCCAAGGACACTCCCCTTCAAGGCTGTTATCCTCTTACAAGATGCAGTTCAAGCATACCGGTCTGACAGCACAGAGCAAAGCCTTTATGACCAATAAAACAGCTCAGAAAGTAATAGTGATTAAGTGGAAGACCCCTCCACTACCTTGGCCAAAAGCACATGCCTACAGTTTAAAGTTTGCACTTACAGCAATCATCCACTACTACCACCTTGTCAGCAGATTTAACACTCTAGAATGTAGGTCTGCCCTACCATGATTCTGCCTACTGCTCTCCAGCCTACCATGATCTGCTTGCTCCTCCTTGGCCTACTGGTTGTCAAGAAACTGCAGAAAAGGGACTTTCCTTCTACCCATGTATTTTTTTAGGCTGAAGGATGCCAGTAACAAAGCATCTACATCAGCATAGTACATGTGTCTTAAATATTTTATTTTGCGTAAACTGATGTATACATCATTGCAGACAATTCCACTCTTAGCTGGCAAATGCATTGTATTTGGGCACTTGTAACACTAGTTGTTTACTCTTCTAAATGCTGCACATTACTTGACCTAAAAGGGTGTATGACACAAAGCAAAACATCTGTATCAAAAACCTCCAATTGAAGCTGCAGTAAATGAACAGTCACCTTAAAAGCATACCTAAACTCTGACGTTAAGCATTTTATTCAATTAGGCAGGCATTGAGAGGGAGGATAGAGATATGGAGATCTCTATACAGTTATAGTCTATAAAGACCTCTAAGAAGTTACTTGGATGCAGAAAAGCAGAACTCATGGCATTCCAGTTAACATAATCTGGAGCTGCAGCAGTGCACCAACCTCAGTGGAGTCTTGGGAATAAAAATAGACGCTGACATTGGAACCATAATGTAGAGCTGATGCAGGTCACGCAACCCAACATGTTGGGTTTAGATTACATGATGTAGATTGCTGTGAAAACTGCTTATTGCAACTGACAAGAACATGGCCACTGATAACCCCCAATTCCCTCCCCAACAGTATAACAGTCATCTAACTTAAGAGTTTAAGTCCACTTTAACACTGTGTGACACCAAGACTGGAATTGGCTGCCACTATAAAAGCTTTCATACACATTGTGCCAAATTCACTTGTATTACAATACTTCATCTTCCTGTTTATTTTTTAACATTTATGTCCCTTTCACACTAGCGGACCGATAGGGCCTTCCAGCCTCCTCTATAAGGCGGTGGATGTAAACGGACATGTGTCTGTTTACACCAGTTGACATCCAATCTGGAAAAACAGAAGGATGGGGATTCGTTCCCTATCAGTCTATTGGATTGGACGGCAGTTGAGCGCAAATGGACAGATGGTTCGTTTACATCCAACCGTCCATAGAGGAGAGCGGACCAGCCATACACCTACTAAGCAGGGATCAGCAAACTAATTCCCCACCGAACAGGCAGACTCCAATGGAGTGAAAGGGGCCTTATTTTGATCAATGGTACCCTATGGTCAGCTGCCCAAGTAATGCAAAATATAGTTCTAGGCTGCATCTAAACCACTACTAGAGTGCTCAAGGAGGTGGGCATTTGTATTTTCATGATAAATACAAAAATATGGTGATGTCCTCTACAGTTTCATCTAGGTTCTATCCGTATTAAAAAACAGAACTGTAATTTGTGGGAAAAAAAAGGAATTACATATAGCCAGAATATGTTCCCAGTGAAAATACGGCACACATGTAACTCTACAGTTAAATCACAAGTCAAACAAGTTATGTGAACACAGGACAGACTAATGGGGACGAAAGCCTTGTCTGTGGGGAATTTTTGGCGACACCTGTAGAAAACCTATGCTGTCCGTTGAACTATGTGCATTTTTACAATTATGATACAGTCTAGTACAGTATGCATTTAACTTCTCTACATGCACTTCAATTTCACAGCAAGAGTGGCATAGAATACCTACACACAGGAGAGAGCATTCATGCAAATTACCTAACTCCTTAATATAATAATGGTTACAATTCAAACTTCTAGTAGGATAATAGTCAAGGCTTCCAGCTACTAGGTGATGGTTGTGGAAAAGATGGATCCTGGCAACATTAGCTAGCAAGCACCCACCACCTGCTTTATTGGTTTTCTTTTTACGCTTTCTCATATTCTCTAATCAACTCTGCTGTGGCTGGCACTTCGCAAAACTGGTAAACACAAAATTGTAATCATTGAACTGAGCAAACTGGCGATCAAGACGCTTGAAGCCATCAATCTTCTGAGCACAAGTGAATGAAGTACGACATTTGGAGCTCTGGTGGAGGAGAGAAAAATACAGTTTAAGATCATATTTTCCATATAATGAGCATTATAAGAGCAGTTTATATGAAATGTCAAATGAAACTACCACATGAAAATAAAGTGACACACAAAAAAGGGATTTTATTATAACTTACCGTAAAATCCTTTTCTGAGTTCACTGACAAACGCAGCTCTTCTCATGACACGTGGGGTTATGCTCATATTACTAGGAGTAGACTAGGCAAAAATAAAACAAAAGCATAGGTTGGCCCCTCCCAGAGGGCCGTCCTCACCTTAGCATATAATCCCCCTGCTCTGCATAGCACATCAGTTCGTAACAAGCCGTACAAACTCAACAGAG
This sequence comes from Glandirana rugosa, assembly GCA_018402905.1. Lineage (NCBI taxonomy): Eukaryota > Metazoa > Chordata > Amphibia > Anura > Ranidae > Glandirana > Glandirana rugosa. The sequence continues at coordinate 88,414 of BLSH010403322.1, read as the reverse complement.
GGGTGGGTGCTGCGTCTGTCAGTGAACTCAGAGAAAAGGATTTTACGGTAAGTTATAATAAAATCCCTTTTACTCTTCCGTTCACTGACAGACGCAGCTCTTCTTATGACAAATGGGGACGTCCCAAAGCTGTGCCAATCAAGAGGGGTGGGCAAACTATCACAACTGTACCCAACAAAAAAATCCCTCTCAGGCCGTGCCATCCGCGCCTACACTGCCGCTTGTAATACTTTGCGGCCAAAGGCAGCATCCGAAGATGCTGAAACATCAATTTTGTAGAACTTAGTAAACGTGTGCACTAAGGCCCAAGTAGCCGCTTTGCACACCTGCGACACCGAAGCCTGGTGTCTAAACAGCCAGGAAGTACTAACTGCCCTGGTGGAATGAGCCATGACTGGAAACGGGGGAACCTTGCCCCGAACCTCATATGCATGAGTCATGGTCTTCCTGTTCCAACGAGAAATGGTAGCGGACGAGGCCGCCATGCCTTTGCGCAACCCTTCCGTCAGCACAAAGAATCAGACTTCCGAAAAGAAGCTGTAGAAATCAAATACACCCGCAAAGCCCTCACCACATCCAAAGAATGCAGTTCAACCTCTTTGGGATGCGACGGGTGCGGGCACACTGAGGGAAGAACAATATCCTCATTCAAATGAAAAGCAACCACCTTCGGAAGAAACGAAGGGGAAGGTCGCAAAACCGCCTTGTCCTTATGAAGGACCAAGTAAGGAGACTCACAGGATAATGCTGCCAACTCAGGCACCCGCCTAGCAGATGTGACAGCAACCAGAAAAGCCACCTTCTGCGACAACAGTCGCAAGGGAATGTCCCTAATTTTTTCATATGGTGGTTTCTGCAGCACAGAAAGCACCAGATTCACATCCCACGGCGCCAAGGGCGACCGTATCCAAGGAGCCACATGACGTACACCTTGTACAAATGTACGGATCAACGAATGAGACACCAAGGGCTGTTGAAAAAGAACCGCCAGGGCCGAAATCTGACCCTTAAGCGTACTTAACGCCAGGTTCTTGTCCAGTCCCTGCTGCAAAAAAGTCAGTACTCTGGACACTATATAAGAGCGGGGGTTCCAACCCCCTGCCTCGCACCAGGTAATATAGGCCTTCCAGGTCCTATGATAAATCTTACGTGAAGTACCCTTATGTGCTTCAATCATAGTAGGGATCACGGAGTCCGAGACACCCCTATACCTCAACACCTGGGACTCAATAACCAAGCCGTCAAAGCCAGCGAGGGTAAAGCAGGGTGCAAGATGGGCCCCTGAGAGAGTAGGTCCCTGCGCAAACGGAAGACGCCACGGAACATCCGACACCATCCGCACCACGTCGGCGTACCAAGGACACCAAGGCCAATCAGGAGCTACCAGGATTGTCGGGATTCCCCCTGCTTCTATCCTGCGCAAAACCCGCGGTAGAAGCTTTAAAGGAGGAAAGACGTACAGTAGCTGATACCGACCCCAGGGTGCTACCAGCGCGTCCGAGGCGACCACCAATGGATCTCTTGTTCTGCACACAAAGGTCTGTACCTTGTGATTGAACCTGGAGACCATGAGGTCTACCTCTGGCGTGCCCCACTTGAGGCAAATCTGGCGGAACACTTCTGGATGTAGGAACCATTCCCCCTGATCCAGAGTCCGGTGGCTGAGAAAGTCCACCTGCCAGTTTTCCACGCCTGGGATGTAGATTGCAGAGAGCTGGCACGCAAAGTTCTGCCCACCGAAGGATCAGAGCCGCTGCTGCCGAGCTTCTTGTTCCACCCTGATGGTTCACATATGCCACCGCCGTGGCATTGTCTGACTGAATCCGGACAGGGAGGCCTCGCAGCCTTTCCGACAAAGTCTGATCGCTCTCAGTTCCAGTACATTTATTGGAAGGCAAGCTTCCTGCCAGAGAACTGACCCAGGACCCCTCCCCAGCCCGATAGGCTGGCGTCCGTTGTTACTATCCACCAATTGAGGGGGAGAAAACATTTTCCCAACTTTAGGGCCGGAGCCCAAATCCACCAAATCAAGGATGCTCGGGACTGATGATCCAACCTGATCAGTCTGTCTAGGGATAGGGGTGATTTGTCCCATTGCGACAAAATCGCCTTCTGCAGGAGCAGAGTGTGACTCTGGACGTAAGGTATCGCTCCTCCAGAGCCGCAGCAGACTCTGCTCTCCTGAGTCAATCGTCGAGGTATGCTACTACCGCGATAACTCTGTCTCAGCAGTGCCAGCATCGGGGCCACCACCTTGGTGAACACTCGGGGAGATGAAGCCAACCCGAAGGGAAGTGCCACAAACTGGTAATGTAGGTCCCCCACTGCGAAGCGTAGAAAACGCTGGTGACTGACACACACTGGAACATGGAGATACGCGTCCCTGATATCCAGGGACGCCATGAATTCCCCTTGGTGTAGGGCGGCCACGACCGAGCAGATGGACTCCATCCTGAATCTCTTCGTCTTTACGAAGCGGTTTAATGCCTTCAGGTCCAGAACTGGCCTGACACTGCCCTTTTTGGGCACCACAAAGAGGTTTGAGTAAAATCCGTGAAATCTTTCCACCATGGGTACCGGTACAATCATCCCCTGTTCGGCAAGTGCCCGAACAGCGCCTAGAAGCGCCTCCCAACGCCCCTGAGGGAGTCTCAAGTTTGAAGGGAAGAACCTTTCTGGGGGCAGAGAGATGAATTCTATCCTGTACCTGGAGGACACCACCTCCAGTACCCACCGATCGGTGATGCGGGCAGTCCATCTGTCTGCGAACCCCAGCAACCGGCCCCCCACCCGTGAGTCGGGCAGGGGCAACCCATCATGCGGAGGTTGATTTATCCTTCGCTTTTTCGGACTTATGCTACCAGGGCCTTTTACTGGGCCCAGCGGAAGCCTTACTTGACTTGAAAAGGAAGGTCTCGGTTTCGCCGCCCTAAAAGCAACATCCGTCCCGGAACAAAGAAGTCCAGTCTTCTTCAAAAAAGCCCGTGGGCCGAGTCGCCTATTCCCGAAGTTCAGTTCATTCCGAAGGCGACCCGGGTCATTTTCCGGGACCATCGTATTCAGGCTTTTTCGCTTCCTATTTAGTTGGAGGCGTACTACCCAACGGGGACGGGCTGAGTGCCCACCCCCCGGCCAACGACCCCAAGCGTCTGTCTACCTGACGGGCGTAGTGGCTAGCCACC
>BLSH010403322.1:36879-47288 GCA_018402905.1 Glandirana rugosa | reverse complement strand
TGCAATTTACCCCTACCTGTGTTATTGGCTGCAATTTACCCCTACCTGTGTTATTGGCTGCAATTTACCCCCGCCTGTGATACTGGCTGCTATATACTCCTACCTGTGATACTGGCTGCTATACACCCCTACCTGTGATGTTGGGGCTGGATACTGTGTCCTGTGATACTGACGGCTATTATACCCCACCTGTGATTCTGATCTGTATACGATGTCCTGTGTTGCTGAGCGATACACTGTGTCCTATGATGCTGAGCTGTATACTGTGTCCTGTGATGCTGGGGCTGTATACGGTGTCCTGTGATGCTGGGGCTGTATACGGTGTCCTGTGATGCTGGGGCTGTATACGGTGTCCTGTGATGCTGGGGCTGTATACGGTGTCCTGTGATGCTGAGCTGTGTACTCCTGACACAATATGTGAAATACAGGGGACGGAGTGGGTGGATTCTATAAGGGGTGGGGCTTATGAGAAGTGGAAGGGGTCAAAAAGGAAGGGCAGGGCCTGGCACCCCCATCCTAAAACTTCACCAGCCGCCACTGCTGCCTGCTCAGTTTTCTACTGAATGTACACTGAGCACACTTTGGCTGCGCTGGAATGACTGAGTCCCACGCACATGGAAGAGATGAGGTGATCCGCCCCAGCCAATCAAGAGGCCACCACCTGGGAAGATGACCAACGCCAGCAAGGGATGTATCCGCTGCATCGCTGGAAGGTGGAGGCGAGTATACTGGGGAAAGCGTTCCACAATAAATGATCAGCAGATGTTTGTGGAAAGTAAACTTGCGTGCGCAGAGGTTGTGTTTTCTAAACAAAGAATTTCCATGGAGATAAACATTTGTGAAACCTTCCAGTATATTTGCCTGCATTTTTTAAAAACCTTTATATCTATTGACAACTCTATTCAATTGTCCTGTTCAATATTGTAAAATATACTATACATACAAAGAAACGTAATTAGCCTGACATCAAAACTCAATTCACATTCAGCAGCTTCTACCAGGTGTTCATTTACATGGTGCAATGCACTGAAATAGAGTAGTCTTTATATGGAAGCTGAACTTCAGTCAAGCCTACTCATATACAGCTGAAAGATCTACATATGTGCAAATTGTTTAACCACTTCAGCCCCGGGAGGATTTACCCCCTTACTGACCAGAGCACTTTTTTGTGATTCGGCACTGCGCCGCTTTAGCTGACAATTGCACGGCCGTAGGACATTGTACCCAAACAAAATTTACGTCCTTTTTACCCCTCAAATAGAGCTTTCATTTGGTGGTATTTGATCACCTCTGTTGCTTTTATTTTTTGCGCTATAAACAAAAAAAAAGAGCGAAAATGTCGAATTTTTTTTTTTTTATAGTTTTTGCTATAATAAATATCCCCAAAAAAATAAAATTATTCATCAGTTTAGGCCGATATATACTTCTACATATTTTTGGTAAAACAAAACGCATTGGCCGTTGATTGGTTTGCGCAAGGTATGGCATTCTTATTTTCTACTAGTAATGGCGGCGATCTGCGATTTTTATCGGGACTGCGATATTGCAGCGCTCAGATCGGACACTTGACACTTTTTTTGGGACTACTGACATTCATACAGCGATCAGATCTAAAAATAGCCACTGATTACTATATAAATGTCACTGGCAAGGATGGGGTTAACACTAAGGGGGCAATCAAGGGGTTAAATATTTTCCCTCATTGGTGTTCTGTGTGGGGGCTGGGCTGGCAGGGGCAGTACAGATCTCACTGATCCCGATTACAGGGATCAGTAGATCTATCATGTCCTCCCCTCACAAAATGGGGAACCGCCGGATTTACATTGGCGGTTTCCCATTCTGCCTCTCTATTATGCGATCGCGGGTCAGCAGCGGACAGAGTCCGCAAGACATGAGGGCATGCCCATGCAGCGCGCACGAGAGTGCGGTGCCGGCGGCTGCGAGTACACGTGGGGAGCGCTCAAAAGTAAGGACGTCCATGGACGCCCTCCTGGAAATTCAGGTCCGTGTTGTAGCAGTCTTTCGGCTAGATCACAGATCTATAGTGATTAAAGTGACACCTAGAGCCTAGGTTCACATTGGTACGATATGGCACGCGATTTGACATCAAATCGGGCGCAATTGCCAGCAATGGCACTGCCCGAATCGGTGCGACATTGTGGCGGCGCACCGATTCCCAAAGGTAGTGTTTGTACTACTTTTGGCGACTGCAGAATGCGATTTGTATAGACATCTGTGCAGCAACCCGCACAGATGTCTCTGAAATCGCCCCCCAAAGTCAGACTGACATGCTGGTATGAAATCGTGAGTTCAGCTGAACTCGCACGATTTCAATCCCACTGTCAGTGTGAACCCAGGCTAAACTCTGGTTTTAAAGTCTGTTCAAATCACAAGAGCGAATAGAACACATCGAATGTTTAAAATTAAAATAATGGACCATTTTAAGAAAAAAATGGTAATTTTGAAATTGATGGCAGCAACATGTATCAAACATTTTGGGACAGGGCAACAAAATGCTGGCAAAGTAAGTGGCTTTGACAAGGAAGAGGTGGAATAACATTTTACATTTAGGTTACTTAGAAACAGGTCAGTAACATCATTAGGTATAAAAGTGCATCTTAGATAGTGTCTCAGAAGTAAAGATGGATAGGTTCACCAATCTGAAAAGCTACGTCTAAAAATTCAAAGTCCATTTCAGAAAAATATTCCTCAATGTAAAACTATAAATATAAATAAATATGGGGGCACATGCGCGGCTTCTGACATGACGGACGTGTAGAGAGCTCTGGTTCCTGCCCTCTCTCCGGGACCTCCGTACAGCTACAGGGCACTCCAAAAGCATCGGGGGTAAGCCTCAGACCTTCCTCTGTCCCATGGGCAAAATAGGTCAGCAGCAGCATTACTATTCACTCAGGCCATTTCAACACCGGCCATACTGGATGAGAAGCTTCAGACTCTTCTACAATATATCGCCGGCAACATAGCAGCGGAGGTGGGCGAGATCTCTCAGGAACTCCGGACGGAGATCAACCAGATAGGCGGACAGATGCCCTGCAGAATAAACTAGATGACCTGGTTCAATATGTCCAAGTCCTGGAGGAGGAGAACTCCATCTTAAAAAACTTGGTCTCTCAGCTGCAACTACAGCAAGAGGACCTGGAGAATGGGGAGAGGCATCAAAAGCTACACTTTCGGGGGATACCAGAGTCAGTTGGAGATAACTTGCGTTCCTACCTCCTAGGCTTCTAACACACTTGCACCTGCGGTCGTGGACATTGACTGGCGCTTAGACCGGGCACACAGATCACTAGGCCCAAAATCTCCAGATGGGGCCAGACCGAGAGATGCGATTGTGCATTTCCATTATTATGATCGTAAGGAAGCCCTGTCACTGGCTACATGCAGTAAGTCTCAGCTTGAATATAAAGGGGTAAAGATTCAGATTTTAAGTGATCTGTCCCCAATCACCTTGGCCAAACGTAGGAATCTACTTCCCATTACAACATCTGCAACATCACCGGGTCCAGTATTTGCCTGCACAAAACCGTTCAGAGCCTTTAGGTCCAGCACCGGCCTGACACCGCCCTTTTTGGGCACCACAAAGAGGTTTGAGTAAAAACCGCAGAACCTCTCCTCCAGAGAAACCGGCACGATCACCCCCTGATCCGCAAGAGACTGGATCGCGCCCAAAAGCTCCTCCCGACGCCCCTGAGGGAGGCTCAAGTTTGAGGGAAAAAACCTGTCTGGGGGTAGAGAGCTGAACTCTATCCAGTGGGCACCACTTCTAGTACCCACCGATCGGAGACACGAGCGGACCAAGTGACCGCAAACTCCAGAAACCGGCCCCCCACCCGAGAGATGGGCGGGGGCAGCCCGTCATGCGGTAGAGGACTTATCCTCTGCCTTGCCGGGCTTACGCTGCCAAGTCCTTTTACCGGATCCGGCCGAGGCCTTCCGGGCTTGGAGCCCGTCCCTGCCGTGCAAGGGGGCACGAAAAAACTTCTTCTGCCCGGAAGAAACAGGGCCCTGTCGGCGGCGAACATCCCGCCGCTTTGGCTCCGGGAGAAAAGGGCTCTTCCACCCTGTGAAACTCTTAATGATTTCATCCAGCTGCGGTCCAAACGGCCCCCTGAAAGGGGAGATCTGCGAGTCCCTTTTTAGACGCCTGGTCGCCTGACCAGGAACGCAGCCACAACACCCGCCTGATGACCACCGCAGGTGATGAACCTTGTGCAAATCACCCTGCGCACAACTGCGACGCAGATTAGCGCGTACAGAGGTGGCGCACTCAAAAAGAGATTGAGCTGCCATAGCAGACGCCAGAGTCGGCCGCATGGCAGAACCTGCCACCAGAAAAATTGCTTTAGACACCGACTCCGTACGGCGATCAGCCGCGTCATTAAAAGGAAGGCGAGCCCTCCCACGGAAGGGTTGTAGCCTTGTTCAGGCGGTCCACCGAAGGGGAAGCCCAGCGCTTAGTGAAAACCTCCTCAAAAGGGATAGCGCACCGCAAAGTGTTATGGCAGGGTGAAGGAATTTTTTGGAGATAACCATTCCTTAAAAACTGCCCGCTCAAAAAACTGATCATAAGGAAAAGCCTTAGGAGACTTCATAGACCCACACACATAAGTGGATGTCTGAGACTCCCCTGACTGATCAAGTCGCAGGGCCTGGCGAATGTTCGCGATCAGCGCTGCCACAAATCGCCTTGTCACGCGCCACTGAGGCCCCCTGATCCTCCTCAGTATCTGAGAGGACCAACTCACCCTCCAACAACTCCACAGGGGTCCCTGTGACCACTGAGGCCACCTCATGATCCGAATCCTCCCCCGAGGATACACAGGGGAGTGGGCGCTTCTTGGGGGGCTCCCCCCCCCCCCCGCGCGCGATACCACCTCCGCCCGCAATCAGCCAGTAAAGACCGGGGGGATTAAGCCCTCCACCACCAGCACCCCAGGAAGGCCAGCTATACCTGCTGTTTCTTCCGTAATGCCTGCCAGGACCTGTACCGCACCGTGTGTCAGCCATGCTGTTCCAGAGAAAGAGGAAGTAAAAACGTTTGCAGCACATTTTTACAGAGGCCTCAGTACCACCAATGACCACCAGGGGCTGCCCAAGAGCAGTAAGAACCGCATGGGCCACAAAATGGTGGCGGAATGGCGGTGTGCAAACCATCATTCGCCACACAGCAACGAACGGTACAGTCGGCATACTTCCCGGAAGGCGCAGCGCAGTGTGAAGCGGTGGGTGGGGAGAGGGGGGGGGGGGGCAGCGCAACACCGTCCGGTATAACCCTACTCAGGAAGGTTACCCACCAAATGCTCGGATGCCGCTCACCGCGCCCCTGGGGCGGGGGAAGGGGGTCCACTCACCACTCCGACGGGCGATGCGGGTAGCCACCCGTAGCAGACTGTTCCCCCCCACACGGAGAAGGATTGCTGCACAAGGGGTTAACCACTGGCCGCCCGCACGGAACGGGCCCTGCGCGGCATGACCCTGCTTAGGCCAGGGTTGCTCGCCAGGTGGTGGCCGGGCTGGGGAAAGTTTTGGATTCGTGATAGCCACTCTATGCCACCAGGCGGCTTCTTGATAGCAGTCTTCATAGGAAAAACTTCAGCACAAAAAACGCAGGTCCCAGAGGGAACCCAGTCCACTCCTTTGCACTAGGCAAACAAAACTGGATGCCATTGGCCAGCAGGGGGTTTTATGCTCAGGTGAGGACGGCCCCTGGGCGGGGCTAGCCTATCCCTGTAGCTTTTATTTCTGTTTTGCCTAGTCACTCCTCATAGGATGACATAAAACCCACGTGTTATTTAGAGCTGCGTCTGTCAGTGAACGCAAGAGAAAATTGGTTTTAAGGGACCTTTTTTTAAAGCATTGGAGGAGCTGTATTCTCAAACCTCCGCCCAGGTCTAGATTTCTTCCCTCCTGTCGCCTTCCTTCCCCATGACCAATGGCACCCGGCAGGGGTATCCTTTATCCCCATTGCTTTTTAAATATGCTTGGAGCCCCTAGCTCGAAACAAGGATATTTCTGGGGTGGTGATGCGACAGGGGGAATATAAAATTCTCTCTTCGCAGATGACATCTTGCTGACTCTAACCTACCCACTTATATCCCTCCAAACCTTACATAGCCTTCTATCCTCATTTAGTGCCATATCATGGTATAAGGTTAATACAACCAAGACGGAAGCCCTGCGCCTCTTCATATATCGCCAAATCTTCTAACTCAACTTAAGCAATCTTTCCCACATCGCCGGTGTTCCAGCTCCCTCAAATATTTAGGTATATATTTAATTCCCTCATACTCTACCTTATATGCATCAAATTACGCCCCTTTATTTCAGGACATCACCAAATCTCTTCAGAGTTGGACTAATTATCCCCTGTCCCTCTTAGGCAGAGTTAACATCCTGAAAATGTCCATATACTGCCCAGGTTACTTTACCTTTTTGAGACCCTACCGGTAGCTATACCACTGTCCCAAATCAAAGCCCTACAGAGATCCTTTCTTAAATTCATATGGAATGGTAAAGCACATCAAATAGCAAACTCAGTGGTCTTCTCTCTAAGGTCAAAAGGTGGATTGGGGGCACCAGATATCACCAAGTATGATGCTTCTCACCTAAGGGCTACAATCTCATGGTCTACTTTGATGGCTCCAAATAGATGGTCAGAGATAGAAAAGGGGGTCATATATCCTGTGCACCCAGGTGCTGTGTTATGGTCTCAATCCCTGCATAATGACTCCATGTTGAAACGAATGTTCCTTTCTCCAATGCTATTTACCCTCTCCATCTGGCGTAAATTTTTCCTGGAGTTCATTCTCTCTCCTCGCCATGCCCTCCTCTTTCCGCCATACTACTTAACCCGGTAATACCAGATAGTATGTCTGAGTAGGGTGTTGCCTCGGATACAAGCATCTTTGTTCCAATGGCGCAACCTGGTACATCCAGTCACTCGTATGTTATATACATTTATTGTACTTAAGGAAACATTTAATCTCCCTAAACTAAGCTCTATTTCTATCTACAAGTCAGACATTTTTTCCAGTCTATGTCCATTTCCCTTAACCTTGATAAGCCTATCTCTTTTGAACACCTATGTGCTCAAGACCCACACCAGTTACATTTAGTGTCCTCTATCGTATTCTCCATGATGCCTCACCTCTCACTGAAAATTCACACCTATACATGTGCAAATGGGCTCACCTGCTTGATAAACCTATCATTACATACATGGGATAGGATTTGGTCCACTACTTTCAAATCCTCTAAATGTGTGGTGCAGACAGAGACCGCTTTAAAAATCTTGATGTTCTGGTACAGGACCCCAAAAGTAATACACAGATATGATCCCTCCAGTTCAAAACTATTTTGGCTATGTGGTCTCGAGGTGGGAACACCGTTGCATATTTTTTGGCAGTATCACTTGATCCAGCCTTTTTTGGAACAAGGTCATGTTACTGCTTCAGGAGGTGTGAAAAACTAGTAAACGCTTGATCTTGTATATACTTTTCGCAGCTAAGAGAACCATCCCACTTTACTGGTTATCGAACACACCCCCTCCCTCTATGGTCCAGATTTCTTTAGCTTATAGCCGAAATTAGGAGAATGGACCTAACTGCCACAGTACACGATACCATGTCTCACTTTAAAGCGGTGTTCTGGCCAAAATTCAACATTTAAGACAAAAATACCTCTTTAAAAGTGATTCTTAGTGTACTATAATAAAGGTATGCTGTATACTGAGGATTGTCTATCATGATAGCAGCATAGATTTCTTACCTTATAAAATTACAGCAGAGCGCGGCCATCTTCCGTGTGGGCATCCTGAAGCCACAGCGTATCTCTTCCCGATTCCCTTCAGTCTCTCTTCCCATAATGCACCTGCAAATCTCGGACATACTCTGTGCTGTGTAAGCTGTGTAATGGCTTGTGGGTCAGGTTTCCATAGCAATGGGAGGGTTAGAGGATGTCCCCGCCCCTTAGCCAGGAGACAATAGTCATTTCCCGGCCATAGAATTGCATTGCTTCCAAACAGTAAATAAGCTGTTAGAAGAGCCTAGGGGGAAATTATAAGGGGGCAATTATAAGGGGGCAATTATGTGGCGATTATGAAGGGGCAATGATGTCAGGGGCAAGTGTGATGGTGCAAATATGAGGTGGCACTGATGAGGTGGCAATTATGACGGGGCAATTAATTGCGCACTAATAATTGTCCCCGTCATTCTGCCCCCTCATAATTGCCCCATCATCATTGCCCCATCATCATTGCCCCATCATCATTGCCACATCATAATTGCCCTTTCATAACTGCTCACTCATGGCACCAGTCATAATTGCCACCGTCATTATGCCCCCTTATAATTGCACACTCATGATTGCCCCTGTCATTATGCTCCTCATAATTGCTCTCTCATAATTGCCCCCATCATTCTGTCTCCTCCTAATTGCCCCGTCATTATGCCCCCTCATAATTGCCCCGTCATTCTGCCTCCTCATAAATTGCCGCTCATAATTGCCACATCAGAATTGCCCCGTCAACATTGCCCCATCAGAACTGCCACATGATAATTGCCCCCGTCATTCTGCCCCCTCATTATTGCCCCTGCATTATTGCCCCTGCATTATTGCCCACTTATAATTGCCCCCTTGTGCTGTCCCCCTAGGCTCTAACAGAGTTGATTTAACTCTGCAACTCCAATCCTCCTCAATAATGCCGGATGGATGAACAAACTAACATATGGAACCAATCAAGCATCTGTAAACAAAGGACTGGCTACCCTTTTTAAAGATGGCGCCGGACGGCCAGGCGCCGCCTCGCATTGCGTCATTTCCTATTTGGAAGTAATGCGATGCTATGGCCGGGAAATGCCTATTGTCTCCTGAGATCGATATCCCAGGAGACATTGCATACCGGAAATGACGCGGTGGGCTGCGTGCAAGGGGAGATAACGGCATAAAGATCTTAAAAGAACAATGTAAGTGCTAGAAAAAAAAAAATTATGTGCCATTTCTTCATATGTGACCGATTTAGGATTGAATAGTGAGGGGTTAAAATTGTGAGTGCAACTCCACTTTAATGGAATTCAGGAAAGTTGGGACCCCTTTGCCAAGCTCTATGAGCTGACCTCTGGTATCTCCCAATATTAGGCAATATTGTATATTGCATGAATTTCTACATATTCTGATTAAGGGCCTACGGCATTATATGAAGTCTATGAATGCAGCCTGTTAGCATGTTACATCCCGACCTCTCTTCTATTTGTATCCTTTATGTTTTCTTCTTATCTGTGTGAAACATGTAATGACCAAATGTATACTTCTACAGTGGACACATGTTCACGCTTCATGTTATGTCCTTAAGCTTCTTTCGTTTGTATTATTGCCATCTGTCTTGAAAACTTAAATAAAAATACAATAAAAAAAAAAATGGTAATTTTCTGCAGTCCTCTTCCAGTACAGCACACCTGAGATGAGCAAGGTGCTCAGGCCTACCTTTAGGACGGGACCACTGCCTGCAGGACTTTCCTACCGAACGCAAGGTCCTGAGGTGACAACAGTTCCAACCTGTAATGCCTCAGGAAGGTGTTCTGGCTTGTCCAGATCTGCAGATATGGCAAACCGAGGCGCCTGCCTTCTCTGCCCAGGAGGTCGCCAGAGACCTAGTGGAGTGAGCCTTCAAGTGGGCAGGGGCTGGTTTACCTGCCTGCTCATAAACTACTGAGATTGTTTGCTTTATCCATCTTGCCACAGTTGACTTAAAGGCCTGGAAACCCTTCCTCTGACCCCAGAAGTTAATCAATAAGTGGTTGGACGTCGTAAAACACTTGACTCGCTCTAAATAAATTAGTAGACATAGTTAACATCTAAAAGGATGGAAACTTGTCTCCCTCATTGCGGGGCTTTTTACAAAATGAGGGGAGTACAATCTCCTGGGATCTATGGAACTGTGGGGTCACATTTGGTAGATGCAGGGAGTCCTGCCTGAGGATCACTTGGTCTTCTAGAAATCAACAAAAAAGGAGCTCTTTAATTGTCAGAGCCTGTAAATCACCTATCCTAGCCAACGCAATAGCCAGAAGGAAGGCTATTTTAAGGAAAATAAACAAAATCTGAGCCATTGGTTCAAAAGGCTCCTTAGTTAGGGCTTCAAGCACCAAGGATAGGTCCCACGGGGGAAAGCTATTTGATCTCACCGGGGTTACCCTTTCCCTGGCCAACAAAAATCTTTTTATTAGAGGGTCCAGGGCCAGCCTTCCATCTAAAAACACAGATAGGGCCGCCACCTGGACCCCTAGGGTCTTGACCACCAGACCCTGGTCCACTCCTTCCTGGAGGAAATCCAGAATGGACGGAATTGACTGTTCTGAGACTTTTCTCATCCAACACCAGCGAGAGAAGAC
>BLSH010403322.1:24667-36869 GCA_018402905.1 Glandirana rugosa | reverse complement strand
CAGGGAGTCCTGCCTGAGGATCACTTGGTCTTCTAGAAATCAACAAAAAAGGAGCTCTTTAATTGTCAGAGCCTGTAAATCACCTATCCTAGCCAACGCAATAGCCAGAAGGAAGGCTATTTTAAGGAAAATAAACAAAATCTGAGCCATTGGTTCAAAAGGCTCCTTAGTTAGGGCTTCAAGCACCAAGGATAGGTCCCACGGGGGAAAGCTATTTGATCTCACCGGGGTTACCCTTTCCCTGGCCAACAAAAATCTTTTTATTAGAGGGTCCAGGGCCAGCCTTCCATCTAAAAACACAGATAGGGCCGCCACCTGGACCCCTAGGGTCTTGACCACCAGACCCTGGTCCACTCCTTCCTGGAGGAAATCCAGAATGGACGGAATTGACTGTTCTGAGACTTTTCTCATCCAACACCAGCGAGAGAAGCCCCCCCCCCCCCCCCAGACCATGGCATATATGCATCTGGTAGAGCTGCACGATTCTGGCCAAAATGAGAACCACCATTTTTTTGCTTAGAATAAAAATCATGATTCTCGCGGAGTAAGAGCTTACATATTTAAAAAAAAAAAAAAACAGCAGTGTTTAGGGCTAACAGCAGTGTTTAGTTTTTTTTTGAAAGTGTAATTTTTCAAAAAAAAAATTACATTTGAAAGCATTAACTTCTATTAGACCCCTTTCACACCAGAACATTTATCAGGCGCTAAGAACAGCGATAGAAAATGCCTGAAAAACTACCCTCAATGCACCCTAGTGTGAAAGCCCGAGTGCTTTCACACTGGGGTGGTGCGCTTGCGGGACAGTAAAAAAAGTCCTGCAAGCCGCATCTTTGCAGCGGTGTGGGAGCGGTGTAAAACGATGGGCCAACGCTCCCAAGGCGCTGACCACCACTTCGGTAGCACTGCTAACTGGCACATTTAACCCGTTTAAACCCCTTGGGGGGGTGTTAAAAGCGCACCGCTGCTGCCCAAATAGTGGCACCCCAGCACTGCTATAAGCGGTAAAGCGCCGCAAATTAGCAGTGTTTTACCTCTAACGCTCGTGTGGCCCTGGTGTGAAAGGGGTCTTACAGTCAAGTCGCATTGAGTCGCCCCGCAAAACGGACTCCCGTTAACTGCACTGAAAATCGTGGTAATGCGTGATGGAGAAGGAGACGGGGGGGGGTGATTGAAACGAGTTTGCGATTTAATTACAAACTGCAATGCAGCTTTAGCCTCTGGTGACTGGTTTCCTGCTCAGCAGAAGGGTATCGATCACCCTGGTACCCCCTCCTGAGGAGTTCCCTCTCAAGCACCAGGCTGTCAGGGAAAGGAACCTCAGGTCGGGGTGAAGAACTGGTCCCTGACGGAGGAGGTTGCGCCAGAGAGGGAGCCGTAATGGAGGGGCGGCCGACCACCTCTTAGGGTGGGGAACCACACCCTCCACATCCACCATGGCGCAATCAGAATGAGGCAACAGTCCGTCTGGCTCAGCTTATGTAGCACCCTGGGAATGAGTGCCAGGGGAGGGAACACATAAGCCAGGCCAAAGTACCACTTGTGGGCTAAGGCGTCTCCACCCGGACTCCTTTTCCCTGGCGAGAGAGAAGAACTTCCGTACTTACCCGTTTTGTCTGGAGGCAAACAGGTCTACCTCTGGACTGCCAAAATGCAGACTTACAAGAGAAGACTTTGCTGCACAGCTCCCATTCTCCTTGCTGAATAGTCCGTCTCCACATTGTAGACTCCTCTTATGTGGACCGCAGAGATAGAAGGCATCCTCTCTGCCCACCCGAGATTCTCCTGTGCCAACCTATCTTGCTTCTGGGACCTGGTTACCCCCTGGTGGTTCAGGTAGGCTACTGCCACCACATTGTCCGAGAACGTGGACATCGATCAACATAGGACAGGGTAGACCAGAACTCCTAGACTCCAGCAAATAGACAGCTTCAGCCTCCCAAATTACAGACGCACACCACTGCAGCCGGTCCATTGTTGGACGCCCTGCTTCATCTTGATCGCAAAAAACGCTGGTGTTCCGGGGCAATGGGGACATGGAGGTACGCGTCCCTTCAGATCCAGCGTGATCATGAAGACCACTTCCAGGAGGTGCCTCCTGACCGTGTAGATACTCTCCATACGGAACTTTTTGTATCTTAAATGCACGTTCAGCTTCCGTAAATTTATGATCAGTCGGAATTTGCCTGAGGGTTTCATCACCACAAATATGTGGGCATAAAACCCCCAACCTAACTGAGCTGCTGGCACTAGAACAATGACCTCCTGTTCCGCAAACTCCCGGACACTCTCAGAAGGCCCCTTGCTTTTTGCGGATTGTGGGGTAAGTGGGCAAGAACAAAGCTTGGAGGGGGTGGATGGACAAACTAACCTGTACCCCTCCTTTGCTAGGCAGAGGATATTCGGGCTCTGGGCGATTTCTTCCCACTGAGGGTGAAACTACACAAGCCCCCCACCAACCCTGGGACTGACATCATTTGGTTTCCTGAGAGGAAGGACCGGGGCAAGAAAAAAGGATTCCTCTTGTTTTCCCTTCCTGTACCCCTACTTTTTACCTGCCTCCATTTTACCTTTGAACTGGTGTTTTGTAAGGGGGGCCCCCTCGAACATTTTTCTTCTCCTTACCCTTCTTGGGTTTTACGGGAACCTTTCCCCCTTCTCTGCTGAACGGGACAGGACCTGCTCTAAGCCCGTTCCGAAGAGCAGGGAGCCCTCAAAGGGTATCCTACAGAGCGGGGACTTTGACATGTAATCCCCGCCCCAGGTCTTCACACAAAGTTCTCTCCTAGCTGAGTTTAAGAGGGTTGCCAACTTGGTGGTCGACCTTACAGTCTCGACCACTGCGTCTGCTAGATAAGCAACAGCTTTACCAAATTACCTCCAGGAAATCCAGGACCGCCTTGTTCTTGGTCCACCAGCCTGCCGACACAGGCATCTGTGTTCCTGGCTGCTGCATTGGCCTCCCAGGCTCTGCGCAGCAAGGTTTCCGACCTCTGATCCACCTGGTCGTGGTTGTTGCCGGCATCCTCGAAGGAAAGGTCAGAGTGCTTGGACAGCTGCACTAAAAAAGCATCCAGCCTGGGAACCTTAAACAAATTTTCCTCATCTTCTGCTTTCTCTCTTGTTTCTCCCACTCCCTAAGAATTATATAAACAAAAAACCGCAAAACTCTAGTGCTCACTTCATCCAAGGTGGTTTGGGCGGTGCTGCTCTCCCTGAGCGGGGAAACTCCAAAAACAAAAAGGCAAACACTTAATGCATTACCTTTAAATAAGGCACAATTTATTAAAAAGCCAAAAACACACAAACATGAGGGAGTACAGCACATGTCAAGTACACTCCAGTGAAGTGGACATCAAGCCTCAGTGGTTGTTGGAAAGCTAACGTGTTTCGGGAGACAAGCCCCCTTCCTCAGAGCTGATCCAACACCTTGACTTGGGAACTGGGAGTGACTTCACCTGTGGTCTGGTCAGCCCTTAATACATTTTGTCCTGAGCCGTGACCTTCTGTGACGGCTGCTGGATCCCCTCTGAGTAATAGATTGCCCTCAGGAGGCCCCCCGTGTCCTCCGCTGAAAAGAGGTGTCTCCCAAACCTAGCCCCCTCATTATCCTAGCTGTCCTGATTGGGGTCCTCCCCCCCTCCTGCGGAGAACTTTGCTCCAAAACTTCGGCCTCTTCCTCATCTGAGTAGTGCCCAGCCGGAGGTCTGAAGGACCCTCCCATCCTACCCGCCGATGTCCCCTCCTGAGAAGAGGAACCTTTCCTACTAGGGAAGGGCTCAGCCTGCCAGTTGGCCCCAGTAGTAGCTTTAAAGGCATGAAGAGTAGAGAACATCTCAGATTGTAACGCAAGGCAATCTTTCATGACCTGGGCTCTTTGCGAATTTGTGGATGCACTTGAAGCAAAATAGCTTTGTGTGGTCCTGTGGAAGTTCATCGTTGCAGTATCCGCAACGCTTAGAGCGGGAAGGGGCTTTAGACTTCGATCTACTGACGGACCCCTGGGCAGGGCATTCGGTCTCTGTAAAACAAACACATAGCAGATACCCATTAGCCCCATGTCTTTCACTCAAGTGTAGTGAAGGGGGTAAGGAATAGGGCCACCCCCTTCCTGCCCCCCCTCATTCAGCCAGGTAGACTCACACCCAGTGGTCTCCGAGTGCTGTGGACATTTCCGGCCCGCTTTCTCTTTTCCATCCTGCTGGAACAGAACACGTCTGCAAGGAAGGGAAGCCTGGACCCCCTCTCCGCTGCTGCGTCCACGTGCATTCACCGCACGCCGATGACCTCCGCCATTTTGCCGGGGCCTACCCGGAAATAGCCTCTAGCGGCAGAAATGAAGCTATATGCGTCCCTTACTCAGCTTCGGCCTGCACAGTAACAGCTGGCGACGGGAGCTTCAGAAAGCAGCTCCTTTCACACAATACCCCGGCAGAGCTCTCCAGGGGCTACCACCAGGAGACCCCCCTGGCATGTGCTGCGGCCACACAGTCTCCTCCATCCCATCCACCACTGTCAGGTAGGAGGAGGGAGAGGGAACATGGTCCCTGGGGTTCTGGGTGAACTCCACTGTACCCAGGGGCCCCCAGTTCTCAGGGGGGGCTCTTCCGTTCACTGCTTTTTCTCTGAGTCAACGCTCATTTAAAATGGTCTGTTGCAAAGTGGAAATCTGATCTGTGGTCAGATGAATCGAAATTTGATATTTTTGGCAGTGAAAGCCTTCCATATTTCAGCAGGACAATGAATGCTAAACCGCATACTGTACTGCATCTAATATGTAAAAGAGCTGCGTAAATTGACTGCGCTATACAAGTACCTGAAATAAATAACTAAACAGCATGCCTTCGTAGTAGAATAGTCCAGGTGCTTAACTGGCCTGCCTGCAGTCCAGACCTTTCACCAACAAATTATTTGGAGCATCTTGAAATGTAAAATAGGACAACGACCCAGGGCTGTTGAGCAGTTAGAATCCTATATCAGGCAAGAATGGGACAACATTCCTCTCCCAAAACTCCAGCAACTGGTCTCCTTAAGAAGAAGGGATGCTACACCATGGTAAGCATGGCCGTGTCCAAACTTTGAGACTTGTTGCTGTTAACCTTATTACTTCCCCCCCCTTAAAGTGGTTGTCAACCCCTTTAACCTACAGGTAAGCATATAATAAGACTTGCCTGTAGGTTCCCTGCATATCTCCTAAACCTGCACGGTTTAGGAGATATACAGTGTATTGTGATGTGCCCACGTCATCGGGCACATGCGCAGTGAAGAAACGGCCTCCGTGCCGTTCCTTCACTGAGATAGTGCCGCAATTGGCGGCTCCCCCGCGCATGCGCGGAAGTGACGTCACGCGACTCCGGACAGTCACAGAGCCGGAGATTGCGGCCCCGGAAGGAAGAAGGGCAGAAGATGGACACGGCCTGGAGTGGGGACATTGCGGGCTTCCAATGCAGGCAAGTGCCACATATTGGGCTAATATGCGATGCATACTAGCCCATTATGATTTTACATTGCAGGGTAATAGAGGAAGTAAAATCCATGAGGGTTTACTTCCTCTTTTCTTAACTTCAGTAACCTCATTTTTGATATGAGAACAGCATGCAAAAAACTAGACCATCTCATCCCAAATTCTCATCTTGTGTATGAGCCTCAATCATGTTCCGTCAGCATATGTGCACTGTAGCAGCAACTAGTTTGTTCCAAGAGAGAATACTCCCTTTAAAATACTCGCTGTAGCAAGGAGTCAAAAGGCTTCCATCAAATTCTATACACCAGCTTCATTTAAAAACAATCTTTTACTGCACACAAAACTGGTAATTAGTTATTTTTATCTGTTTGGGCTTCAGTATTAGTGAAACCTGGACTTGATTATTCAAAGCTACAAAAATAGCAAATCCTGATTAAAGAAATATTCTGTAATGATGCACCAAAATTTTGGCTGCGAAAATTACTGGGCCGAAAATAGGGTGTTCAGCGGTGTGCCAAAAGTAAAAAAGGTGCAGATGGCCTAAGGTGTTTTTCATAGGTCATGGGACTTTAAAAAATGCATCAAAACACGAGTGCATTTTTGATGCGTTCTTGTTGTGTTTTCAATGAGAAGGTGCCGAGCAAATATGTACCAAGAATGCAGCAAGCAGGATTTTTAACAGCGCTTCAAAAAGGTGCCAATAATGGCTGACAAATTCACATTTATTTAAATTCATAACATTAAATTTAAAAGTCAAATATAATTATATATATATTTTTTAAAACGTCTTTCGGTTTCAGCCCCAACCATTTCATTTTGGTGCACCACTAACATTCAGTAACCTAAAATGATTTGATCTACTACTACTACTACAAAAAAAAAAAAAAAAATTAATAAAAACAAAACAAAAAACAAACTCCTCCAGACTACATCAAATCAAATGTTCCCCTGATTCTCCTCATGCCATTTAAGCCTGTGGGGTCTGAACCATCAGTCTATTTACCTGACACATCAATTTCCAGAGTGTATCAACAGCCTAGGAATCTTAAAGCATTACATAGGACCTGGACTAGAAAGTTAGGCCCCTATCACATGGGTGGTCCGGGTCCGCCTGTCAGTTTTTTAGGTGGACCCCATCAGACCATCCATTCCCCTCCATGGAGCAGCGGATGTCAATGGCTGCATCCACTGACATCCGATCAGAACCTTTCTGCTAAAAACAGATGGGGATCAGATCCGATGACAGTCAGATTGAAAAGGACAGGCGGTCTGTTTCCACCCGACCACCCATGGAGGAAAGCAGGCTGTGTCCATGGCTGCTCTGCATAAGCAGAGCAGACACGGACCTGTCATCCGCCTGCTCAGTGGGAATCAGTGGACAGATTCCCCGCTGAGCAGGCGAATCCAGTGAAAAGGGCCTTAGTTGAATTCTGATACTTGGCCTATTTTTATTTTGGAAATATACAGGCTAGGTGAATTGCTCCTGTTTAGTTAAAAAGTCCAGCGTTTAGCACTGGTCTGTGTGCTGTAGGTCTGTAAATCTGGTGATCTGTCAGTAGGTAGCACTATTATGTACAGCAACAGAGGTAATCAATCACTCAGCTTATGAGAACTTTGGCAGTATGTACCAGCGCTGGCGCCAGGAGACCTACATTATCGAGTGCCATTGTATTACTGAAGAATCCTTTAAAGGAAAACAGTTCCCTCCAGGGGGTTTATGCTTTAAAGCTCAAATACATAGTGGGGAGGTTAATATTGAAAGCTGCTTTTTTTCTATGGTCACGGAGCTTAGGATTAATATACCCAAGTCAGGGGTGGACAACTTGCAGCCCTCCAGTTTTTGCAAAACTACAAATCCCATCATGCCTCTGGGAGTCACGCTTGTAACAGTCAGTCTTGCAATACTTCCTGACATGTAGTTCCACAACAACTGGAGGGCTGCAGGTTGCCCACTCCTGACCTGCGTAGCAGCTGTCTGCATTATTGCGGTGGTGGCTATTTCTTTTAGGGACAGCTGTCCAATTTGCACATTGGGTGGCACAGTGGTATAGTGGATAGCACTTTCCCCTGGCAGCAAAAGGGTCGCTGGTTTGAATCACAACCACGACACTACCTGCCTGGAGTCTGCATGTTCTCCCTGTGCCTGCGTGGGTTTCCTCCCATACTCCAAAGACATGCTGGTAGGGCAATTGGATCCTGTCTAAATTGGCCCTAGTATATGTATGCATGTGAGTTAGGGACCTTAGATTGTAAGCTCCTTGAGGGTTGGGACTGAGGTGAATGTACATGTAAAGCCCTGCCTAAATTGACAGCGCTATACAAGTACCTGAAATAAATTCAAAGCTGTATTATTGAAAACACTGAAAAAAGTGGTACTATTTAGCAATCATTCTATAGGACTAATGATTTTAGAGCAGTTCCAGATATCTTTCACACCAGCTGCACTGTATACAATCACAATAATGTAATATTTGTGGAAAATTAGCTGCACATGCTTTTCAAATTGAGTATCTTCATTATAGTATAAGCTCAAGAGCTCTTCATATAAAGTATGTTGCTTACAGAAAACACCCAAAATCAACTGTGCAGTAATGAATCAAATAATGCTTGGTATTATGCAACACAAACAGTCAGTAAAACAAATAACTCAAGCCTTTTCCCTCTGTAGGAGTGGTAGGAGTTAAAAGGATCTGCTGTGGCAGCTGACAAATTCCTCATATCACCACTATCATCCCATTGGATGCTAAAGACTTCAGTGTGGTAAGGGGCTGGCCTAATCTAACTCTCACGTGTAACTGCAGCAGGCACATGCTAGCCAGAATGAACGTTTTATAGTGCTAGCTAACCCAGCAGATTTTAAATGGTATTGGAAACAATGCAAGCAGAGTTACCAATGTTCTGTATACAATACACTGAACTACAAAAAATTCTTAAAACGGTTTTATGGGACAGTGTCAGTTGCTACCTTTCAGTATGTTATATTCTGGTTTCATTTAGGTATTACAAAACCAGTATACAGCTCCATTCATGCTAGTAAAATTTCAGATGCGACATCAGTTACAGAATCGCACATAAATCACATTGTTTTCAATGGTGCACAATCACATCAATGTGACCCAGCACGCAGCGATTTTGGAAAAGGTCCCTGTACTACTTAGGTGTGATTCCAGCATGATTTTGGCCCTATAGAATAAGCAAACCACTTCCTAATTGCACTAAAGAAAAAAAAAAAAATCTGATTGCAGCAGCATAAACCTAATCGAATTATATCAAATTTTAATTTGCATTGTGCCAAATCTCCACTGCAACTTGCATAAACCTGAATGGTGTTTCTCAATGTCAAGACTTTAGTAGGCGTTTCAAGGTTGGCCCATAAAATCCAGCGTGCAAGTGTTTTTCAATGTCAGAACTGTTATTGGACAAACAGAATTTCCAACAGTCTCACTGACAGACATTTTCTTTCCCATGGAGGAGAAAATGACCAAGCTGCACACACGCCACTAACACATGTCTGCCAAATCAGGAAGATGAACATAGAACAGCCCTAATGAGCAGGGCCCTTGGATTCCTCCTGTATTGTAACTGTACTGTCTGCCCTCAAAGCGCTGTTAGCGCTATATATAAATCCTGTATAACATAACTAGAATCATTTGTTATTGGTGGGAAATCTGTCAATGTATGCTATACCCTTTACAGTATCACCAGCCTGACATGTGTTTTGCGTTCAGGGCAAATCTTCGCTTGGGTTCTAAATCTAAAAAAAGAAATAAAAGCTCTGTTGTGTCCAAATAGTGGCGTCATCAGTTTTTTTTCCCCCCTGTATGTTAACGGGGTGGATGGCAAGAAAAAAAAAAAAAATCAATAAGGCCATGTCCCTTTTCCTGCAGAGGTAATATATCTTCAGGACTGCCGCCAGGAGCACTGCGACACAACAAAAGTTTCCATCAACCACACTGGTAACCACAATAAATGCTACAACATTGTCTCCATATAATCTAAGGGAGATAAAATAAACTGTCCATAGATTATTGTGTATTGTAACTTTGTAATCGCCAGAAGACTAAGGTAAACAGAATTTGGATGCGTCTAGGCATACGTATTTACCTTTCACGCAGATACATTCATAATCTCATTGATTGCCTCCCCTTATAAGGGCAACCAGCAAGAGAAGCCATTTGGAAACGTGTGCAAAGCACGGGCTCTGACCCGGGAAAGCTCAGTGGCGAGCTCCGCAGCTGCACAGCCCCACCCCTCTTCATACATTAGGACACATCATGCCTTATACCCAATACACTTATGTTTTTAAAGCACATATGCCACAGAGCTTGTTATGCTTCTAAGGCTGGCCATACATTATACAATTTTCCTTTAAATTTACCAAAACCATCAAGATGAGGTCAGACCTAAACACCATCAATTTGTATGCAATCAGGCAGGCCTTTGTACTACATCCCTGAAGGTAAATCTAAAGCGAATTGAATAAGAACATTGTGCAATGTATGGTCAGCTTAACCCCAATTTTATCACCTCACACGTCTGGAATTAGACCTTTCTTTCCAGAGAAAATAATTTTCAGATCTCAGTGCCCCTTTGGCAGTGAAAAGAATGTCCCTTACATTGGTGGTCAGTGAAAGAATAGCCCCCTCATACAAACAGCTATAAAGATCATTGGTGTCCTGCTGGTGAATCCACTGAATCGTACCGGACCCAGAATTATGCAGGCACCATTACATGCACAGCCCTTGATTTCAGGGAGCCCCTTTGGTGGTGAGAATGCCCCTGACATTGGTGGTCAGTTAAAAGAATACCCCCTCCACTTTACAAACACCTATAAAGATAATTGGGGCCCTGCAGGTACGCTCCACTGAGTGGTTTTGGACCCAGAATTATGCAGGCACCATCACATGCAAAGCCCTTGATTTCAGGGGGCCCCGTTTGTGGTGAGAATGTCCCTTAACTTGGTGGTTAAAATAATACCCCCCCCAAACCTTATAAACAGCTCTAAAGTTCATGGGGTCCTGCTGGTGGATCCACTGAGTGGTATAGGACCTAGAATTACGCAGGCGCCATCACGATTACAGGGAGCCCCTTTGGCAGTGAGACTGTCCCCAAAATTGGTGGTCAGTTAAAATACCCCCCCCCCCAAATAGACTGCTCTAAAGGTCATGGGGTCCTGCTGGTGGATCCACTGAGTGGTAGCAGACCCAGAATTATGCAGCCACCATCACATGCAAAGCCCTTGATTTCAGGGAGCCCCTTTGGCGGTGAGAATGCCCCTGGAATTGGTGGTCAGCTAAAATAACCCCCCACCTTATAAACAGCTCTAAATGTCATTGGGGTCCTGCTGGTGGATCCACTGAGTGGTACCAGACCCAGAATTACGCAGGCACCATCACATGCAAAGCCCTTGATTTCAGGGAACCCCTTTGGCAGTGAGAATGCCCCTGAAATTGGGGGTCAGTTAAAATAACCCCCCACCTTATAAACAGCTCTAAATGTCATTGGGGTCCTGCTGGTGGATCCACTGAGTGGTATTGGCCGCAGAATTGCACAGTCACCATCATATGCAATGCCCTTGATCTCAGGGAGCCCCTCTGGTGGTGACACCACCCCTGACATTGGTGGTCAGTTAAAAATACACCCCCCCCCTTATAAACCGCTAGACAGATCATCGGTGTCCTGCTGGTGGGTCGACTTCGTATCGGATGCAAAATTACACAGGCCACCATCACATGCAAGGTTGGTCAACCAGAGCTCATTGAACCCCTATCAACCTCTGGAGGAACCCTTGTATTGCATGGACCCCAGGTTCAGAATAGCTAAGGAATGGTTGCCAAAAGCCATCACCCCAAAAATAAACCACTAGCTCCCTCACGCCAAAATGGCCAACGAGCACGTGACAAGACAGGTGGTCGGAATGACAGCAGGGTGGTCTAGTAGCTCTATTACCGAGCAACACCAAATGAATGAAGGCCACCGAAATGGAACACGTCAGGGATTCCCACCAAGCTGGCACGAGTCAGGCTGGTGATGGTCACTAAAGGGACAGATTTTAGTGCCGCCCCCCCATTCAAACCACGGCCTACGTAATAACACATTCGTAGAAAGACGTTGGTTATGACAACAGGCCCATAAAACCGAATTGATGGGTCCCTTAGCCAAAAAGGGGCCCACATGGTACCCCCCCCCCAGAAAGGGGGGGGGCTGTCAAACTCCCTCCCGCCCAGTATCTATACCTTCTATTACATAATAATAAAAAGAGGACTACTTTGCCCTTCTGGTGACCTCATCTAGTGAAGTAGACACCTATAGGTGGCCATCTCCAACATTGACAGGAGAGGCTGAGCACAATCAAAATGGAAGGTCTGTGCTCCCTCCTCCTCCCCCCACCCCGAGAGAGCACATGGGCAGGCAGTACCGGTGGATATCCACAGATGAAGTGATCTACTCCAGTGGTCTTCCCGTTTCATCAGGAGAAAAATAATAATACATTATCTTCCATATCTATGACCCGCCCTCCCTCAAACTGTCGGGGGGGGGAAAGACCCCCCCCCCATGGTACACCCGGGGAAAAACCGATTCCCTGGGTAGTTAAGCCAAAATACCCGGACAACAGTATTGGTTGCAGAAAGATGCTTACACAATAATGCATCCGGCACCAAACTTACCCCCCCGCCGTGATTTTAGACAGGGAAATCACTGGTAGTGGTCGGACTGAGCACGGTCGAACCACCCTTAGGG
>BLSH010403293.1:345451-355531 GCA_018402905.1 Glandirana rugosa | reverse complement strand
GGAAAGAACTGAGTTAACAAATTAACGTTAATCCATTACTTGGATTTGTCCGGTTACGGACCATAGACGAAAGTATTTGCAACATTCTATACAATCTTTACTTGTTTATAATGTAATCGTTTAAGAAGATTAATGGTCTAGTGGTAAATCATCTCAGTCCTGTTACCCCGTAAGTAATCCTAAAGAAGTAGAAGTATTCTGAGACCCCAATTAAATGATTCCTCATCTCTTACAAGTAGTAATTGTACTTACAAGTGGGTTAAAATAATTATTCTACTGTGTTAGAAGCTTTTGTGAGATACTGTAAGATGGTGTCAAGCATATTATTTCCCTTGCACATGGTTGAGATATGCAACATGAAGATTGTGTCATCTTATTAATAAAATTGGGTGAACATTCATGTTAATGATGAACATTCTCTACTCCTTAGTAAATTAACCCCAGAGTCTTATGAAGATGAAGAAATCCTAATGAATGCCCCATTGTCCTGACTCTACTAAATGGTGATCTGGTAATTAGAAGAATTTGCTAATGTAATATTTGTTCATTTCTAACATATCTTACAACGTTTATGAAAGCAGATACCAGGCATTGGCCTGTTTAGGTTCATTACCTAATTGCAATTAAACAATTGAGTCAAGAAAGGATAATGGTCAAAACCAATGGTAGAAATGCGCTTTACCTGCTATATCATTTATTAAAAAGAGCTATTGTTAGATATTCTAACAAATAATTCTGTGCAGAATATTAACAATAATAATTTTTCATTGGCATCTTAGTGAAGTAGCCTGTCCACCTTAATTAGAAATAAAAAGTGATCATAGAAGGGTTGATTTACTGAAGGCAAATAGGGTTCTCACTTTGCAAGGGAAGTTGCACTTTGCAAACGAAATTGCCGTACAGCTTAGTGAATGTGATGAAGTTTAGCTTTGCAAAGAACACCCAAGCCATTCGTCTTTAGTAAATAAACCACACTGATTTTATAAGTCATGGACTGAAGATATTTAATATAATATTTGTTCATTTCTAATATTTGTTGCAAAGTTTATGACAGCTGGGCACAAAAGTTTGACCAGTTTGGGTTCATTACTTGATGACAATTAAACAACTGAGTCAAGGAAGGGCAATTGTCCATAACACTGGTGGTGATGAAATGGCTATAGGTAGCATTGATTATTAAAAATGAATGTTAGATAATCTACCAGACAATTCTGAGTAGAATTTACCCCTACCAATATTTCCATTGGCATCTTCAGGATGCAGCTGGTCCACTCTAAATGCCCAGCGTCCAGTAAAGTTGACGTTACTTGTGTTTGCTAAATTGGCAATGGCTACTGAAAGGGATCCTGGGAGAGTATAGTATCCTGTGTCATATCCACTGTTCAGTCCAGCCTGTGAAACATAAGGGCACATTATATTATAACAAACAGTGTGAGGAGAAATCTTCCAATGGAAACAGATGTTCTGGTGGCTACTGTCTAAGATGAGAATATCCCTTGTTTTGTAGAGATTTGTCTCCAGGACATGAAAAAAAAGGAAAATCTCCCCAACAAAATATTTACAGCAACACAAATATCCCGGCACAGGTTTTAATTCTTCCCTATACTACCCAAAACTAAAAAAAGAAACGTTTCGGCTATATGTACAGTTTAATGGCCAAGAACCTGTACAGGTGACAACCTAGTACATTGTCCACCTCTCTTCACACCATCAAAACTAAAATAATTAGTAAGCTTCAAAAAAAGGAAGTTACATTTTTACGGCTACACAAAGCTTCCGAGACAAATCCCAGAGCACTGTGGGCCAACTAATAAGACAGAACATTGCCTACCTTTTGGCTTGATTTGTCTGATTAAATGTCAGAGGATTCTATCCAGTAAGGAGGAAGTCATGCCTCTCAGTCTTTTACTTATCTGTTATAAATTTGCAGTGTTATCTCAAATATTGCTATCATATCTGCCCGGTTCTCTCTGATTTACAGAACACCTTTCCCTTACAGGAGGTTATGGATTAGAGGAGAGAAAATCTGTAGTCCTAATGCACTTTTTGCCCCAGGGTGACAATGCTGCTCCTCTATAGATACAGTACGATGAGTAAGCATTTTCCCCCTTGGACAGGAAGTGTGTAACTTGCAAGATCATCGGGTGAAAATAAAAGCCAAAAAAGCCCAAAAAATGAAAACAAATGTAGACACCATATCTAAAGATTGGTAAGCTGCCACATATTACATTTTCACTTTTGGGCTTAGATATAATTTTGAAAGCGGAACCTCACTCAAAAAGTACTGCTGGTTCACTCCTTCCCTCCAGCCTGTAACTGAGTTATGGGGGTGGGGGGGGGGTGAGTATTGATTTTTATTTGTACCCACTCCCACTTCAGCAGTCCTCGCCTAGGGGAGGACAACCACACCTTGTCCCACCCCACCCCTCCCACAGCCTCCTGGGACATGTCACATGTTCCAGGAAGCTGCAGGAGCATTCATAGAGCTCTGCACATGTGCATGCAGTGGCTGTCCAACTGTGGTTCCTCAGAAAGCCATAGCCAGCCCACATCCAAGATAGCTGTGCTAGTGACCTACAGCAGCAGGAAGAACCGGCAGCTGGAAGACAGCACTAGACTCCAGGCACTGTCAAGAACCTAATTGTTAAGCATCGTCACCTACATTATTTAAACAGAAGCTTGAGCCTGTAACATTATTTTTGGAAAAAAAAAAGTTGGTACCAGTTTATGCTGCCAAAAGAAATTTAAATGCCTCTGTTTCAGAATTGTATTGCGTCTTTCCTAAATGCTCTCAGTGAAGAAATCTTTTTTTTTTTATCATTTAAAATGTATAATTCACAGACTGATGATTTTCTCACCAATGCCAGAGGACCATCATGGTAGGAACCATTTGCTTGTATGCTAGGCCACTGAATGTCATCATAATTGTACAGAAGGAAGGTCTGGAAGCCATCGGTGGTCAGGACAGCCTGGAATGTGTTCACCTGTCAATACAGAAAATGATAATTTAGGTTCTAAAAATCTAAACAGCACATTGAGGTTTAGGCAAACATTGGCAATGGTGGAACAAATCAGCTGTTAAAGCTATTTTTTTAAAAAAATGTCTTTATGTTTTCTCCTTCACCTTGTTTGGTGTTCCTTCACCATAATACGCAACTCGGTGCCAAGTGGCTACAAACACCCACTGAGCTGTGAAATTCACGGCATGGAAGTAATTTCTGATATCGGTGGTGGCCCGGGACAAAAGAGAGGGATCGGTGCTCCCACGATAATATATATCACCCGCTAATCTATTATCTACATCAGCCCAGAAGATAGCCAGGAACGGGTTTCCAAATGCAGCAGGAAGAGCTTGTGGTAGAAATTGACTGATTGGTGAGCTGAATGATAACAGACCATTATTATTCACCTGCGAAGGAAGACAATGAGAAAAAAAATGTTTTGTAACCACAGCAATATACAGTAACCAATAAAACAGTATATATGAAGAAAGAAGCCTCCATTCAAAATGGTAACAGCACTTATTTATTTTTATAAGTGCACGTTAGAAATAAGTTAAAAAATAATGTATGTAGAAAAAATTCAAGCATGATGCTTACATAAAGATGAGCGAAAACACTTCCAAAAAGTGGGATTTCTGTAGAAGAATATATAATTGGAGATCCTCCATCATCTGTCTTTGGATTGACAGCGTCAATAGCGGATCCATATGGGTAGAGTAGATCTAAAGCAAAGAGCAAACATCACTTTATTGAACAACAAAAAAGTTTACAGAAGTGATAACTATTGAGCCAGTCTCAATTTAATACTTTAATTTAAAGATGATCTCCAGACAAACGGCTAAATACACAGATAAAATGCATAAAGGGGAGCTTATTTCAAAGGATTTTATAATATGTCCATCGACCCTGACATTTATAGAATCTCAGAACTGGGTAGATTCATAGAATCTGTTGAATCAGCTAAAGTGTCATGGTCCAGGGTCAGGGTCAGAGACTAGGAGCTATAGCAATGGAGAGGTTCCCACTAACCAGCTAGGTAAGTGAAGCAACAGGTCATGCAGGCTCTCCTGAGGTTCGGGGGTCTAAGCCCTAACTGATATTCCCCAGAGCTCTTGATGGTGGAGATGGGTTTTGCTGCGTGTTAGTGCCAGGTTACAGTCCTCAGGATTGCCCCACCAGGAGGTGAGCAAGCCGAGGGTTCAGTAGCAGATATAACAGGTAAGGATCAAGAAAAAGCATAATCAGTAAACAAGCCAAAGGTCATTAACACATGGTTACTGGTTGAAATTGAAGCGGAGGTCCGCCTAGAACTAAAAAAAATAAAAGTCAGCAGCTACACATACAGTAGCTGCTGACTTTTAATAACAGAACACTTACCTGTCCTGGAGTCCAGCGATGTCGGCACCCCCCAGCCGATCTTCGGATTGCGGGTCTGGTGAAGCCACGTCCATTGCGGGTTAGGGAACCCGGACGTGTAGCATTACAGCTTCACGCTGGGCGCCCTACTGCGCATGTGCAAGGCTCGGCTGTGCTGTGCTATTGGCCTGGCGGCCAGTAGCAGAGTGAGGAGGGAGCTGGGCTGCTGATATCAGCGGCCACAGCCGCCAGCCCGAGCTCCCGTATGTGGGGAAAAGGACACCTGTCCCTCCCGAAAGGTGCCAAATGTAACACCTGAGGGGGGAGGAATCTGATCAGCAGAAGTTCCACTTTTGGGTGGAACTCCACTTTAAGCTGAAGCGTAGTCGAGGAACAAGCCAAAGGTCAGTAAAGAGTGGTAGCAGAGAGGCGGATGGCAGCAGATGTGACAAGAGTGAGATATTGGCTGGAGATAACCTGGCAAACAGAAAGTCAGAAAGTGCCAAGACATGGCTTAAATTAGGACGTTCAAGGGCACAGAGTTTAAGGTTCATCAGAGACAAGGCAAGGAAATCCAAACAATCAGACAGGGAGTTGTCCAGATCTCAGATAGCACCAAAACTCCCAAACAGAAAAAGTTTTGACCCTGACAGCGAACCCTATTAAAGTCTATGGGACCTGAACTTGAAAAATCAAAAGTCCCCATTTGAAGGCTTATATGCAAGTTATTGGCCATAAAAAGGGAATGGGGGTCCGGGTACTGCGCTGGGGGACGTGTGCCATGTGTCAATGCAAACTTTATTTTTAAAAAGATCATTTTCTCAAGGGCAGTGATTTTAATGATGCTTAAAGTACAACAATAAAAATGAAAAATTCCTTTAAATATAATGCCTGGGGGGTCCCCTTAGTCTGCTTGTAAAGTGGCACATCTGTACCGTGTATAAAACCTACTGCAGCAAAACTGACATTTCTAAAGAAAAAAAATGAATGAAATTACATTTAAATTGCTGGCAATACAATGCCATTGCCGGCAATAAAAAAGCAGCGTGGGGGTCCACCCCCCCCCAATCCATACCAGGTCCTTTGGGTCTGGTATGGATTTAAGGGGAACCCCATGCCAAAATAAAAAAAACACCCCACCAAAATCCATACCAGGTCATTATCCGAGCCTGCAGTCCAGCAGGTAGGGAAAGGGGACAAATGAGCACCCCGCTCCTGAACCATACCAGGCCACATACCCTCAACATGGGGGGTGCTTTGGGGTGGGGGGCTCTGCCCCCCCACCTCAAAGCACATGTCCCCATGTTTATTGCGACAAGGGCCTCAACCCCACAACCCTGGCAAATGGTTGTGAGGATCTGCGAGCAGGTGGCTTATCGATAAGGATGGGGTACAGAGTACCCATTCACCAAAAGAGTGTAAAAATAAATAAAAACAGGAGACAGTTTTTGAAAATTCCTTTATTAAAAATAAAAAAAACTGTCCCCCCAATGTAAATCCATCCTCAATCACGATGCCCGCTGTACCGCCGGATCCAAAAAACAAAAACAAAAATGCTCCCCCCGTCAACTAAGGCAAACTGCCGAAAGCAGCCACCCCCATTTTGAGGGCATGTGGCCTGGCATGGTTCAGAAGGGGGGCTGCTTGCTCACCCCCCCTTTCTTGACTTGCCAGGCTGCATGCTCAGACAAGGGTCTGGTATGGATGTTAGGGGTACCCAACACATTTTTTTTTTAAATGTTGGCATTGGATTCCCCTTAAAATCCATACCAGATCCAAAGGGCCTGGTATGGATTGGGGGGGGCACTCTCACGCTGTTATTTTTTTCACTTTATTGCCAGCAATTTTTTTTTTTCAGCTGTCAGCGGAGAAGCCCATTGACAGCTAATGACTCATCGGTTGTTAAGGATGCAGCAGCCGGCTTCCTGGCCCTGAACAACCAGCTATTCATCCTGAATGGGCAAAGATTTGTTTGATTAGGGCTTAGAATGCACTGTGCAGCGTGCATTGCATTGCAGGGTGTTCGCCAAACGCCCTGCAAATTTGGGTGTTCGCTGAATGGGCAAACAAGCGATGCTTGGCCCGAACCGTTCACCCAACTCTAATCCCTAGACACAGCAGAGGTCGCAGGTTCAGACCTGGGTCCTGAAAGTAGGATTTATCGTAGATGATATGAAAATATCTCAGAGGTCCTCATACTTAATTTATACTACTTTAAAAAGTTGATTGTGAATTTTAGTTACCTGAAGACAGTGTGAAAGGAGAGGTAATAGTTGTGGAGCGCGTGGTGAAGGGTCCAGGTATAGTTGTCAATGGAATGTCTGTAGAATTTTCATTTTCTGTAGAATTATCTAGGAAGAAAAAAAAATAATGAAGAATTTGTACCAACACACCTACCCCATTCTAGGTGAAATGGGCATCCTGTCCTCTGAGAACATTTTGCAAAAACTCTTTTTAATGACAGATGAATTTCCTTAGAACCTGTTATTAACATTACTGTAATTACTTTGATGGTTGAGCGAATAATGTCTATGGGGGTTGATTTACTAAATCTGGAGAGTGCAAAATATGGTGCAACTCTGCATAGAAACCAATCAGCTTCCAGTTTTTTTCTTGTTTTGTAAAAGCTTAATTGAACAAGCTGAAGTTAGAAGCTGATTGTCCAGTCATAGTAAATCAACCCTTATGTGTATTTTTACTCTTGACGAAAATATATAGTATATTCTTTGCAAAGTAAATCAGTTTGGTGATGTTAATTTTATTAATGTGTGTTAATGTTTTATTTTTGTATAGTTTTAGGTACCTGGAGGCAGACACTTAAAGGGGTTGTAAACCCTCCTAGTTTTTCATTCTATACATTAAGGTGAAAAACCTTTTTAGTCCCCCCAGAGCCCCCCTTTACTTACCTGAGCCCGAACCGATCTGGTGCCGGGAATGAGCCTTGTCCCTCTAGCTGCCGGCTCTGGTCCTCATTGAATGGATTGATAGGAGGGAAGCCATTGGCTTCCGTTGATGTCAATCAAGTCCAGTGACACGGGAGCCGGGGGCAGGGCCTTGTCCTGCTGTATGTATGAATACACGCAACAGCAGAACTCCCTATTCCTACACTGGCTCCCAATCGCCCAGTGACTTAAATTCAAAATACTAACCACAACATACAAAGCCGTTCACAACTCTGCCCCAAGCTACATCACCAATCTTGTTTCCAAATATCTCCCAAACCGTCTTCTCCGCTCTTCCCAAGACCTCCTACTCTCAAGCTCCCTCGTCTCCTCCTCCCATGTTTGTCTCCAGGATTTCTCCAGAGTCTCTCCCATCCTCTGGAACTCTTTACCTCAACCTGTCCGCTTATCTCCATCTTTTGCTACCTTCAGGCCTGAAAACTCATCTTTTCAGGGAAGCCTTTCGCACCTCCAACTAATCTTTTACCTTTTCCATCAACTCATTCCCCACAGTTAGAACCTTTTGTACCACCTGCCCCACCCTATTAGATTGTAAGCTCTTCTGAGCAGGGCCATCTTGATCCTCTTGTATTTTATTGCATTGTAACGGTATTGTCTCCCTTTTACATTGTAAAGCACTGCGTAAACTGTTAGCGCTGTATTAATCCTGTATTATAATAATAATAATAATAACTCAGGAGTTCGCCCGCATGGGTGACCACCAGGGAAAGCGCTTCCCTGACAGGTTCCTCGATGCGGAGGAGGAGCCAAGATCACCGCCGAGGGACCCCAGAAGAAGAGGTTCGGGGCCACTCTGTGCAAAACCGCTGCACAGAGGAGGTGACTATGACATGTTTGTTATTTTTAAACAAAAAAAATGGGAGCCTTTAGTATTACTTTAATTACTATCTATGCAGGATGTGCTTCATACTTTGGAGAGCTACATAATGGTTGTGCTTTACTGCTCCTTGTAAAAATTCATATGTTGGTCACCTGATTAAAAACAATTCACTTCCTCTGTTAAGTAGCTAGACTGGGTAAATGTAATATTTAATCTACTTCAAATTTAGAGTCTATAAATATCTACATTTGATAAAATAAAACAGAAGCTCATAAACATGTAAATGCCATACCAAAAGTAACTTAAAATGTCATCAAACCCACATCATTAAAAACGAACAGCAAATGGTGTATTACATGCTGTGGATACTCACTCAGTCAATATGGGATTAATTTTCTGTATTCTGCAAAAAAAACCTTGTTCTCCTGCTGCTCTCTATCTCCCCCTTCTGTCCATGTCCCCACTGCAGTTGGGGATTGTGCAGTGCAGTGTTGGCAGCTAGTGCACATGTTCAATGGGTTTCTATGCTGAATATTCCCTCCCTATCACATCTGAGCAGCCCATGTGACTATAGAGTCATACATGTTGGTATATACACAGTGGTTAATGACAGCCACTCCCTCCCTCCTCCTCCATGCCCACTAACCAGCTAAACACAATGGATGTGGGATATTACATCTTGATTTATGGAGGCTTCACCTCCCTCTTATTCTAAGACACAGGCTGGAGGGGCGCGACACAGCCTGTGACTGGCAGAAATCCACCAACTTGTTAATACCAAAACATAATAAAGATTCCATTCAATATATATATTTTTATGACAATTCTAAACAGTTTAAATAAATTCTTTGCTTTAACTCTGTTTTTTTCAAAGGAGCAAGCTGCTTGCTGTGGGGGCCCCCGGTAGGAGGGAGGAGCCAGGAGCGCCATTGAAGGACCTGAGAAGAGGAGGATTGGGGCTGCTCTGTGCAAAATCATTGCACAGAGCAGGTAAGTATAACATGTTTGCTATTTTAATGTAAAAAAACTAAGTAACACTTTAAAGTTATAACTGCAACAATAACTTTAACCATAAGTTCACTAAAAAGATACAATACTTCTGTTGAAAATTGTTAAAATTTGGTCAGATAACAATGATTGTATTACCACAGTGCTAAACTAAGTGGATCCTTACCTATACTTCCATTGACATCTTCTGGATGTAGTTGGTCCACTTTAAATGCCCAACGTCCGGTTACATTGACGTTGCTTGTAGATGATAAATTGGCAATAAATGGGGTGAGCGATCCTGGGAGTGTGTAGTATCCTATATCGTAGCCGCTGTTGAGCCCAGCCTGTGCAGTTCAAGAACATTTTTAAAGAATATTCAATACAAATTCCATAGAATTCATCTTTGTATAAACATTATTTACTGGTGGTCAAGAAGGGCAACAATTCCATTGTTTAGCCAGGAAAAAAAGCTGAAGCTTCTTTTCCTGACAGACTCCATGGCAGCCTACGTGTGGGTTAACCCCGCCCTCCTCACTCCCATAGGACCCCATTACCATAAATTTAGCCTCATGGCCCGCACCTGTGTTCCTTTTTTGTCCTCCTCCTAGGACTAAGCAGTTGCAAGCAAGATATTAAGGGCAGAGGTTCCCAGTGGATAATGGGGTAAATCCTTGGGGCGGTGGTGTCCCCCCCAGCGCCCAGGGCCCAGCTACGGCGGGTGAGAGGCGGGTGGCCAAGAAGATCCCCTGCAGGGGCGGCCCATATGATTGCCCAGGACTTTTATGGCTGGCAGGGTCCTGAAGACAGGTAAGGCTCCATGGCAGCGATTGTCTATTTAGATATTCTCCTACCTGTCTTGTGCTTCCCATCCCTGTGGTCTGCTCGGCTATGTGTGGAACGCAGTGCGCTCCTCCTGATCCGCCGTGTTCTCTGCGGCGGGTCTACTGCG
>BLSH010403293.1:327943-340644 GCA_018402905.1 Glandirana rugosa | reverse complement strand
AAACCATAAATAGTGTACATACCTCTCATAAGTATATTCGATCCCTAACTCCTATAGGTCCCTAGACACAACAACTGTTTAACATATGAGTCATCCAAACAACCCACTACATTACACTAGTCCTATATTACACGTTACGAATTTCTGAAACATAACAAGAAAATAACAGAGAATGGGGTCCTATGGGAGTGAGGAGGGCGGGGTTAACCCACACGTAGGCTGCCATGGAGTCCATCAGGAAAGGAAAATTACGGTAAGTATCGGATAGGAATTTTCCATTTTTAAGCCTGAGCCTGTAAGTAACTTTTTTTTTACACTTTTTTTTTTGTTACCAGTTTCTGATAGCAAACTCAATTCAAGTCTGTTTTTTTTTTTATCTCAAATAGAACTTTATTAAGAGACAATAAAAGAACAATACAAAGTCTTTAAGCATTGCACATTATATCCTGATCACATTACATCACCCAACAAACCTACTGAGTATACAATTTGTCAACAACACAGATCCCTGGATATCCTCAATCCCTAGCTTATATGAATACTCTCCATACATGTGATAAATACCAAAGGAAGGACTGGAACCCACTCTAGTTTACAATAATAATCTATCGATAATAAGATCTGCCGGAGCCAGGCCAGGAATTCCCAGCCAAGGGGACCAAATCTTTTCAAATCTAGTGAGGTTACCTCTGTGTTGATATATTAGTTTTTCAAACCTGATAATGCTACCTACTTGAGTCACCCATTCTCCCACTGTGGGGGGGGGGGGGTCCTCCAATATCCAGTGTTTCAAGATCAATTTTCTTGCCTGGAAGAGGGCTTTCACTATGTATTGTGTTTTCTCTAAATGCTCTCAACGAATAATTTTTTTAATCATTAAGAATAACGAAAATTTGTCCGAATTTTAATTCGGAACGAAACTAACCACACATGTCTAATTAAAAGGAGAATTCAATAATTTAAAAAACGTATAATCCATAGACTGATGATTTTCTCACCAATGCTAATGGTCCAACTTGGTAGGATCCATTTCCTTGTGTAGTCGGCCACTGAATATCTGCATAATTGTACAGAAGGAAGGTCTGATTGCCATCGGTGGTCAGGACAGCTTGGAATGTGTTCACCTGTAAATACAGAAAATGGTTATTTAGGGTCTAAATATAGACTACTTGGGTTTGAAGAAACATTTTCAGTGGTTAAAGAACAGCTGTTGTAGCTATTTAAGAAGAACGTTTTCATGTTTTTTCCCTCACCTTGTTTGTTGAGGATCCATAATACGCAACTTGGTGCCATGTGGCTACCAACACCCACTGAGCTGTGAAATCCACGGCATGGAAGTAAGTTCTGATATCGTCGGTGGCCCGGGACAGAAGAGAGGGATCAACATCTTCCCGGTAATATATATCCCCAGCTAATCTATTATCTATATCAGCCCAGAAGATAGCCAGGAACGGGTTTCCTAAAGCAACAGGTAGAGCTTGTGGTGTGTATTGATTGATTGATGTGCGAAATGATAACAGGCCATTATTATTCACCTGCGAAGGAAAACATTGGGTTTCATTTTCACCCAGAGCAATATACAAGTATATAATTAAACAGTATATTATAAGAATGAAACCTCCTTTAGATAAGAGTAAGAATAAGAGTGTTTTTTTTTTGTTTTTTTTTATATAATTGGAAGCATAGTTTAGAAATTAGTTTCAAAATATATGTATAAAAAGATTAAGGAAGATGCTTACATAAAAATAGGAGTAGTTTCTTCCAAAAAGTGGGATTTCTCTATAGGAATATATTATTGAAGATCCTCCATCATCTATCTTTGGGTTGGCAGTGTCAATAGCGGATCCATATGGGTAGAGAAGGTCTAAAGAAAGGATCAAACATCATTTTATGAATCAGTGATAACTACTGAGTGTGAAATATCATTGTCTCATTTTCATACTCTATAGTCCTTTCAGTCCTGAGCAAGGGCGGGACAAGGGGGGGGGGGGCAGAAGGGACACTGGACGCAGTGTATATTGTAGGGATGGGGCACCACAAGTTCCCTCTACTATAAGGCTGACAGGAGTAGTGACAGTCACATCACTACTTCTGTCATCTCAGCGCTGGAAGCTGCAAGGAGAGGAGGAGAGAGTCGGGAGGAGGTGTGGGCTGTGCTCTCTCCTCCTCCAAATGAGCTTGCACATAATGAAGGGGGGTGCAATTTGGCATTTTTGCCCTGGGCACTGAATGATCTTGCCCCGGCACTGGATAGATTCATAAAATCTGTTGATGCAGCTGAAGATTAAGATTCATTGTAGATCATATAAGAACATCTCAGAGTTCTTCATGCCTAATTTAAAGTACTTTAAAAATAAAATTGCTTGTGATTTTTTTTTCTTACCTGAAGACAGTATAAATGGAGAGGTAATAGTTGTGGAGCGTGTGGTGAAGGGTCCAGGTGTAGTTGTCAATGGAGTGTCCGTAGAGTTTGCATTTTCTGTAGAATTATCTAGAAATTAAAAAGAAAACTAAACATTTGTACACATAGCAGCCTCCTAACCCAACTACCCCATTCTGGTTTTGGTAAAAATGATCAAGGGTCAAGAAAGACACACAACATGTCCTCTGAGAATATTTTGCAAACATTATTTTTAATGATAGCTGAATTTTCCTGAAACATGTCATTAACCACTTCAGCCCCGGAAGGTTTTACCCCCTTCATGACCAGGCCATTTTTTTGCGATAGGGCACTGTGGCTCTTTAACTGGCAATTTCGCTGTCGTGTGACGTTGTACCCCCCCAAAAAAGTAACGTCCTTTTCTTCCCATAAATAGAGCTTTCTTTTGGTGGTATTTGATCCCCTCTGCGGTTTTTATGTTTAAACAAAAAAAAAGTGACAATTTTGAAAAATATATTTTTTACTCTCCTATAAAACACATCTAATAAAAAAAAAAATAACAAAATTTAATTTCTTCATCAACTTAGGCCAATCTGTATTCTGCTACATGTTTCTGGCAACAGAAATCTCAATAAGCGTATATTGATTGGTTTGTGCCAAAGTCACAGGATATATTTATGGAATTTTTATTTATTTAGTTATTTTTTCACTAGTAATCGCGGCGATCAGCAACTTATAGCGAGAGATGGAAAAAGGGGCCCAGTGGGCCAACCCCCACAAAATAGATCCCGACGCACCCTTGATAACATGTATCAGTTAGTGCCATGGAGTGTACATGAAGAGGTAAACTCAGATGTTGAGACAATGGTAAATAGTAATTGTGTAGCAAAGATGTATCAAAATTTTCTTTATGAAGTGTTATTGGGATTTTGGATAATCCAAAATCCCAATAACACTTAATTAAAGAAAATTATGATACATCTCTGCTACACAATTACGATTTACCTAACACATCAGATAAGCACCATTGCCTCAACATCTGAGTTTACCTCCTCATGTACACTCCATGGCACTAACTGATACATGTTATCAGGGGTGCGTCAGGATCTGATTTGTGGGGGTTAGCCCGCTGGACCCCCATTTCCATCTCTCCTCCACCCCTTTCTGATGGAACTCTGGGATCTGTGGGTGCTCTCCCATCCCGGTGGACGGCCCAAGGCCTGCCGCAGCAGCAATTGTCTCCTATTTCTAATTCCATAAAGAAGATTGTGCCCACTACCAATTTTTTTCTAAACGATAGTAACCAATAGATTACCGCTTTTTCCCCTGATGAAGCGAAACAATGCATGACCTAGAAACGCGTTGGGTAGCACTCTGTACATCTATACAAGAGCGTGTTGCAGTAAGTGGTCTGTTTTGGAAATGTATTGATGACACAAGTATTATTGTACTATTTATATATTGGATTTTTGTACCTCCCTTTTTTAATCTCTCATCAAATAAAAATATGAGATTTTTTTATATAATCCTTTGATTTGTTCTGTGGAATTCATGCCCTACAAAATCCCAAATAGAAGGTTTTCTGTGTCAGTATTGCATTCAGGGATGCGGGCATCCATTCCACATATCCCCTAAGAGATAAGCGCTTTCACCAAATTTAACAAGTACAAACTGCAAGGTCAGCTGGCTTGCCAGACAGACTAGTCACATGACCCTCAGACACGACCAATTACTATTCCTCCCACCCTCACTGTTTCCATCAAAAATATAAAAGTGCAGAAACTAGACATGTGCAATTCATTTTGTTCCGAATTCGTCTTTTAACGAATTTCAAAAAATTTGTTAATTCAGAAATATCCGAATTAAGGAAAACCAGTCTAATGAATGTTTCTGAATATTCGTAAATTCGAATATTTGAAAATTCGTAAATTTGTTAATTCGGAAATTTGGAAATTTGTTCATTCGTAAATTTGAAAATTCGGAAATTTGTTAATTCGAGAATTCAGAAATTCGATAATTCAAAAACCCGAAAATTTGGAAATATGAAATAATAGCTAACTAATAATAACTTAACTATTACTAACTATTAAATTATAGGCATTGGAATTTCCTTTCAAATTTGTTGGTTAGTGAACATAACGAATACAAATGTATCCAAAGTTACGAATTATCCAAAATAACGATTGCCATATCTAAATGAATGGAACATAAAAAATTAATAATAATGAATAACAATAATAATAATAAAAACTTGTAATTATTATTATTATTAATATTTATTATTAATTTGTTCCTTTCCATATGTTTAGATACGGCATTAATTATTTGGGATAATTTGTAACTTCGTATAAATTCGTATTTGTTACGTTCACTAACAGCCAAATTTGAAAGGAAATTCCAATACCTATAATTTAATAGTTACTTATTATTAGTTAGTTATTATTTAGAATTTTTGTTCTTTTGAATTTTCGGATTTTCTTTTCATATTTTTGAATCTACGAAAAAACCCCCGAATGACATGAAAATGAACAAATTTTTCGGCAGTGCACATGTCTAGCAGAAAGCTTTTGAAGACCCCTCATATAAAATACTTTCTTATGAATTAGTGACCTCGGGTTTTGCTCAGATAATTATAACTATATAACTATATATATACAGGTATATATATATATATATAAATAACTATAATTATAATAAAATATTTTATTGCTACAGTATTAATTGCAATGGAATCTCACCTATATTTCCATTGACATCTTCTGGATGTGGTTGGTCCACTTTAAATGCCCAACGTCCGGTCACATTGACGTTGCTTGTAGATGATAAATCGGCTACGGAGACTGTGAGGGATCCTGGGAGTGTGTAGTATCCTGTATTGTAGCCGCTGTTCAGTCCAGCCTATGGCGTTCAAAAACATTTTTAAAGCATTGGTTATGGTTAACCAAGTACAAAATAAAATACAGATTAAATAGAACACATTTTGAGATGCCTTCATTGTTCAAATATTCAAATAACGTCAGAGCACAATCATCCTTCTAGTCCTTCTAACCCAGTTCAGTCCTACAAAAGTTAAACCATTGAAAAATATTTGATAAGTCAGTATTTACCCCAAATCTTTTTATAAGGAGCACCACCAACTGTCCTTTTGTACACCACCAAAATGGAGAATGATTTGTATTCTTCAAAATGTAACCAATCATTTCAACTGTTCTCCTACCCAAATGGCCTAACAATGTGCTGATAATAAACCTCGATGGTTGGCCGAGAAAAGCATATTCTGTCTTTGTCATGTTAGTCTTGAGATGGTCAAAGATAAAGCAAATTTCTTTCCAGGAACCATGGGTTGCAGGAAGGAAAATTGCTCAATTCCCTCATCAACTCAGTCAGTGTTGATGGGGGAATCCCTCCCTATAACATGCTGGTCGATCAATCAACTTGAGTACATTCAGGCTGCCCGTACATGGTTCGAATCTTGGCTTTGTTCCTGCTGAACCAGCTGAGATTCAAACTGCCTATGCCCGGCTTTACTCTTCCCACACCAATTATCACCTTCATTTGGGAGGGTATTCTAAAATTTTGGCTAAATTTGGAATATTTCAGAAATTTTCACCATGCCCCTTAAATGCAGAGGAGCCAATGATATAGAAAATTAAGGAGGCAATGGACTTTTAAAGAGGAAGTAAACCCTGATGGGTTTTACTTCCTCTTTATTACACGGCAAAGTTAAAGCATAATGGGCTACTATGATCGCATTGTAGCCCATCATGTGGCACTTACCTGCATTGGAAGCCAGCGATGTCCCTCGCTGTCCCTGCAGTAGGAAGCGTCCATCTTCTGCCCCTCTTCCTTCCGGGGCCATGGACTCCGGCTCTGTGACTGGCTGGAGCCCCATGACGTCACTCTCACGCATGCGTGCGGGAACCGCCATTCACTACACGATCTAAGTTCTCTAAATCAGTGTTTCCCAACCCAGTCCTCAAGGCACACCAACAGGTCATGTCTTCAGGATTTCCATTATTTTGCACAGGTGATTTGATCAGTTTCACTGCCTTAGTAATTACCACAGCTGTTTCATCTGAGGGAAATCCTGAAAACATGACCTGTTGGTGTGCCTTGAGGACTGGGTTGGGTAACACTGCTCTAAATCACCACTCTTAGCACACCCCTCCAAATTTCCCCTCCCAGAACAAAACTTACCTCCTGCCGCCCCCCAAATTCCCCCTTCCAACACCAATCCCCTGTACCCCAATCTCCTTGTGGGGCCCAAGCCCCACCTCACATGATACCACAGTGCCCAGAGCAGCCGCTCCCTCCTGCCCAAACCTTTTCCTGGCCCTAATTGGTAAACCTCCATACATTACTTTTTCATTATTGGGTTTAGATATATGCTTGAAGGCGGAACTTCAGTCAAAAAAATGGTTCACTCCTTTTTCTCCAGCCTGTAACTGAGTTATGGGGGGTTGGGTGAGTGAGTATTGATTTTTATTGGTATCCACTCCCACTCCTGTAATCCTTGCCTAGGGGAAGACAATCACCCCTTTTCCCACCCACCCCACAGTCTCCTGGAACATGTCACATGTCCCAGGAGGCTTCAGGACCATTTACAGTGGGCTGCACTAGCACATGTAGTGGGCGGCCAGCTGTGGTTCCACGGGAAGCCATAGTTGGCTCACATATTTAAGATATCGGCACCAGGGACCCACAGCAGCAAGAAGAACCTGCAGCGGGAAGACAGCTCTAGACTCCAGGCACTGACAAGAACCTGATTTTTATTTTTTTGTTTCAAACTTTTTTTTATTTGAAAGAACCTGATTTTTAAATGTCATCACCTACATTATTTGTAAATGTAAAAAAAAATTAAAAACTAAAGCTTGAGCCAGTAAGCAATATTTTATTTGGCTCAATTTTTTTTGGAAGCAATTTTTGATGCCAAAAGAAATTTAGTGAACTCTATACATGCATTTTATTGTGTCTTTACTTAATGTTCTCAGAGAAGAATTTTTTATTTATCATTAAAAATTAAAAAAAATTTTAATTCACAGACTGATGATTTTCTCACCAATGCCAAAGGTCCATTGTGGTAGGAACCATTTGCTTGTATACTTGGCCACTGAATATCTGCATAATTGTACAGAA
The DNA here is from genome assembly GCA_018402905.1 of Glandirana rugosa. Classification (NCBI taxonomy): domain Eukaryota; kingdom Metazoa; phylum Chordata; class Amphibia; order Anura; family Ranidae; genus Glandirana; species Glandirana rugosa. The sequence goes on along the minus strand of BLSH010403293.1, from coordinate 333,128 downwards.
GGAAGGTCTGATTGCCATCGGTGCTCAAGACAGCCTGAAATGTGTTCACCTGTCAATACAGAAAAAAGATCATTTAGGTTCTAAAAATCTAAACAGAACATTGAGGTTTAGACAAACATTGGCAATGATGAAACAAATCAGCTGTCATAGCTATTTCTCCTTCACCTTGTTGGGTGTTCCTTCACCAAAATACGCAACTCGGTGCCATGTGGCTACAAACACCCACTGAGCTGTGAAATTCACGGCATGGAAGTAATTTCTTATATCGGTGGTGGCCCGGGACAGAAGAGAGGGATCGGTGCTCTCACGGTAATATATATCACCCGCTAATGCATTATCTACATCAGCCCAGAAGATAGCCAGGAACGGGTTTCCAAATGCAACCGGAAGAGCTTGTGGTGTATATTCACTGATTGGTGAGCTGAATGATAACAGACCATTATTATTCACCTGTGAAGACCAATGAGAAAAAAAAAATGTTTTGGAACCACAGCAATATACAGCACATAATAAAACAGTATACAGTGTAAGAAGAATGACGTTTTTATTCAAAATGGTAAGACCACTATTTTATTTAATTATTTATTATAAACGTGCTTTAGAAATCAAGTTCAAAATATAATGTATGCATAAAAAAAATCATGCATGATGCTTACATAAAGATAAAAGAAACCTCTTCCAAAAAGTGGGATTTCTCTAGAAGAATATATCACTGGAGATCCTCCATCATCTGCCTTTGGGTTGACCGTGTCAATAGCAGATCCATATGGGTAGAGAAGATCTAGAGAAGAACAAACATCATTTTATTGGAATATCAAAAAATGCAATGAAGTGATAACTATTCAGTCAGAAACATCATTGTCTCACTTTCGTACTCTAATTTAAAGACTATGTCCATTCAAACAGTGAAATTCACAGGTAAAATGCATGTAGGGGAGCTATAAGGTTTGATAATGTCCATCTAGTCCTAAAATGTATGGAATCTCAGGACTGGATAGATTCCTGGAATCTGTTTTTACAGCTGAAGAGTAAGATTCATCGTAGATTATATTGTTTGATGTTAAATATCGGGATTTTGGCAGCAGATAGCTGCCATCACCCCAGTAATTTTTTCTTTAATATAGGCGGTTCTCTTTCAGATAAAAGTGGTCCTGCGACGGATCACTTTTAGAAGCGGCAGGCAGGGCAGCCATCAGAATTTTTTAGATCTGGGCCCCCCCCTTCTGCCACCAACATTCCCCAGGGTCTGCCCACTGGCCACCCCACCACATCCGCCCACTGGCCAGGGGTGCACACATGTTGCAGCCACAGTAGGAATTATACACCCTGTCACACTTATCAGGTGTAGCCTGCCAAGCATGACCCATTCAAGTGAAGTGAACTGTGCAATGCATGCTAGTGTGGGATCCAAGGGGTTAAAAAAAAACAGTGCACAGGCAGCACAGCCTCACCCGATGCTTGCAATAAGACCTCACACCGAACCATAGGTGCTGGACCAGTTGCCAGTTGTAGTCCAGGGGGCCCACTCCATGTGACCCAAGTTTGGCATTTTCATCGCCTATGGTTTGGGAGAACGGTGTCCCCAAACCGGGTGCCCCCCTCCCATAGACTCCAATGTTAAGTCTGAAATTCACCTGACAATTGCCAGTCAATGACTGGTCACTTTGGGGACTCGGTATGGCCGAACCATAGGTGGTGGAGGTCCCAAACTTGGAGCAGTTGTTTCCTAGGGGGCCCTTACTATGTGACCCAAGTTTAGTATTTTTATCGGCTATGGTTCGGGAGGTCAGTGTCCCCAAACTGGGTGACCCCTTCCCATAGACTCCAATGTTAAAGACTGCTTTGTTGTAAGGGCCCCTTGAGACACTGGGGCCCCTTACAACAGTACTGCCTGTATCCCCCTGATGGCGGCCCTGGCGGCGGGAGGGGTGCCCCCAGGCTTACCTGACTGTTCAGTGAAGCCCGGGAGCAATCCAACGTTGGGTATGGAGAAGAGTGAGGTCAAGATGGCCACCACTCTTCTCTATGCCCTTGGAGAACCGGAGCAACGTCATGATGCCACCTTCGGTTCCCGGGCCACAGTAATTTTTTTTTTTAAGCAAAAGTTAAAAAAAAAACATTTTTTTAAAATCTTTTGCTTTTAAAGGTAAATGAGAGATCTTGTTTTTTTTTTACCACAGATCTCTCAATAAAGAGAAACTGTCATCCTTATTTCTATTACGAGGAATGTTTACATTCCTTGTAATAGGAATAAAAGTGGTTAAAAAAAATAACGGGACATTGTAAAACAAATAAGAGAAAAAAAATAAAGTGTCCCATCCCCCGGGCTTGTGTGCAGAAGCGAACGCATGCGTAAGTCGCGCAATCATATGTAAAGGGTTGTGTAAATGTGTTCAAACCACACATGTGAGGTATCGCCGCAAACCTTAGAGTGAGCGCAATAATTGTAGTTCAAGACCTCCTCTGTAACTCCAAAAAAGTAACCTGTAAAATGTTTTAAAGTTTTGCCTATGGAGTTTTTTTGTACCATAGTTTGTCGCCATTTCACGAGTGTGTGCAGTTTTAACCACTTCAGCCCCGGAAGGATTTGCCCCCTTCCTGACCAGGCCATTTTTTGCGATATGGCACTGCGTCACTTTAACTGACAATTGCGCGGTCATGTGACACTATACCTAAACAAAATTGATGTCCTTTTTTTCACACAAATAGAGTTTTTTTTTGGTGATATTTGATCACCTCTGTGGTTTTTAGTTTTTGCGCTATAAACAAGCCAAGAGCGACAATTTTTTACTTTTTTGCTATAATAAATATCCAAAAAATAAAAATTAAAAAAACAAATGTATTCATCAGTTTAGGCCAATATGTTTTTTTCTACATATTTTTGGTAAAAAAAAATGCAATAGACGTATATTGATTGGTTTACACAAGTTATCGTGTCTACAAAATAAGGAATAGATTTATGGACTTTCATTAATTAATTCATTTTTTTACTGGTAATGGCAGCAATCTGTGATTTTTAGCGGAACTGCGACATTGTGGTGGACAGATCGGACGCTTTTGACACTTTTTTGGGACTAATGACATTTATACAGCGATCAGAGCTAAAAATAGCCACTGATTACTGTACAAATGGCACTGGCAGAGAAGGGGTTAACACTAGGGGGTGATCAAGGGGTTAAGTGTGTTCCCTCAGTGTGCTCTAACTGTAGGGGGGGTGGGCTGGCAGGGACATGACAGAGATTGCTGTTCCCGATAACTGGGAACAGTAGATCTCTGCCATGTCCTCTGTCAGAACTTGGGATCCGCCGTGTTTACATTGGCAGATCCCCATTCTGCTTCTGCACAGAGCGATCGTGAGACACCGGCAGACATAGAGTCCGTGGGACCCGCGGGCGCGCTCCCTTGGATGTACGTGCACCTGCTATTCCACACGCAGGGACCGACGTACAGGTACGTGGGTTTGTGCAGGAGAGCCGACCTGCCGCAGTATATCTGCATGAGCAGGTCGGCAAGTGAAGTATGACATGTTAGGTATATATTTACTCTACCGTGAATTGAAAGAAGCAAGCAACAGCACTGTCAGTGGCTTATTTAAACTAAATAATATAAATGAATCTAAAGTGCTGGCGTCTCTATTTCTCTGAAACGAATTATTCATACCTCAATAAACGTGATTTATATACAATAAATTAAGTGCAAATTTCTCTAAATAATGTGTGTGTGCATAACTTATAATTATATATCTTTGAATATTATACAATAACAATCAATATTATTAGCGTTCATATAAAATAAAATTAATTAAAAAATTGCACTATAGCAATAACCAACGTCCGTGAATCCAAAAAAAATATATTTTGCTAAATAATCAATAACGGTCTCTGGCCCGATAATATTCAAGCAGTGTGACAAAAACGAAGAAAAGAAAAAACAGAAAAATATTGTCTGTTGCTCTTCACATCTGCCACTCTGTTATTCCATATATCTGTGATCCATTAATGATAGTACCAAAATCACTCACCAGAGATGTAGGCTGGAAAACTATATTTAGCAAACGGACGTTGGTTATTGCTATAGTGCAATTTTTTAAATTAATTGTATTTTATATGAACACTAATAATATTGATTGTTATTGTATAATATTCAAGGATATATAATTATAGGTCACGCAAACACACATTATTTAGAGAAATTTTCACTTAGTTTATTGTATATACATCACGTTTATTCAGTTATGAATAGTTAGTTAACACTCTCAGAGAAATGGAAACACCAGCACTTTAGATTAATTTATATTATTTAGTTTAAATAAGCCACCGGCAGCGCTGTTGCTTACTTCTTTCAATTCACAGGTGTGCCTGCTCTCACTACAGCAGCGGTCAGGAGAGCGTAATCACAAACAAATATTCGGAGGCGCAGATCCTATACAATTTCCACTTCACATCTATTTTCTCTACGTAAAATTTATATTTTACAAAAAAATTGGGATATCTATAGTGTTTTTTGTAATTAAAATTCAAATTTTGGAATTGCATCTGAAAGACAGCTGCACAAATACTGTGTGACATAAAATATTGCAAAGATTGCCATTTTATTCTCTAGGGTCTCTGCTAAAAAAAAAAAAAAATATATATATATATATATATATATAAAAAACAGTCAGGTCCATAAATATTGGGACATCGACACAATTGTAATCTTTTTGGCTCTATACACCACCACAATGGATTTGAAATGGAGCGAACAAGATGTGCTTTAACTGCAGACTTTCAGCTTTAATTTGAGGGTATTTACATCCAAATCAGGTGAACGGTGTAGGAATTACAACAGTTGCCTCCCACTTTTTAAGGGACCAAAAGTAATGGGACAATTGGCTGCTCAGCTGTTCCATGGCCAGGTGTGTGTTATTCCCTCATTATCCCATTTACAAGGAGCAGATAAAAGGTCCAGAGTTAATTTCAAGTGTGCTATTTGCATTTGGAATCTGTTGCTGTCAACTCTCAATATGAGACCCAAAGAGCTGTCACTATCAGTGAAGCAAGCCATCATTAGGCTCAAAAAACAAAAAACCCATCAGAGAGATAGCAAAAACATTAGGTGTGGCCAAATCAACTGGATAGAGAGACTACCCAAAAAACAAAAAACTCGGATTACTACCGAACGAAGTGACTATCACTGTCGAGAA
>BLSH010403293.1:298481-321971 GCA_018402905.1 Glandirana rugosa | reverse complement strand
TCTCACCCTCTTCTCCCAACGTAACTGTTAGGTTGTGTTACCCGTCGTGTAACTTGTGTAAAATATTCACCAGTCCTTGAAAATTTGTATTGAGTACTTTCATAATTCAATGCAATTTTGGTTCATGTGGTAACAAAAAGAACACTTTAAGGGTTATCCAAACTACACAGTGTACTGGGAGAAGGATAACTTTTTTGTTTTCAACCTAAGTTTTACCGGCTGAAGTTTTACCGACGGTTTCAGTGGTGGGTAGAACTTTTCAAAGGGGGGAGTGTATATAATTACACAGTGTTTGTCCTTCAATTATAGTGGTTGGTAAGGGTAAAATAATTCCACATAGGTATATTTACCGGGTGGGACATATATACCATTTATATGGATACACCTTAATAAAATGGGAATGGTTGGTGATATTAACTTCCTGTTTGTGACACATTAATATATGTGAGGGGGGAAACTTTTCAAGATGGGTGGTGACTTTGGCAGCCATTTTGAAGTCGGCCATTTTGAATCCAACTTTTGTTTTTTCAATAGGAAGAGGGTCATGTGACACATCAAACCTATTGGGAATTTCACAAGAAAAACAATGGTGTACTTGGTTTTAACGTAACTTAATACTTTCATGAGTTATGTTTAAAAGTTCCTGACCACTTATAAAATGTGTTCAATGTGCTGCCCATTGTGTTGGATTGTCAATGCAACCCTCTTCTCCCACTCTTCACACACTGATAGCAACACCACAGGAGAAATGCTAGCACAGGTTTCCAGTATCCGTAGTTTCAGGTGCTGCACATCTCGTATCTTCACAGCATATGGTTTTTTTATGGTTTTTATGGTCAGTAAAAACCAATACCGAGTGAGCTGCTCCTTCCAGGAGGTGCCGCCATTCCTCCAAAGCTAACTTGATGGCCAGCAATTCCCTATCACCGACATCATAGTTCCAGCAAGATGGTGCACCACCACATTATGGGTGTCAGGTCCGAGCATTCCTAGATGAACAGTTTCCTGGAAAGTAGATTGGTCGTTGTGGGCCAGTTGAATGGCCCCCAAGGTCTCCCGATCTGACCCCCTTAGACTTTTATCTTTGAGGTCATCTGAAGGCAATTGTCTATGCTGTGAAGATATGAGATGTGCAGCACCTGAAACTACGGATATTGGATGCCTGTGCTAGCATTTCTCCTGCGGTGTTGCTATCAGTGTGTGAAGAGTGGGAGAAGAGGGTTGCATTGGCAATCCAAACCATGGGCAGCACATTGAACACATTTTATAAGTGGTCAGAAACTTGTAACATAACTCATGAAAGAATAAAGTTACGTTAAAACCAAGCACACCATTGTTTTTCTTGTGAAATTCCCAATAGGTTTGATGTGTCACATGACCCTCTTCCTATTGAAAAAACAAAAGTTGGATTCAAAATGGCTGACTTCAAAATGGCCGCCATGGTCACCACCCATCTTGAAAAGTTTCCCCCCTCACATATACTAATGTGCCACAAACAGGAAGTTAATATCACCAACCATTCCCATTTTATTAAGGTGTATCCATATAAATGGCCCACCCTGTATATATATGGGATGAAGCTACCTATATCTGTTTCTATATTTTAAATCACCTGAGCACACTATACACTAGTATATAAAGGTGTCCACATCCCATGTAAATTATATCAATATTAGTAGGTGTGCCACCTGGGCTAGCGGTTTCAAACCGGGACTTCAATTGACATTTCTTGACACAGTGAGCAATGTTGAGACAATCAATAGGATTAAAATATATATTTATTTAATACACAAATTCGTTTAAAATCCAATATATGTAGAAAATTGAAACGATACATTGGAACTTATGCATAAAGTCGAGGAGGTAGTACCAACGTTTCGCAGGTTAATGCTTTGTGTATTAAATAAATATATATATTTTAATCATATTGATTGTCTCAACATTGCCCACTGTGTCAAGACATGTCCATTAGAGTCCCGGTTTGAAACCGCTAGCCCAGGCGGCACACCTATTAATATTTCAAAAGATATGGATAAAAAGTTTAAGCAAGATGCTCACATAAAAATAGGAGTAGTTTCTTCCAAAAAGTGGGATTTCTCTATAGGAATAAATCACTGAAGATCCTCCATCATCTATCTTTGGATTGACAGTGTCGATAGCGGATCCATATGGGTAGAGGAGATCTAAAGCAAAGATCAAACATCATATTTTAGAAAATATCAAAAAATGCAATGAAGTGATAACTACTGAGTCAGAAACATCATTGTCTCACTTTCATGCTCTAATTTAAAGATGGTCTCCAGACAAACGGCTAAATAAACAAACTCAATGTATGTAAGGGAGCTTATTTTAATGGATTTTAAATGATGTCCATCCAGTCCTAGGATTTATAGAATCCCTGGACAGATTCTATAAATCATAGAATCTGTTGAAGCAGCTGAAGCGAAAGTGTCACGGTCCAGGGTCAGGCTTGGAGACCATTAGCTACAGCAGTGGAAAGACTCCCACCAACCTGCTGGATAAATGCAGCAGCAGGTCTCTCCTGAGGTTTGGGGGTCTAAGCACTTATCAGTATTCACCAGAGCTCCTGTAGGTGGAGATGGGTTAAGCTGCGTGTTAGTACCAGCTTACACATGGCTAAATACACAGGTAAAATAAATATAGAGGAGCTTATTTTAAGAGATTTTAAAATATGTCCATCCAGTCCTGAGATTTATAGAATCTCAGGACTGGATAAATTCATGAAATCTGTTGAAGCAGCTGAAGAGAAAGTGTCATGGTCTGGGGTCAGGCTTGAAGACCATCAGCTATAGCAGTGGAGAGACTCCCACCAACCTGCTGGATAAGTGCAGCAGCAGTTCACCCGTGCTCTCCTGAGGTTTGGCAGTCTAAGCACTAATCAGTATTCACCAGAGCTCTTGATGGTGGAGATGGGTTTTGCTGTGTGTTACTACCAGGATACACATGGCTAAACACACAGGTAAAACAAATATAGAGGAGCTTATTTTAAGAGATTTTAAAATATGTCCATTCAGTCCTGAGATTTATAGAATCTCGGGACTGGATAAATTCATAAAATCTGTTGAAGCAGCTTGAAGACCATGAGCTATAGCAGTGGAGAGACTCCCACCAACCTGCTGGATAAGTGCAGCAGCAGATCACCCGGGCTCTCCTGAAGTTCAGGGGTCTAAGCACTAATCAGTATTCACCAGAGCTCTTGATGGTGGAGATGGGTTTTGCTGTGTGTTACTATCAAGTTACACATGGCAAAATACACAGGTAAAATACATATATAGGAGCTTATTTTAAGAGATTTTAAAATATGTCCACCCAGCCCTGAGATTTATAGAATCTCAGGACTGGATAAATTCATAAAATCTGTTGAAGCAGCTGAAGAGAAAGTGTCACAGTCCGGGGTCAGGCTCCAAGACCATTAGCTATAGCAGTGAAAAGACTGCCACCAACCTGCTGGATAAATGCAGCAGCAGGTCACCCGTGCTCTCCTGAGGTTCGGGGGTCTAAGCACTAATCAGTATTCACCAGAGCTCCTGAAGGTGGAGATGGGTTTTGCTGCATGTTACTACCAGGTTACACTACCAGGTAAAATAAATATAGAGGAGCTTATTTTAAGAGATTTTAAAATATGTATATCCAGTCCTGAGATGTATAGAATCTTAGGACCGGATACATTTATAAAATCTGTTGAAGCAGCTGAAGAGTAAGGTTCATCTCCCACAGACAAAGTTTCCACATGTGAAACCCTCTGGAGTCCCTGGGTGACCCATTACCTTCCACTGGACTTTGGTGAGTCTTTATTGCACCTCTAAATATGCAACACACTTCATTTGGATGTTCAGAACTTAAAGCCTCCTTTTCTAGCAGCCTCCTGTGGATCCCTGCTCCTGCTTTTCTCTTTTACCCTACTACCCTAGACCTTTAATCCCCTTCTTTCAGATTTTCTTTCCTTTTTTTGCTTTCATTTTCAACCTACTCTTATTCTTCTTAGTTCTTCTTGCTCAAAGGGCCACCAGGGTCAATGGCACAAGCATGCTACCATTATATTTGCTTTCCTCTACCGTAACATTCATACTAGTAGGTTTTATCTATTTGTTACATGTATATCGGTCTCATATGGCTCATCCTACATCCCCGAGTTGTTATCTTTTTTACTCTCTCATGCCTTGAACCTGAGAACTACATTCTGCAAACATTATTCCAATGTATCCCAATGGCTGCTTTCATACTTTGCTGAAGACTGTTGTATTCTGATGTACCGTTTGCATTATTTTGTACCTTGTTTTTATTCCAATATACAGATTGAACAAGGAAGAGTAAGATTTATCGTAGATCATATAAGAACATTTCTGAGATCCTCATGCTTACTTTCTACTACTTTAAAAAATTGCTTGTGATTTTTTTTTTTACCTGAAGATAATATAAAAGGAGTGGTATTAGTTGTGGAGTGCGTGGTGAAGGGTCCAGGTGTAGTTGTCAACGGAGCTTCCGTAGAATTTTCATTTTCTGTAGAATTATCTAGGAAGAAAAAAGAAAACTAAAAACTTGTACACACAGTGGCCTCCTAACCCACCTAACTCATGTTTTGGTAGAATGATCAAGAATCAAGAAAGACACACAACATGTCCTCTGAGAATATTTTGCAAACACTCTTTTTAATGATAGCTGAATTTTCTTGAAACATGATATTAACATGATTGTAATTACTTTGTTGCTCTAACAATAGCTACAGTATCTCACAAAAGTGAGTACACCCCTCACATTTTTGTAAATATTTTATCATATCTTTTCATGTGACAACTCTGAAGAAATGACACTTTGCTACAATGTAAAGTAGTGAGTGTACATTATTTTCCGGCACTGCCTTAACCCTCTTTGCATGGAGTTCACCAGAGCTTCACAGGTTGCCACTGGAGTTCTCTTCCACTACTCCATGACGACATCACGGAGCTGGTGGATGTTAGACCTTGCGCTCCTCCACCTTCCATTTGAGGATGCCCCACAGATGCTCAATAGGGTTTAGTTCTGGAGACATGCTTGGCCAGTCCATCATCTTTACCCTCAGCTTCTTTAGCAAGGCAGTGGTCATCTTGGAGGTGTGGGCCAGTCTCTGAAGGGAGGGGATCATGCTCTGCTTCAGTATGTCACAGTACATGTTGGCATTCATGGTTCCCTCAATGAACTGTAGTTACCCAGTGCTGGCAACAGTCATGCAGCCCCAGACCATGACACTCCCACCACCATGCTTGACTGTACACTTGTCTTTGTACTCCTCACCCGGTTGCCGCCACACGCGCTTGACACCATCTGAACCAAATCAATTTATCTTGGTCTCATCAGACTACAGGACATGGTTTCAGTAATCCATGTCCTTAGTCTGCTTGTCTTCAGCAAACTGTTTGTGGGCTTTCTTGTGCATCATCTTTAGAAGAGGCTTCCTTCTAGGATGACAGCCATGCAGACCAAGTTGATGCAGTGTGCGGCGTATGGTCTGAGCACTGACAGGCTGACCCCCCCACCCTTTCAACCTCTGCAGCAATGCTGGCAGCACTCATACATCTATTTCCCAAACCCAACCTCTGAGCATGTGCACTCAACCTCTTTGGTCGAACATTGCGAGGCCTGTTCTGAGTGGAACCTGTCCTGTTAAACTGCTGTATGGTCTTGGCCATCATGCTGCAGCTCAGTTTCCGGGTCTTGGCAATCTTCTTACAGCCTAGGCCATCTTTATGTAAAGCAGCAATTTTTATTTCAGATCCTCAGAGAGTTCATTGCCATGAGGTGCCATGTTGAACCTCCAGTGACCAGTATGAGAGAGTGAAAGCGATAACACCAAATTTAACACACCTGCTCCCCATTCACACCCAAGACCTTGTAACACTAACGAGTCACATGACACCGGGGAGGGAAAATGGCTAATTGCCATTGGGCCTAATTTGGACATTTTTACTTAGGGGTGTACTCACTTTTGTTGCCAGCGGTTTAGACATTAATGGCTGCGTGTTGAGTTATTTTGAGTGGACAGTAAATTTACACTGTTATACAAGCTGTGCACTCACTACTTTACATTGTAGCAAAGTGTCATTTCTTCAGTGTTGTCACATGAAATGATAGAATACAAATTACAAAAATGTGAGGAGTGTACTCACTTTTGTGAGATACTGTATGTCTTATTTTTACTCTTAATGAAAATATACAGTATGTTTTCTTGCAAATAAATCAGTTAATATTAATCTTATTAATGTGTGTGAATGTTTTATTTTGTATATTTATGTGTATATGAAAGTGGTCATATTTAATTTTGTATTTTTGAATGAAAGCAATGTTCTTCCTGTGTGGATGATCTCTCAACAGCTGTTAAGCAGTTAGGTGGAGTAAATGTAGCGTTGAATCTCCCCTTAGAGTCTAACCCATTCATATTAACATTTTATATATTAAAACAGAACTCATACCATACCAAAGTAATCACTACAATTACACAAAAAGCTAAATATATTTGCACACAAATATAAAATTAGTGACTTTAGATTTGAGTCAGATAATACGTATTTTTCTATCACAGTGTTAAATGCAGTGGAACCTCACCTATATTTCCATTGACATCTTCTGGATGTAGTTGGTCCACTTTAAATGCCCAACGTCCGGTTACATTGACGTTGCTTGTAGATGATAAATTGGCAACAGAGACTGTGAGGGATCCTGGGAGTGTGTAGTATCCTGTATCATAGCCGCTGTTCAGCCCAGCCTATGCAGTTCAAAAACATTTTTAAAGCATTGGATATGGTTAACCAAGTACAAAATAAAATACAGATTACATAGAACACATTGTAATATGCCTTCATTGTACAAATATTCAAATAACGTCAGAACACAACCATCATTCTAGTCCTTCTTACACAGTTTAGTCCTACAAAAGTTAAACTAGAGTCAAAAATATTTGATTAGTCAGTATTTACCCCAAATCTTCTTATAAGGAGCACCACCAACTCTCCTTTTGTACACCACCAAAATGGAAAATGATTTGTATTCTTCAAAATGTAACCAATCATTGCAACTGCTCTCCTACCCAAGTGGCCTAACAATGTGCTGATAATAAACCTTGATGGTGGGCTGAGAAAGCACAGTAATAGCATATTCTGTCTTTGCTATTTTAGTCTTAGCCAGCCACAGATGGAGTGATTTTTTTTCTGCTCAATTCCCGCATCAACACAATCAGTGTTGATGGGGTAATCCCTCCCATGGAGCAATTGTGTTCTCCCAGCAGGGGGGTGTGGGGACCAATCCTCGCTGGGAAAACACAGTGATTACTTTTGGCGGCTATAATAGCCGCTAGCAATAATCTGATGTAAAATCCAACAGGTTGGTTGTCTCAATCGATCAACTTGAGTGCATTTAGCCTGCCCATACATGGTTTGAATCTCGGCTGTGTTCCTGCTGAACCAGTCAAGATTTGAACCATCTAAAGCCAGCTTTACTCTTCCACGCCAATTATCACTTTCCTGTGGAAGGATATTCTGAAATTTTGTCAAAATTTGGAACATTTCGGTAATTTTTACAATGTCCCTTAAATGCAAAGACGTCAATGAGATAGAAAGTTAAGGATGCAATGGGCTTTTAAGTTTCTCCTGAGGTTTGAACAGCTTCTTTCAACTGACCTAGTCCTGGACATGTGCCAAAAAATGTTACTCTAACTCCTTCATAAAAGTCATCCCTACTGCTGCAAGGGAGGTGGTTTCACATTCCCTAGCTCACGGGAGTCTCCTGCGGGTCCCAGAGCTTGCCTACTTTGAGTACATGCCAAAAAAAAACCCTAAAATAGTACTTTAATGCTGCTCACTGCTAGCTTAAACTTTAATATTGAATACAGATGATGTAAAGTGGAGGGGTATCAAGGCATTGAGGCTTGATACATTTCACGCACAGAAAGGGCTTAGTCGTAAGGTCTAGTGTCAAGACTTTTTACCTGTCTGATGTGTACTATTAAAGTCCGGTCTAGCAATGGGCAGCCTGGACCTAGTCTTTGCATTTCTTTGCATCCCTAACTTTTTAACAAAGCAGTGAACCATTTACATGGCTTTATCAACAAAACAATTGATCACCATGTCATCACTAGCATGGTTAAGAGTTTCTTTAGTAATAAACAAAGCCAGGTGATCATAGTTTCTAAATGTGTTTCCTTGCAGTGCTTAGCTCATGAAAGTATACCTTTTAATGTATGTAAAAAATCTGCGTTACAATAATGTTTTTTGCATGAAAAAATATGTGCATAAAGTGAAGATAACCTAATAACCTGTATATATCTTTCAGTGGGTGTCTTGTCTCGTATATATGAATGCCCCTGAAGAAGGGATTGGAATATCCTGAGACATGTCGGGCTACTTGACAAGAATTGTGTAATTTACAAGAAAATCCATCTTTGCTGTAAAACCCACCTCTGTCTGACTACATGTACCTTGTGGTTGTATAAATGATAATTTTTAAATATATATTTTTTGTATTTGGAGAATTGTAATAAAATGATATATTTTTTACAAACAATTGAATTCATTATCTGTGCCCTGAAAATCCCAATCCTCTAGAGGGGAATTTTTGTCTTCATATACCTTTTAGAACGTCCCCAGTGAACTGTTAAACTTGTTCAAGAATAAAGTAATCTGCTTACCAATGCCAAAGGTCCACCATAAGAGGAACCATTTGCAGACATGCTTGGCCACTGAATATCTTCATAATTGTATAGAAGGAAGGTCTGATTACCATCTGTGCTCAGGACAGCCTGGAAGGTGTTCACCTGTAAATACGGAAATTGTTAGTTAAAGACTAATCACCCAAAAAAAATGTTTTTAAGGCATTGCTGCAAATGAAAAAGGCATGATGGTTGTATCGTCACCTTGTTTGTTAAAGATCCAAAATATGCAACTCGGTGCCATGTGGCTACAAACACCCACTGAGCTGTAAAATTCACGGCATGGAAGTAAGTTCTGATATCGGAGGTGGCCCGGGACAGAAGAGCGGGATCGGTGGTCTCACGGTAATATACATCACCCGCTAATCTATTATCTATATCAGCCCAGAAGATGGCCAGGAATGGGTTTCCTAATTCGACAGGAAGAGCTTGTGGCGTATATTGACTGATTGATGAGCCAAATGATAGCAGACCATTATTATTCACCTGTGAAGGAGAAAATTGAGAAGAAAACTGTTTTAGCCACATGTAGTGATGTATACTTTTTGTTTGAGGAAAGATATCTAATTTTCTAAAAAGAAAGGGGAACTGGGCGCATGGCCCGACAACAGAATTTCTATTGGTGAAGTCTCATTTTGAAATGGCGGTTGTTTGAGAATTGAAAATGTTTGTCGAAAGAAATTTTGTTTAAATGGTATACTCACATAGAGATAAGGGTAATTTCTTCCAAATAGTGGAATGTTTCTAGAAGTAAAAAATATTGGAGATCCTCCATCATCTATCTTTGGACTGATAATATCAATTGCCGATCCATATGGGTAAAGCAGATCTGATAAAAAGAAGAATCATAACTTACTTCCCCATCCAATAATATACTGTATCTACGAGTATAACCATTGATTAAGAAGAATACGTGTGGAAAATGTTGGACAGAAGCTTTTGGAGCAGCCAAAGAGTTGGATTCATTGCAGGCTGTGTATCACTGAGAAGATCTTAGGATCCCTCATGCCTAGTTTACACTATTTTAAAAGTTGCTTGCAAATTTTTGTGTTACCTGAAGACAATATGAAAGGAGAGGTATTAGTTGTGGTGTGTGTGGTGAAAGGTCCAGGCGTAGTTGTCAATGGATTGTCAGTGGAATTTTCATTTTCTGTGGAATTATCTAGAAGAAAAAAACATAACTAAACATTTGTATACACACCGACCTCCTAACCCAACTACCCCTTACTGGTTTTGGTGAAATCGGCAAGGATCAAGAAAGACACACAATGTCCTCTGAGAATATTTTGCAATATTTTGCAGATAGACTTTTTTAACCACTTTAGGTTCTCCCTATAGCAGTTTTACTGCTACAGGGCGCCCCCTGTGCACCAGATCACATATATATATATACATATTAATGATCCAACATTTCGGGATAGGGTAGGATTACACACAGCAGAAGCTGATTGGTGGGTCCTCCAGCACCCACCGATTGTCAAGCAGAGAGACAGAACTGCGATCTGCATATGTAAACTAGGCTGGTTCGCCATTCTGACAGGAGGGAAGATATGGAGTTTGTGTCCCTGCAAAGCAGGGGCTAGCATCCATCTCTTCCCCTAGTAAGATCACCTCACACACTGTAGTAAAAATCTGGCTAGGCACACAGTTAACCCTTTGACCACCCCTGATGTTAACCCCTTCCCTGCCAGTGTCATTAGTACAGTGACAGTGAATATTTTAAGCATTGATCACTATATTAGGGCCGGTTAACACCTAGGTGATCCGACTTCAGAGGCGACTTTGCTAGGCGATTTGAACGCAACTACAAGACGACTTCAGTGCGACTTTGGGCAACTTACAACGTGACCTGAAGCGACCTCCATGCTAGGCGACTTTGCCTGTGGCCAATCAGAGAAGAGAGGGAGGGGGGGTTGCCTTAAAATATTATTTTCTTTTTCCTGTAAAGTCGCTTCTTCATAGACGTTGATCCGACTTGGAAGCGACTTCCATTGAATCCTATGGGCTCAAATCGCCTATAAGTCGCCTTGAAGTAGTACAGGAACCTTTTCAGAAGTCGCCCTGAAGTCGGAGCGACTTGAGTAGCGCATATTAAGACGGCTCCCATTCATTTCAATGGGATTTCTGATGTCAATCGATTTGAGGCGACACAAGTCGGATCGCAAAGCGCCTAGGTGTGAAGCGGCCCTTAGTGTCACTGGTTCTCAAAAAGTGTCAAACGTGTCAGTTCCACTATAAGTCACTGATCGCCACCATTAATAGTTAAAAATAAATAAATAAATAAAAATATCCCATCGTTTGTAGACAAAATAACTTTTGCGCAAACCAATCAATATACGCTTATTGGGATTTTTTTACCGAAGCGGAATACATATTGGCCTAAACTTATGAAGACATTAGATTATTTTCATTTTTTTATTGGAAAGGTTTTATAGCTGAAAGTAAAAAATATTTTTCAAAATTGCCAGTCTTTTTTTATTTAGACCCCTTTCACACTGAGTTGCTTTTCAGGCGCTTTCACGATAAAAAAAAGCACACGAAAAGCTCACGAAAACCTATTTCCATTAAAATCAATTAATGCTTTCACACTGGGGCAGTGCGCTGGCAGGGAGGTGAAAAAACGTCCCCTCTCCATCGAAATAAATAGTAAGCTCTTTATCAGCGCTCAGTGTTTTACTGCCAGTTTAGAAGTGCCCGAGTGTGAAAGGGGTCTTAAAGTAAAGCAGTGCAGAATCGCAAAAAAAATGGCCTGGTCATGAAGGGGGTAAATCTTCCAGAGTTCAAGTGGTTAATGACAGCTGAATTTCCTTAGAACATGTTATGACCATGACTATGATTACTTTGATGGTGGAGCTAGCAATGGCTATGTGTCTTATTTTAATTCCTGAAAAATGAACAGTATATCCTCTTGTAATGTTATAGTTGTATGTATGTGAAGGCAGACATTTTTAAACATGATTTATGCAGGTTGTGCTTCCTATTTTGGAACATAATGGCTGTGCTTTACTGCTCCTTCTCACAATGTAAGCCTATACGTTTGAAGCTTAACCACTTCCCGCCCGGCCTATAGCAAAAGGACGGTCGGGCAGGGGTTTTATTACCCTGACTGGATGTCTATTGATGTCCTCAGAATAACCCGTGGTCGTGCACCCGCGGGGACGCGCATCGCGGTAGTCGGTGGTGCGGTGGGTCAGTCTCGGTCTCTCGGTAAAGAGCTTTCAGCTTCCATCGGAAGCTCTTTACCATGTGATCAACCATGACCGATCAAGGCTGGTCACAGTGTAAACAGGAAGAGCAGTTTATCGTCTTTTCCTCTATTCTTGTCTGAAGATGTGAGTAGAGGAGAGCTGATAGGCTGCTCTCCTGACAGGGGGGGCCTGTGCTGAGTGTTTATCAGTGCAGCCCCCCCCCCCCCGGGATAGCCATCCAGGACAACCAGGGATGCCACCCAGGGAGAGCCCACCCAGGACCACCAGGGATGCCACCCAGGGAGAGCCCACCCAGGACCACCAGGGAGCCCACCGGAGAGCCGATCAGGACCACCAGGGAGCCGATTCTAGACCACCAGGGAGCCCACCCTAGATCACCAGGTAAGGGGCACAATGCCCAACATGGATGGCCAATTTCAGATGCCACCCTAGATCATCAGGGAATGCACAATTTACAGTGCAATCTGCAATTGCCACCCACCAGTGCCACCTATCAGTGCCCACCAGAGCCACCTAGCAGTGCCCACCAGTGCCACCTATCAGTTCCAACCAGTGGCACCTGCCAATGCCACCTATCAGTGCCACTTATCAGTACCACCTATCAGTGCCCGTCAGTGCTGCTTATCAGTGCCACCTATCAGTGCCACCTATCAGTGCCCATCAGTGCTGCATATAAGTGCCTCATCATCAGTGCTGCCTCATAAGTGCCAATCAGTACTGCCTCATCAGTGCCCATCAGTGATGGAGAAAATTTACTTATTTACAAAGTTTTGTGACAGAAAAAGAGAAAAATGTTTTTTTAATTCTAAATTTTCTTTTTTTTTTCTTTATTTGTAGCGCAAAAAATAAAAACCGCAGAGGTGATCAAATACCACCAAAAGAAAGCTCTATTTGTGGGAACAAAATGATAAAAAAATTAGTTTGGGTACAGCGTCGCATGACCGCGCAATTGTCATTCAAAATGCGAAAGCACTGAAAGCTGACAATTGGTCTGGGCGGGAAAGGGGGTATTGAAGTGGTTAAATAAAAACCATGCACTTCCTGTGTGGCTGATATTTCAGCAGCTATGAAGCAGGTAGATAGAGTAAATACAGCATTTAATCTTCCCTGAATTTAGAGTTTAACCTATACAATTTTTAAACTTGGTAAAATAAAACAGAAGCTTATTAAAATACAAACAACATATCACAATTAACTTAAGGGTCCTTTTACACCAGTGGACCGTTGAGGTCCGCCTGTCAGTTTTTCAGGTGGACCTGAACGGACGCTCCATTGTCCGGTGACATGTCCACTGACATCCAATCCGCTCTGATCCGCTAAATACAGACGAATGGAAACCCTATTTGGCGGATCGGATCTGATGAACATGGACAGGCGGTCCGTGTTCATCCGATCCCCCATAGAGGAGAGCCGGGTTCTGACAGGTCCGTTTCTGCACAGAGTGCGGAGACGGTCCTGTCATCCGCCGGCTCAGCGGGGATCATTGGATGGAACCCCACTGAGCAGCGGAGCCCTTCCGCTGGTGTGAAAGGGCCCTAAAGTAAACTCTGAAAAAACAACTCTAAATGTATGTTTAAAAAAGAAAAATAATAATAATAATGAAAAACTTTGAAAATAGTTAATATCAGATATGGTCAGGTGATATTTATTTTATTACCACAGGGTAAACGCAGTGGATCCTCACCTATATTTCCATTGACATCTTCTGGGTGTAGTTGGTCCACTTTAAATGCCCAACGTCCGGTCACATTGACGTTGCTTGTAGATGATAAATTGGCTATGGAGAGTGTGAGGGATCCGGGGAGGGTGTAGTATCCTGTCTCATAGCCGCTGTTCAGTCCAGCCTATGCAGTACAAGAACATGTATAAAGAATTATCTATGCAAATTACCCTGAAATTATCACTGCATAAACTTTATTTACTGATGGTCAAGAAGGGCATAAAGTTCATGTTTTAGCCAGAAAGGGGACTTTAATGATATATGCTCCTTAAATGGTTAACTATTTAAATCGGGGGTCAGCAATGTAGATTTTGGACAAGTGACTGGTAGATCACAGTCTGGGCCTGCTGACCTGCCATTCCAGAGCATAAATCCCCCTCCTACCAGTACAAATCTGCCCCCATGCTGAAATCCCCCTGCCAGCACAAATTTTTGCCCCCCCCCCCACTCCCCCACCAAGCTCAAATCCTCCCTCTCTGCAAATCCCCTCAGCACACCCCCCCCCCCCAAAAAAAAACTCCCCTCCTAGCATAAAACCTCTACCCCTCAAATATCCCCTCCAAGCACAAATATCCCCTCCTACTCCTAACACAAATTCTACCCCCTCCTAGCACAAATTTTCCCCCATTCCCCCCTTCTAGTATAAATACTATTCTCCTAGCAGAAATACCCCCAATCATCCCTCCTAGGGCACATTCCCTCCCCCCTTTATCATATCACCTTTTTTAGCACAAATCCTCTTCCCCCCCATGCAACTAAGGGCTCATTCACAAGTGCAGCAGGCACTGCTGCTGGCCTGAAAAGTGATATGCTGCCTCCTCAACACCTGATTTAAACCCACGATTGCCGTGCAATGCATGCAATTGCAAAATGGTAGTGCAGCAATTCAACATTTAAATCATGTGTGAGGAGGCGACACTGTGACGAGTGATCTATGACTTATTTATTTATTTCAGGTACTTATATAGTGCCGTCAATTTATGCAGCGCTTTACATATATATTATACAATCACATCAGTCCCTACCCTCAAGGAGCTTACAATCTAAGGTCCCTAACTCACATTCATACATATTAGGGCCAATTTAGAGAGGATCTAATTAACCTACCAGCATGTCTTTGGAATGTGGGAGGAAACCAGAGTACCCGGAGGAAACCCACGCAGGCACAGGGAGAACATGCAAACTCCAGGCAGATAATGTCATGGTTGGGATTCAAACCAGCAACAATTTTGCTGCTAGGTCCCTTGTCATGCAGGTAAATCTCCACCTCTTTAAGTTTGCCTACCCCTGATTTAAATAAAAAAATGCAGCATAAATATAACACATTGTAAGATGTGTCTATTGGCACAAATATTCTATTAATGTTGGCTAACCATCCTACCAAGTCCTTTGGTTACTAAACGAGCTTAACCCAAAAAAATTGATCCATGTAGGCAGCCTTACTTTTGGATTTCTTTGCAGCCCTAATACTTTGTTTACAAGCAAAGCAATGGACTGTTGACATGGCTATGTAAATTGTTGACATGGTTAAGAGTTGCTCCAGTCATAAACAAAGCCACGTGATCACAGTTTCTAAATGTGTTCCTTTACAGTGCTTAGCTCATGAAATGATACTTCTTTGAAAGTCTACAGGACATAGAAAAAAATTGTTGTTCAACCATAAAGTGGTCTGCTTACCAAAGCCAAAGGTCCATCCTGGGATGAACCATTTATATGCGTACTTGATCACTGAATATCTTCTTTGAAATTTTCCAAAAATGTATAGTTTAGGCATAAAGAGAAATGCTCACCAATGCCAAAGGTCCATGTTGGTAGGCATAAATACTTGGCCACTGAATATCTTCATAATTGTACAGAAGGAAGGTCTGATAGCCATCGGTGGTCAGGACAGCCTGAAATGTGTTCACCTGTAAATACAGCAAATAAATGTTCAAGGCTAAACCTCTGAAAGACATTGTAAAATTTAGAAAATAATAATTACTGCAACTTAAAGGAGTTGTAAAGGCAGAAGGTGCATTCTATCCATTAAGATAAAAAACCTTCTGTGTAGGAGTCTCCCCAGCACCCCCCCTAATTACCTACCTGAGCCCCTTCTCTCTCCAGTGATATCCCCAAATGTCAAAGCCATCCAGGACACTCCTCCTGATTGGCTGAGACAGTCAGCCAATCCAATCAGAGGAGAGAGGGGAGGGGAGCTCCATTTCTGAATGGATACATGGGGCTGTGACTCGGCTCGGGTGCCCCCGTAGAGAGCTGCTGGCTGAGTGGGCATTCACCAGAGGGAAGGGCCAGGAGCAGCGAAGAGGGGCCAGAGGAGAGGAGGATACAGGTGCAAAACCAACTGCACAGAGGGGGTAAGTATAGACATGTTTGCTATTTTAAAAAAAAAAAGACGAGACTTTACAATCACAGAAAAAGGAATCATAGTATTATCATTACCCTGTTTGTTGAAGATCCAAAATACGAAACTCGGTGCCAAGTGGCTACAAACGCCCACTGAGCTGTGAAATTCACGGCATGGAAGTAACTTCTGATATCGGAGGTGGCCCGGGATAGAAGAGCGGGATCAGTGCTCTCACGGTAATATACATCACCAGCTAATCTATTATCTACATCAGTCCAGAAGATGGCCAGGAACGGGTTTCCAAAAGCAACAGGAAGAGCTTGTGGTACAAATTGACTGATTGGCGAGCTGAATGATAACAGACCATTATTATTCACCTGTGAAGGAGAAAATTGAGAAGATTTTTTTTTTTTTTTTTGCACCCACAGCAATATACAGTACAGGAATGGTAATAATACATAGACATGGGTGCATAATTACTGGACAATATTAATAAGAATGAAGCCTTCTTTCAAAATCGTAAAAGTTTTATGTTATTTTGTTAGCTTTATAAGAATGCTTCAGAAATTAAATATGAAATATATGTGTAAAAAAATATCAAGCATGATGCTTACAAAAAGATAATAGTAATATCTCCCAAAAAGTGGGATTTGTCTGGAAGAAAATACCACCGGAGATCCTCCATCAAGTTCCTTCGGATTGACAGTGTCGATAGCGGAGCCATATGGGTAGAGGAGATCTAAAGCAAAGATCAAACATCATTTACTGCATTTTAAAATAAACAAAATTGAATGCAAAACTTTGACTTAGAAACATCGCTGTGTCAGTCTCATACTCTAAACTCCAGCTGGACACCAGTCAAACAGCTAAATACACAGATTCAATGGATATATGGAGCTTTTTTTTTTTATCTGGCAATGGATTTTTATTTTTCTTCATCCATCCCTGATATTTACACAGCCCTGCCTGGCAGGACAGAAGACCTAATCAGATCAGTTCAGTTAGGCGCCTTTCACACGAACGGATAGATTCCAGCTTTTAGCTGCGGATAGATGAAGTTATCTACCGCGGCTATACTGTGACAATGCTTTCCTATGACCCCTTTCACACTCTGCATTTAGCAACGGTTTTGTTACAGAGGATTTAGAACGATTAGAAAAAATGGATTGGAATGCGTCCAGGAACGATGTTATGCAGCTAACCGCATGTATCTGCACGAATCTGCAGGTAAACTGTGTCAGCTACGGATAGCAACGGCAATAAGCATAGAAATCAATAGGAAGCACTTCAGAAATGTCAAGAATGTTAACAATGTTTCCACCGCAGCTAAACGTAGCAGAATGTATCCGTGGCTAATCGGAATGTAACAAATGCAAGTAATCGCTGTGCTTTAACCTCTGGTTATCTGACTTGCATTTAGCAACGGCAGAACAGCTGATTCTATCCGTCCGTGTGAAAGGGGCCTTACTCCTACAGGTCTTATCTAATTCCCAGCTTGTGATTGGACAGTGAAAAGAGAAGCGGCACACTGATGAGCTCATCCCTGGGTCATTGCTGGCACATGAGTACTACAACAAAACTGATTGGCTTCTCGTGCTGCTTCTCCCTTTTTCTGAGCTCTGCTGTATGGGGACTGCAAGAGGCTGATACCAAGTCGTATTTAGGTATAACACTAGATTTAATGATGTTTTAACAAACTCAGAGCTGCTTATATTTGTGTAGGTAATATCTTACTTAAAACGTAAAATGACTCAGATAAAGTACTATACATGTTTGCAAATATGAGTTGGCTTATTTAATAGGAGCAATGATGATATGAAAAGTGCAGTGACACAGGACACCCAATCAAATATCAGTTAAATGGTCATTCATCTATCATAGATACATTTTGAATGGTTGCGCTGGGTTACTGAAGTTTGAGAATTGCTTAAAAGAAAAGTATGGGTTTGGTTATTTTTTCAGATTCGTACTTACCTAGGTGGTTGCCGCATCAGTCCGATGCTGCATCTGCCCCCCGCCGACTCTAACACTGAGAACTGAGCTATCAAACACTGACTGTCAGTCACCGCCTCTCTGTTCTGTACCTCCACACTCACTGGAGCGCTGGGCTGTGGAGGGGGCATTAGCAGCCGCTGAGAGGCTGAGTTGAGTGCTGGTTCAGGCATTTAGATGGATCCAGACCATATGGTCGTGATCTTGCCCAACCCTGGACCGGCTCTGTGTCGTCAGTTGACAGCGGGCTTCAGCCTGCTGTCTGCTGAAAACTGATCATAGGAGTGCAGAATGAACTTTAAAGTTCTAAAGTTTTGGACACCTACCATGATGAAAATGGTAAGTTTTGATATTATAATATTGTATTAATGTGTTGTTATGTTGTGGGTTCACTAACTGCTGGTCATTTTAGAGCAATCATGGAAATACTGCAGACATTATTGCAATGTTTCTTGGGAAAGCATTTATCCACTTCCCGACTGCCGTATGCAAAATGACGGCAGGGAAGTGGCTTAGTTATCCTGACTGGACTTCATATGACGTCCTCAGGATAACAAGCCGGCGCGCGCCCGGGGGGGCGCACATCGCGGCGATCGGTGGTGTGGGAGGTCAGTCTGACCCTCCGCAATACCGATCTCGGTAAAGTGCTTCCATCCGAAGCACTTTACCATGTGATCAGCCGTGACCAATCACGGCTGGTCACAGTGTAACACAGGAAAGCCGTTTATCGGCTTTCCTGTACTCAGGTCTGCAGACCTGAGGAGTGGAGAGCCGATCGGCTGCTCTCCTGACAGGGAGGGTTTGTGCTGATGATTTATCAGCACAGCCCTCCCTCGAATCACCACCCTAGACCACCAGGGAGCCTGCCCAGGGACCACCAGGGATGTGCCCACCCAGGACCACCAGGGAGCCGACCAGGGACCACCAGGGAGCCGATCTGAACCACCAGGGAGACCCCCCTAGACCACCAGGTAAGAGACATAGTGCCCAATGTCAATGGCACTCAGTGCAACCTTCAGATGCCACCCTAGACCACCAGGGAATGAGCCCCTATCAGTATATATGCCCACCAGTGCCCCTATCAGTGCTTACCAGTGCCCCTATCAATGCATACCAGTGCCACATATCAGTGCCCACCATTGCCACCTACCAGTGCCCACCTATCAGTGCCCATCAGTGCCACCTATCAGTGCCCAGTGCCGCCTATGAGTGCCAATCAGTGCTGTCTATGAGTGCCCATCAGTGCCTCTTAGCAGTGTCCGTCAGTGCTGCATATCAGTGCCACCTATCAGTACCCGTCAGTGCTGCATATCAGTGCCGCCTAACAGTGCTCATCATTGCTGCATATAAGTGTCTCATCATCAGTGCCACCTCATCAGTGCCGCCTCATCAGTGCCAATCAATACTGCCACATCAGTGCCTGTCAGTGTAGCCTCATCAGTGCCCACCAGTGATGGAGAAAATTTACTTATTTACAAAGTTTTGTGACAAAAATAGAGAATTTTTATTTTTTTCAAAATTTCCGGTCTTTTTTTTATTTGTAGCGCAAAAAATAAAAACCGCAGGGGTGATCAAATACCACCAAAAGAAAGCGCTATTTGTGGGAACAAAATGATAAAAAATCTGCTTGGGTACAGCGTCGCACGACCACGCAATTGTCATTCAAAGCGCAACAGAACTGAAAACTGAAAATTGGTCTGGTAGTAAAGTGTTCTAAGTGCATAGTATTGAAGTGGTTATAAAATATGCAAAAAATTACCAAAAAAGTATTATGAACAAAGCTCCATAACCTTTACAGCAAATATAAATTTGTACTGGAGGAGAGTAACATGGAATACTCTGCTCCTCCATGCATTCACCCAAATCTGCTGACTTGTTATCCACATTTTCCGCATTGCCCTCAGCAGCATATGAACCCATTGCTAGAACCAATTACAATCACTGCCTCGGTTTCCATCATAGCCTTGGCATCATAGGTGGAGACAGGATCTGTTAGAGCAGCTGAAGAGTAGGATTCTTTGCAGATTATATATCAATAAGAAGATCTAAGGATTCCTCTGGCCTAGTTTAAGCTACTTTGAATAGTTGCTCAAGACTTTGTTTCATTACCTGAAGACAGGATGAAAGGAGAAGTATTAGTTGTAGAGCGTGTGGTGAAGGGTCCAGGTGTAGTTGTCAATGGAGAGCCCGTAGAATTTTCATTTTCTGTTGAATTATCTAGGAAGAAAAAAATATACCTAACATTTGTACACATAGTGGCCTCCAAACTCAACTACCCTATTCTGGTCTTGGTAAACAGGCTAGGATCAAGAAAGACAAATGTCAGGTTTTCTGTAAATATTATGCAAATATTACTTTTAATACTAGCTGACTTTCCTTGAAACGTGTTATTATTATAAGTGTAATTACTTTAATGGTGGCGCTAACAATGGCTATGCGTCTTATTTTTACTCTTAAAGAAAATATACAGCATATTATTTTGTAAAGCAAATCAGCTTGTTGGTATTAGTCTTATTAGTGTGTGCTAATATTTCTATCTTGTAAGGTTATATGTAGGTAAAGGCAGACATATTTAATTATTTTCTAAGCAAACTGTACGTCCTGCTTTGGAGGGCTACACAATGGTTGTGATTTACTTCTCCTTCTCACTATTTAAGGCACCTTGGAGTGCACCCGCTTAGCAAGGTATCTGTCCAGTGATCCCGGCTGAGCAGGCAGATGGCTGGTCTGTGTCATCTCCACTTATGCAGAGTGGACACAGACAAAGCCCACTGTCCTCCATGGGTGGTCGGATGTAAACAGACTGCCTGTTCATTTACAACCAACTGCCATCCGATCCAATCTGCCAGATGGATGGGGAACAGATCCCCATCCAACTGTTTTTAGCAGAAACGATCGAATGTCAACAGGTGTCAACGGAAAAATGTCCGTTGACACCCGCCGCTCCATAGGGAAGGCTGGAGGGTCTGATCTGGTCCGCCTGATAAACTGACAGTGTGAAAAGGCCCTAACCTGGTTCACTTCCTATGTGGCTCTCAAAAGCTGTAAAGCAAGTATGTGGCGTACATGTAGTATCTAATCTACACTGAATTTAAAGTCTAACTCATACATATTTAATCCTGATAAAATAAAACAGAAGATCATTAAAAGTATAAACGCCATACCAAAAGTAACTTAAAAAAAAACACTAATAACATAACTCTAAATATGCATGCATAAAAATATACAATACCTTCCCTTGTAATAATTAGTTACTTGAAATCTGGTCAGATAATATTTATTTTATTAACACAGGGTTAAACGTAGTGGAATCCATTAGGGGCGCATGGGCACCACCCCCCTATCCATGCGTCCGGCCCACTGATCTACATTAAGGGACGTCGGACCATGGATTCCAATGGGGGGTGTTTTTTTGAAGCATGTGAATAGAGCCAGAAGCTCTAATAGGCATCAAAAAAGGGTGGGCTCTGGGTGCAGAGCACTGCACCAAAAGCCCACCCAGTTGTGTGACAATAGCGAATGAATATTTTCACACTAAATCTTCTCCTCGCCAATCAGGAAGTGAGTCGTGAGACCCGTTTCCTGATTGTCCAAAAGGAGAAGCAAACTTATTGGCCAAGGGGAATGAGAAGGAAGGAGATGCACGAAGGTGAAGGCTGACCCAGCAGCTGCCATGATGGCTCACTCACAGCAGCTCCACTCCCCGACTTGGACAGGGGACAGGAGAACAGAGTCATCCCGGGCAGGCAGGAAGGTACTTAAGGTAAGGAGGCCATCTGTCTCCTGCGGGGGAGGGGGGGGCGCTGTGCTGTGGTGTTCCCCTCAATCATCTCTGGGGGGGTGGCATTGGTTTGCTCCCCCCCCCAATTTTCAAGCACAAGCCGCCACTGGTGGAATCTCACCTATATTTCCATTGACATCTTCTGGAAGTAGTTGGTCCACTTTAAATGCCCAACGTCCGGTTACATTAACGTTGCTTGTAGATGATAAATTGGCTATGGAGAGTGTGAGGGATCCTGGGAGTGTGTAGTATCCTGTATCGTAGCCACTGTTCAGCCCAGCCTATGCAGTTCAAAAAAAAATTTTAAGAGTTGTCTGTGCACATTACACTGAAATCATAACTGTATAAACTCTATTTACTGATACTCAAGAAGGACAAAAAGTCCACGTTTTTACCAGCAAAATGATTTTGGTGACTTAGTGGTTAATCAAGTATGGAAATAAAATACAGTTAAAAAAAAACACATTTTAAGATGTGTTTACCACACAATTGTTTCATTGGGTTTACTTCCTCTGTATTCCCCTGTAAATTAGAAGCATAATGGGCTACTATGCATCGCATAGTAGCCCATTATGTGCCACATACCTGCAAATGAAGCCTGCGATGTCCAGAGCTGTCCCCTGTGCTGGCGGCATCCATCTTCAGCCCCTCTTCCTTTTGGGGCCGATCTCCAGCTCTGTGACTGGCCGGAGTCGCGTGATGTCACTCCCGCGCATGCGTGTGGGTGCCGCCAGTCACGGCACGGTCTCAGTGGAGAAACGGCACGGAGGACGTTTCTTGACTGCGCATGTGCCGAAATGACGTTGGCACATCTAATACACTGCATATCTCCTAAACCGTGCAGGTTTGTGAGATATGCAGGGCACCTAAAGGTAAGCCTTATTCTAGGCTTACCTGTAGGTTAAAGTGGTTGTCACAAGTTGACAACCACTTTAATACCAATAATCAACCATCATCCAAGTCCTTGTAACCCAATTTAGTACTATAAAAATAAAACAGTTGAGGGGGGCGTGGCCTGACGACACTGCTGAATGGTTGCCTAACTCCACAGCTCCTGTGCTAAACGGCTAAAAACGACCGATCCACGACAGACACTGGGACTTTCAAATACCCCTCGTATACCTGATCTCTCCTAGCACCTCCAGGAATGTCCAAAAGAAGAAAGGACTTTAAAGCACCTAGGAAATTGACAGATTTCTTTCCTGCTCCAGGCCGCATGGGGACCCAAGATGGCGCTGCTCCCACAGCAGGAGACACAGCCACAACTCTCTACTCTCCCCAGAGGGGTTTACATGGATCCTTCACTCCTCCAGGCGAATCGGGTGAGTTGTCACCCCCACCCTCTCCCTCCACCTCAAGTCCGGCGAAATCTAAACTTAGAACGGAAGAGCCCGAAAACGCCCGTTCGATCGTTCCTCCGCTCGTTCTGAATGAAGCATCGTTCGGGCATTCGCTCTTTCCTACGAACGAACTTATGATCCCTTCGTCCCAAGCTAAGCCAGCCCTAGATGATCTATCCATGTCTGACAAACCTGTCTCTGAACAGGTCATGAAAGATATGTTGTTATCCTTAAGACACACTCTGCACCTGGACCTATCATCGGTACTCTCCCCCATGTTATCCACGGTACAGAAACATGAGCAACGCATCCAGACCATAGAAAAAGCGGTCGCAGAACTTCCGAGAGCTCACAACGAAATAGTGGACGCGATCACTTCTCATGAAGAAGACATTCAACTGATCCA
>BLSH010403293.1:248918-262831 GCA_018402905.1 Glandirana rugosa | reverse complement strand
AAACATATAGTTTAGGAAAAAAGAGATCTGCTCAACAACAGAAATTTGCCGCAATTTTTTTTTTTGGGGGGGGGTTTGTTGCTAGACATATTTAAAAATGCAAAACACAAATTGCGGCAAAATCACAGCAAAAACGCCTCAAAACCGCAGCACTTGCATTTTCCTAGTTACAAACATCCGACTTACAAACGCCTCCTACTTACAAACGGAGGGAGACAACAGGAAGTGAGAGGAAATCTCCCCTTAGGAAGGGAAATTCACTCCTGTAAGAGCTATTATGGGAAAAAGGTGTCTCCACTGATGCTTTATCACCAAGGTTTGTTTCCACAACAACTCAACATTTTCAAAATCCAATTATCATTGGGGCAGGAAGTGAGGTGAAATCTTCTGAACAGAAACACAGACAGCAAAACAAATATTACAGGGGTGTTACCCCTTCCCTATGCTATCCAAAAATAGTTTTTTTGGCTGGAGCTACACTTAAAAAATGTACCTGTTCCCACTTACAAATTCAACTTAAGAACAAACCTATAGTCCCTATCTTGTTAGTAACCCGGGGACCGCCTGTAGTGCTTAGCTCGTGAAATGACACTTCTTTCAGACCCTTGAGTGAATTCAAAAACTTGTAGGAACCATTAATTCATATGCATACTTGACCACTAAATATCTTCTTACAAATCTCCCAGTGAATTCAAAAACTTATAGTTTAGGCATAAAGAGAAAAGCTCACCAAGGTCAAAGGTCCATTTTGGTAGTAACCATAGGCATAAATACTTGGCCACTGAATATCATCATAATTGTACAGAAGGAAGGTCTGGTTGCCATCGGTGGTCAGGACAGCCTGAAATGTGTTCACCTATGAATGCAACAAATAATTGTTCAAGACTAAACCTCTGAAAGACATCGTAAAGGTTAAAAAACAGCCATTGTTGCAACTTAAAGAAAAGGCATCATAGTAATATCTTTACCCTATTTGTTGAAGATCCATAATATGTAACTTGGTGCCATGTGGCCACAAACGCCCACTGAGCTGTGAAATCCACGGCATGGAAGTAAGTTCTGATATCGGAGGTGGCCCGGGACAGAAGAGAGGGATCGGTGCTCTCACGGTAATATATATCACCCGCTAATCTATTATCTACATCAGCCCAGAAGATGGCCAGGAAAGGGTTTCCAAAAGCAAGAGGAAGAGCTTGTGGTATAAATTGACTGATTGGTGAGATGAATGATAACAGACCATTATTATTCACCTGTGAAGGAGAAAATTGAGAAGATATTTTTTTTTTTTGCGCCCACAGCAAAATGCAGTACAGCATGGAAGCTCATTACGGAATGCATAGAAATTCATGTATAACCACTGCACAGTATTAAAAAGAATGTAACTTTCATTCAAAATTGTTTTTTGTTAATGTTATAAGAATGTTTCAGAAATTAAATTCAAAATATATGTGTAAAAAATATCAATCACGATGCTTACATAAAGATAAGAGTAATTTCTTCCAAAAAGTGTGATTTGTCTGGAAGAATATATCATTGGAGATCCTCCATCAAGTGCCCTTGGATTGGTAATGTCGATAGCGGATCCATATGGGTAGAGGAGATCTAAAGCAAAGATTAGACTTCGTGTTATGTAATATAAAAAAAAAGAAAAGAAAAGAAATGAAAACCTTTGACTTTTATGACAGGGTTGCCTTCATTTTTGTAGGTTATATCTGCCTTGAGTTCAACTTAAAGGATAAGTTCACCTTTCGTAACATGTTACATTTTACACCTGTATTCAGGGTATAACATGTTACAAAAGGAACAACCCCCCCACCTCCCTGATTCCCGTTGTGACAGGTACCAGGGTCCTTCTCCCCCTCCCCGCTAGCTGTCACAATTTAAAAAAAACGTGGCCCAGCGTGGCTCCGCCCACCGGGCCACCTCACTGATTAACAGGGCTCTATGAATGGAAAACTACAAGATCTGGCAGTCTTTGTGGCTGTTGGCTTGTAGTTTTCAATGAACCAATACGACTCTGTGGAGCGCCATGGTAGTTCATTCATGCTTCCTCCCAGATTGTATCTGCTTACCTGTACAGGATGTACGGACAAGCAGATACACTGGCAGATATGCTGGAGACCTGCATGGCACCAGTGATCTATAATGGTTTAAGTCAGGGGTAGGCAACCGGCAGCCCTCCAGCTGTTGCAGAACTACGAGTCCCATCATGCCTCTGGGAGTAATTGTAACTGCCAGCCAATGCCTCGTGGGGTAGTTCCACAACAGCTGGAGGGCCCCAGGTTGCCTACCCCTGGTTTAATGCAATGATTTACAGCTCCATAAAGTACTTTACTTGTTTATGAGTTTGCTTATTTAATAGGATAAAATAAAGAGTAATGATGATATGGAAAGTGCAGTAACACATAACCCCCAATTCAGTATCAGTTAAATGATCTTG
Source organism: Glandirana rugosa (assembly GCA_018402905.1). NCBI lineage: Eukaryota > Metazoa > Chordata > Amphibia > Anura > Ranidae > Glandirana > Glandirana rugosa. Next base: position 260,391 of record BLSH010403293.1, on the reverse strand, counting down.
TATCTACAATTTCTCTGGGTTAGCAAAGCTTGAAAATTGAATAACCAAAGTGACACCCGTGCCTATGTGAATAAAGTGTAATCAAATAAAGTGAAATGATTTTGAAGAAATGTTAAAAAATATATGCAGCTGATGTCCAATATTCCCTATGTGGGCTGTTGACCAATACAACGAAACTTAGGTAGCGCTTGCTATTACAAATTCCATGTAAAATCACAACATCATTGGACTGGGTCTAACAATAATGGTGCCAACCTACATAAACGTATAGTGCTACAATGGTTAACAAAAAATAAAAACAAAATGCTTGCATGCAAAATTTAATGAAAATGAATAATATTGTGCAAAAACACAGTCTATATAAGTAGTTAAGTCCCAAGGTTTTTTTGGGTGCCTGTGTCCCAGGAAACGCCCTGTAGTGACTACTCCACCTTGTGCACACATATCACCATGCACTTACCAGATGGCGATAACTCTCTTGCTGTACACCAAGGGAAGTCTAGAAAGCATGTAAGTCCTTAGGAAGACCAATCCCGATGGTCCTGGTGGTCCTTGGTTATCAATTCTTACTCCTGATCTCACTCCAGTGGATTCAAAAAGCAGGCAGTATGATGGGTGGGAAAAACATAAGAAATGGATAGGGAGTCTCTCATAGTGTGTAAATGTTTAAAATGGTATTTATTAAAACAATTAAAAGTGCCACTGTGCATAGAAAAAAACGGCCCATGCTACCAATCCAACAAAATGGACACTGCCTATGCCTTAGCATACTTTCCACTGGGGCCTCAGAGGATGTTGCGGTTAGATGACAAAACGCGTTAGCCGACTGTTCCCTTTTGTGTCACCGGCCTCACAAGTAGAATGCACACTAAGGCATAGGCGGCGTCCATTTTGTTAGATTGGTAGCATGAGACAGTTTTTCTATATATAGTGGTGCTTTTAACTGTTATAATAAATACTATTTTACACACTATGGGAGTCTCCCTCTCCGTTTCTTATGTTTTTCACGCCCATCATACTGCCTGCTTTTTTAATCCACTGGAGTGAGATCAGGAGTAAGGGTTGACAACCAAAGACCACCAGGGCGATTGGTATAGGACTCCCTAAGGACCTACATGCCTTCAAGCCTTCCCCTGCTGGAGAGTCATTGCCATCTGGTGAGTGTGTGGTGATACTGGTGTGTGCACAAGGTGGAATAGTCACTACAGGACATTTCCTGGGACACAAGCATCCCAAAAAACCTTGGGACATCCCTTCTTATATAGACTGTGTTTTTGCACAATCTTATTCATTCATGTTCATTCAATTTTGCAAGCATTGTAGCACTATAAGTGTATGTAGGTTGGCACCGTTATTGTTAGACACAGCCCAATGATAAAATTTGAAAATTGCCTAAAGTTCTAAAGTTGTGGACACCCTCAATGGTGAAAACAGTCTTGGTATTAAAATTTTGTATTGAGTTGGTGTAATGTTGTGGGTTCACTAACTGCTGATCATTTTATAGTAATCATGGAAAAACTGCAGACACATCTGATTTATCTGCCAAACCAGAAATGTATAACCACTGACTGTGTTTTCATTATAGTCCCCCGCATAGGTGGGGACTGCTGCACTGAATCTGTTGGAGCGGTGGTAGGGGAGGATTCATCTTAGATCATGTTTTACTAAGAAGATCTAAGGATTCCTCATGCCTAGATTATACTACTTTGAATAGTTGCTCATTTTTATTTCTGTTACCTGAAGACAATATGAAAGGAGTGGTATTAGTTGTGGTGTGTGTGGTGAATGGTCCAGGAGTAGTTGTCAATAGAACATGTGGAGAGTCCGTAGAATTTTCATTTTCTGTAGAATCATCTAGGAAGAAAAAAAATACCTAAATATTTGTACACTCAGTGGCCTCCTAACCCAACTACACCATTCTGGTTTTGGTGAATAGGGTAAGGACCAAGAAAGACACACAATGTCCTCTGAAAACATATTTTATTTTTTATTTATTTTATTTTATAGCTTCATTTTCTTAGAATGTGTTGTTGATGTAACTGTATTCAGCTAGCAATGGCTATGTGACCTATTTTTACTCTTGATGAAAATATACAGTGAATTATTTTGTAAATGATTACTGCAACTCTCTCCTCACTGGCCTACCGTTACACAGGCTATCCCCCCTTCAGTCTATCATGAATGCTGCTGCCAAACGTATACACCTTACTAACCGGTCCACCATTACTGCCCCGCTCTGCCAATCGCTTCACTGGCTTCCCCTACCCCACCGTATAAAATTCAAAAAAAATTAACCATAACATACAAGGCCATCCACAGCACTGCCCCCAGCTACATCACCAATCTCATCTGCAGATATTGCCTCAATCGTCCTCTTTGCTCCTACCAGGATCTCCTGCTCTCTAGCTCCCTTGTTACCTCCTCCCATGCTCGCCTACAGGACTTATCCAGAGCCTCTCCCATCCTCTGGAACACCCTGCCCCAGAATATTCGGTCAGCCCCCACCCTGTCCTGCTTTAGGCGATCCTTGAAAACTCACTTATTTAAGGAAGCCTACCCCACCTCCACCAGGGAACTGTGCTTGAGTCACCTCCATCAGATCATCCCCTGCAGACATTAACTTTTGTACCATCTCCCCCTGCCTTTAGATTGTAAGCTCCACGAGCAGGGCCCTCCTATTCCTTCTGTATTGAACTGTATTGTAATTGTACTGTGTCCCTTCTTTCTTGTAAAGCGCTGCACAAACTATTGGCGCTATATAAATCCTGTATAATAATAATAAAGTAAATCGGCTTGTTAATTTTAATCCTCTTAATGTGTGTTAAGAACCCTAAATATATGTTCACATAAAATATGCAATACTTTCCCTTTAAATTAGTATAGATGATATATATTTTACTAACACAGTGTTTAACCTCACCTATAGTTCCATTGACATCTTCTGGATGTAGTTGGTCCACTTTAAATGCCCAACGTCCGGTTACATTGACGTTGCTTGTAGATGATAAATGGGCTACAGAGAGTGTGAGGGATCCTGGGAGTGTGTAGTATCCTGTATCATAGCCACTGTTCAGTCCAGCCTATGTAGTTAAAGAAAATTTTTAAAGAATTGTTCATGCAAATTACAATGAAATCATCACTTTATAAACTTTATTTATTGATACTTAAGGGAGATAAGACGTTCATGTTTTGTTATTCCTAAATAACCAAATATGGAAATAAAATACAGCTTAAATAGAACACATTTTAAGATGCATTCATGGTATACATATTCTATGAGGGCCGGTTCATACAGGGGCGACTTGCGCTCCAACTTGTATTGCGTCAAGCCGCTTGACATCTTAAATCCTATTGAAATGAATAGGAGCCGTCTTAATGTACACTACTGAAGTCGCTCCGACTTCAAAAAAGGTTCCTGTATGACTTCAAGGTGACTTCTATCTGACTTGTGCCCATAGAATTCAATGGAAGTCGCCTCCAAGTCGGATTCCCCATCTGTACTGAGGCGACTTTACAGGAAAAAGAAAATAATTTACACAGTTACTCCCCCCAAATTACCCAGGCAACCACTTCCCTCCCTTCTATGAGTGGCCACAGGCAAAGTCGCCTGCCATGGAGTCGCCCAAAGTCATGCTGAAGTCGCGTTGTAAGTCGCCTAGGAAAGTCACACCGAAGTCGGATCGCCCCCGTGTGAATGCAGCCTTACTGTCTAGGATCAACCATCATCCTTGTCCTTCAAGATCATTTTTGAAGAATTGTTTATGCAAATTACAATGAAATAATCACTATAAATCAGATTTTTAATTACAATGAAATCATCACTATAAATCAGATTTTTAATTACAATGAAAGCATCACTATAAATCAGATTATTAATTACAATGAAAGCATCACTATAAATCAGATTTCTAATTACAATGAAATCATCACTATAAATCAGATTTTTAATTACAATGAAATCATCACTATAAATCAGATTATTAATAACAATGAAATCATCACTATAAATCAGATTTTTAATTACAATGAAATCATCACTATAAATCAGATTTTTAATTACAATGAAATCATCACTATAAATCAGATTTTTAATTACAATGAAATCATCACTATAAATCAGATTATTAATTACAATGAAATCATCACTATAAATCAGATTTTTAATTACAATGAAATCACCACTATAAAACAGATTTTTAATTACAATGAAATCACCACTATAAATCTGATTTCTAATTACAATGAAATCACCACTATAAATCTGATTTCTAATTACAATGAAATCATCACTATAAATCAGATTTTTAATTACAATGAAATCATCACTATAAATCAGATTATTAATTACAATGAAATCACCACTATAAATCAGATTTTTAATTACAATGAAATCACCACTATAAATCAGATTATTAATTACAATGAAATCACCACTATAAATCAGATTTCTAATTACAATGAAATCATCACTATAAATCAGATTTCTAATTACAATGAAATCATCACTATAAATCAGATTTTTAATTACAATGAAATCACCACTATAAATCTGATTTTTAATTACAATGAAATCATCACTATAAATCAGATTATTAATTACAATGAAATCACCACTATAAATCAGATTTTTAATTACAATGAAATCACCACTATAAATCAGATTATTAATTACAATGAAATCACCACTATAAATCAGATTTCTAATTACAATGAAATCATCACTATAAATCAGATTTCTAATTACAATGAAATCATCACTATAAATCAGATTTTTAATTACAATGAAATCACCACTATAAATCTGATTTTTAATTACAATGAAATCATCACTATAAATCAGATTATTAATTACAATGAAATCACCACTATAAATCAGATTTTTAATTACAATGAAATCACCACTATAAATCAGATTTCTAATTACAATGAAATCACCACTATAAATCAGATTATTAATTACAATGAAATCACCACTATAAATCAGATTTATAATTACAATGAACTCATCACTATAAATCAGATTTTTAATTACAATGAAATCACCACTATAAAACAGATTTCTAATTACAATTAAATCATCGCTATAAATCTGATTTTTAATTACAATGAAATCATCACTATAAATCTGATTTTTAATTACAATGAAATCATCACTGTATAAACTTTATTTATTGATACTTAGGTAAGACAAAACATTCATGTTGTAGGGAGCAAGGAAGGTTAATATCTTGATAATTGTACGATGAACAATAGTTCAGTAGATAAACAAAGCCATGTGATCACATTTTGCAACTGTGTTTCATTATAGTGCTTAGCTCATGAAAGTGCACTTCTTTCAAATTCCTGAGTAAATTTGAAAACTTCAGGTATAAAGAGATCTGCTCACCAATGCCAAAGGTCCATCCTGGGAGTAACCATTCCAACTCAAACTTGGCCACTGAATATCTTCATAATTGTACAGAAGGAAGGTCTGATTGCCATCGGTGCTCAGGACAGCCTGAAATGTGTCCACCTGCAAATACAGAAAATTATTGTTCAAGACTAAACCTCTAAAAGATGTTTTAAAAGTTATAAAACGACCATTGTTGCAGCTTCATCAGGGCATCAGGGTAAAAGATCTACCTTGTTTGTTGAAGATCCATAATACGTAACTTGGTGCCATGTGGCTACAAACGCCCACTGAGCTGTGAAATCCATGGCATGGAAGTAAGTTCTGATATCAGAGGTGGCCCGGGACAGAAGAGCGGGATCGGTGGTCTCACGGTAATATATATCACCCACTAATCTATTATCTACATCAGCCCAGAAGATAGCCAGGAACGGGTTTCCAAAAGCAAGAGGAAGAGCTTGTGGTATAAATTGACTGATTGGTGAGTCAAATGATAACAGACCATTATTATTCACCTGTAAAGATTAAAAAAAAAAATCATATTTCTGCAATGTAGACTTTATCGGGAATGCTACCTAATTTGTTAATAGTGGGGGAAGAGTGTATGACCTTTGAACATAAATTCTTTTGATATGGTATGAAATTACATTACATAGAAAATACCTAATGTTTCTTTCTACGACTAGTATATTCCTTTGAAATATCAATATTTACCTATTTATGTAATGATTGCTGTCATTTTCGTGCATTAATGTATTTTCCTCACCTCTTGGCGCCTTAAAGGGGTTGTGAACCCTTGACAACCACTTTAACCTGCAGGTAGCCTATAATAAGGCTTACCTGTAGGTTCTCTGTGTATCTCCTAAACCTGCACAGTTCAGGAGATATACAGTGTACTGTGGTGTGCCCACGTCATCGGCACATGCGCAGTGAAGAAATGTGCCGCGATTGGCGGCCCCAGCTCACATGCACTGGAGTGACGTCACGTGACTCTGGCCAGTTACAGAGCCGGAGTCCGCGGCCCCAGAAGGAAGAGGGGTGGAAGATGGACGCGGCCTGGAGCGGGGACATCGCGGGCTCCCAATGCAGGTAAGTGCCACATAATGGGCTATTATGCAATGCATAGTAGTCCATTATGCTTTTACATTGTAGGGTAATAAAGAGGAAGTAAAACTCATCAGGCTTTACTTCCTCCTAAGACATTTTCATGTTCTCCGTTCTTAGTATTCACGGATACATTGTATCCTTTAATTGATTTCACATCAGTGATATTCTTTACTGTATTCTTGTGTTAAAACCCAATAAAATTCTTGGAAAATAAATACGTTTGATAAAGTCTGATTGTGAAATTATATATATATATATATTTATTTATTTATAATAAACACATTTTAGAATTAGAAAATGTATGAAATGTAGAAAGAGATTTTATTCGAGCAATATACTCACATAGAGGTAAAAATAATATCTTCCAAAAAGTGGGATGTTTCTGGTAAGATATATTATTGGAGATCCTCCATCATCTATTTTTGGGTTGATAATATCCAGAGCAGGTCCATATGGATACAGAAGGTCTGGAGTAAAGAAAATAAAATCCCTTACATCCGTCCACAATCAAAATCATGTGAAAAATGGAAATCCCTGCATGTTGATGTAAAGGACGGGAGCAAATACTTTATAATGCGTTTAAATGCTAGTAAAATGGGTGTAAATCATTACCAGTGGCGGCTGCTTCATCAGGGGCACCACCCCCATAATCCATGCGCCCCTAATTTACATGCAGGGCACCGGACGCATGTATTTTATTTTTTGAAGCACATGATTAAAACCAGAGGCTCTAATTGGCTTCAAAAAGGGTCGGCTTGGGGCCCAGAGCACTGCACCCTGAGCCCACCCAGTTGTGTGACAATAGCAAATTAATATTCACTAATGTCTTCCTGCTTCTCCTCCTGACCAGGAACAGGAAGCGGTTCCTGAGTAGATATGTGCGGTTCCTGCGTTCCGAATTAAAATTCGGACAAATTTTTAGTTACAGTAGTAAATAATTTAAACAAAATAACGAAACTAAATTTTGGATGTAATCTGAATTTGAATAGTATTCTAATCACATTTGTATAGTTTTAAAATTCTAATAGTTTACAAATTAGAATTTGAATAGTTTTCAAATTCGAATAGTTTCCTAATTCAAATAGTTTTCGAATTTGAATAGTTTTCGAATCAATGTGGAAATCTAATTTCCCAAGAGGATATAATAGAATAGAAAACAAAGGGTAGAATAGAAAACAATATAATAGAATAGAAAAGAGTAGAACAGAAAATAAAAGGATAGAATATAATATATTTAAACAGAACAGAATAGAAAATAAAAAAAATAGAAAAATAAAGGAATAGCATAGAAAATAAAATAATAGAATAGAAAAGAATAGAGTAAAACAGAACAAAATAGAATGGTAAATTAAAGAACAGAATAAAACAGCACAGAAAATAAAGGAATAAAATAGAATAAAAATAGAATAGAATAAAATAGTAAGAATATAACCATCTTCTGAAACTTGAATACAATAGAAAAGAATAGAATATAAATTAGTACAATAGAAAAAAAGACTAGAATAGAATAGAAAAAAAAGAATAGAATAGAATAAAATAGAAAGAATGTGACCTTCTTCCGAAGTTCAAATAAAATAAATTCACATTCAAACAGAATAGAAAATAAAAGAATAGAAAAATAGAATAGAAAATAAAGGGATAGCATACAAACTAAAATAATAGAATAGAATCAAATAGAAAGAATAATAAAATTGATTTGAATGCAATTCAAATGCAATTTGATCTGAATTTGAATGCAATTTGAATCTGTTCTAACTTTCTAAATTCGGTCAAATTGCGTTTCGAATAAACTAAACAAATTCTGAAAACAAATCCAATGAATTAAACGAATTAGCCAGGGAGTCAAACAGGGCCGTGTAAATATCAGGATTAGATGGACAGAAATAGAAATCCTTTGACTAATAAAGCAGCTCCCATATACAGTACCGCCTCTGTGTACTCTGCTTTTTGCATGGAGTTTCCCTTGACGTCAACCAATACTCACACCTATCCATTATATACAAGACGTCAAAGCATTAGAATGTTAGGATTTTTTTTTTCCTGTTGCAAGCACACGCAACTCTATAAAGCTTGGTTAATAAGCAAACTATGTCTATCCGTTATACACACAAAATCAAAGCATGTGAATGTCAATCATTTTTTTTTTGTGAGTACAATAACTATGTGGTATAAAGGTTCATATAAAAACATTACAGCAGGATACACAAAGGGTAAATCAAAGCGTTACCATGAAGAAAGCAATTTGGAAAATGTATTGTATATTAAAATAGGATTAAACAGTTTCCTTTAGACGTGTGGCATACCCCTAAGAGGAGCAATTTTTTATTGTCCCATTGTACTGATCATTGGGATAATGCACTCAAAATTTTACATAAGGGAGACAAGGCCCAAAAAATGTGAACTCATTTGGGAACCTTGGGCCTTATATATTTTAAAACAGGGGTAGGCAACCCGGGGCCCTCCAGCTGTTGCAGAACTACAAGTCCCATCATGCCTCTGGGAGTAATTGTACCTACCAGCATTGCAATGCCTCATGGGAAATGCAGTTCCACAACAACTGGAGGGCTACTGGTTGCCTACCCCTGTTTTAAAATACCTCCATTATATATCTCCTCGCTTCAATATTAAGACTATTTCCTTGGTCACTGTTTTCTTTTGACCGTGACTCTCATGTTCTCCTTTGCCATGACTTTTCTGTTCTTCCTCTTTCCCCTCTCCTTGAGTTCTGTCTACCCTTAGGTAATTTACGATATGACAGGAATAGAGAAGAAAGTGGTGTGGCGCTGCTAATATTATAAGTAAATGAATAAGGTTGCTGCCCCCACCAGCCCTGAAATCAGGGTATGTGTGCCAAAAGAAAAATAAATCAAAGTGGGTGTGGCGCTGTCACTAAATGCAAATATAAATGGGTGTGTCAATACATATAAAATTCAAATAAACAATAAATATAAGGCTCCATGCACACTGTATCTCAAAAACGACCGTTTTTGGTCATTTTGGCGTTTTGTTTTTTTAACAGCCCAAAAACGTCCCTTTATTTTATCCTATGTGTCCATGCACGTTTATTGTCTTTTATCAGCAGTGGCGTTTTTGGGCTGTTATCTGAACGCCCTGAATTGGCGTTCAAAAGTCGTACTCCTGACCACAAAAAAAGCCAGACGCCGTGAAGAAAAAAAATGCCGGCGCCGAAAAACGCCGGTAAACGCCGGTTTATCTGCGTCTGGCGTTTTTGCAGTCAATGGAAGCCAATGAAGAAAAATAAAAACGCCGAAAAACGCCGGTAAGCGCTGCTTACAAAACACTGCAAATAGAAAGTTTTGTAAGCAGCGTCTCCTGCCCGGATAGCGTCCAGTGTGCATGGAGCCTAAACCTGAATCCATCAAGCAGTGATGTGAAAATAGTGAGATGATAGAAATCTGTGTATCTTATCAAACAAGAACAACAAATTGTGTGCATAAACCAAAAGTCCAATGCAAAGCAAAAAACAGGACTGTCCAGTAGGTGAAGGGGGTGGGAGAGGAGGTAGAGCCAATAATAATGGTGAATAGGTGCTCCCCTCCAACAATCCCACTCACTAACCTGACCAAGGAATACACCGAGTCAAATCCTCCACGGACATCCCCAACAGAGGGGTTAGTGAGTGGCATTGTTGGAGGGGAGCACCTATTCACCATTATTATTGGCTCTACCTCCTCTCCCACCCCCTTCACACAGATTGCTATCATCTCACTATTTTCACATCACTGCTTGATGGATTCAGGTTTATATGTATTGTTTATTTGAATTTTATATGTATTGACACACCCATTTATATTTGCATTTAGTGACAGCACCACACCCACTTTAATTTACGATATGGTCTACTAAAGGCCCGTACACACGGTACAACAATTGGCCAACAACGGTTGTCCAACAGCCTGTTGTCCAAGCGTTAGTACGCACGATCCAACAGCTAATTTCCATTTGTTGGCCAACAGAAGTTGGGTGACAAGACTAGAAAACTTTCGTTGGCCAACAAGGCATTGGCCAATCGTTGGTTCATGTGTACAGAAGTTGACCCAACAAAAAGTTGGAAGCTCGGATTCCAGGGAGTGTTTGGTCATGTAAACCTGTGTTTTGTGATTCAGGCCTGCAGCTTGTGTGAGTACAGAGTTGTTGGTCGTTATAAATCACGCCTGAGCATAGTTAAGGGCTGCAGATAGAGCCATGTCAGGAGATCTGTGTGTTCCTGTACCCCGTGTTGGGGGTTTCCTTGCCCAATGACTAGGCAAGTCGGAACAGCTAGGCGAGTCTGGGAGACCAAAAAAAGGTCTGGAAGACTGGGAAGCTGAGGCATCTAGTAAATCCAGGGGGCTAGAGAAATTTGAGAATTCTCTGAATAAGTCTGCAAGCTCAGGGGCTGCAGAACCCTGTTTAGCCAGGAGTGAGCCTGTGCAGCAAGGTGCTATAATCAAGGCTGGGTCAGTCCGGAGAGAGTTCAGAGAGCCAGGTGAGCTGGTGAGAAGGTTTGGGAAAACAAGACAAGACAAGAGGTGCTGCTGATGAAGGAGCCAGATGGCTTGGTATTTATCAATACAAAATGAAATACAAAACTTTGACTTAGAAACATCATTGTGTCAGTTGGATACTCTACACTCCAGTTGGACTCCAGTACCACAGCTAAATATACAGATACAATGTGAATTTCCCCAAAAAAATTTTGTTTTTTTTAAATTGCCTAAAGTCCTAAAGTTGTTGACACCCACCTTGGTAAATATGGGAAATTCTGGTATTATAAATTTGTATCAGTTTGTTGTTATATTGTGGCATTTGTTGTTTATTTTATAGTAATTATGGAAATACTGCAGAATTAATTGGGCATGTTTCATGGGAAAACTTTTCCCACCAAAAAATATTCAGAAATGTATCAAAAAAGAACTAGGAACTAGAACTAAGAACTAGGAAGAAAACGTTTTAATTTAAACATTTGTCTAAATG